>OW799237.1:51327332-51696796 GCA_941918925.1 Phyto melanocephala
ATATTTTCTGAAAGCTTATGAATAGGGGAGTCGATTAAGCCCTGTCAGTCTGACCGTCTGTCCGTGTGTATGTTGAAATCAACTTTTTGAAGCCCCCCGACATCGCTCGGACCCGGGTGAGGTACTAAAATATCAGAAATATTCGGGAGTAGATCGGTATTGAAATTTAGAAACATCAGTACATAAACAACTGAGATATGAGCAAAAACCCACGACCACCTCGATTTTTTTTCACAAAAACAACATTACAACAACAACATACATACATACAAACGTGTATACTGGTTAGAGAAAACGTGGCATCGAATCCCAGCTGAGCCAAAAAAAAAATTTTTTTTATATATTTTTGCATATTTTTTTTTTAATTTTTTTTTTATTTTTTATTTATTTACCCTTCACCTGTGGTGCACAAGGGTATATATAGCTTTGTCATTCCGTTTGTAATTTCTACAATTTTCATTTCCGACCCCATAAAGTATATATTTTCTGAAAGCTTATGAATAGAGGAGTCGATTAAGCCCTGACCGTCTGTCCGTCTGTCCGTCTATCCGTCTGTCCGTGTGTTGGTTGAAATCAACTTTTAGAAGCAACTATATGTTCCTCAGATCTGTATATGGTATCAATCTCTTGGAAATATCCAGGAATGAATCGCTATTGAAATTCAGCACAATCGCCCCATAACTTTCGGAGATATGAGCAAAAAACCACGACCACCTCGTTTTTTTTCACAATTACAACAACAACATACATACATAGATACATGTAAAAAACATACCAAACAAAAAAAATTACAAAAAAATTAAAAAAAAAAATTTAAAAAAAATATAAAAAAAATAATAAAATATAAATAATATATTAAATAAAATAAAATAAAATTTTTTTGGCTCAGCTGGGATTCGATGCCACATTTATTCTATAGTGTACGTATGCACGTATTTTATATGGGATGAATGGTGATACAAACAATTGTTATTGCATGACTACACGTTGTGAAGGGTATATAAGATTCGGCACGGCCGAATATAGCACTGTTACTTGTTTATATTTTTATTATTTTTTTTTTAATTTTTTTTTTTTTTATTTTTTTTTGTTTTATATTTAATATATATATTTGGGGGGTCTAATGGGAAAGTGAAGCGAATACAAATATGTACACATAGCCAATCCTTTCCAACTGACAACCTCACCCAATGTCCAGAATGGACTTGGTGACCCCTGTTAATGCTAAAGCAAACGAGGCTCTGTCGACCGTCGGCCTGGCGGCATGCTGGCAGCCCCAGTACCAGTATCGGGTGGAGAAGTATAATCAGCTACTACATCCTAAACTGAAATGATTACAGAAACCGAAGCAAAATTAAAACAAAAACGATCTGATTTAATGATGACGACCTTCAGCCTGAAAAAACGGACTCGATTTGGAACCTGGAACGTAAGAACGCTTTGAGGCCCTATGCTCCTTATAGGAACGACGGGAACATATATATATATATATATATTTGAATTATTTAAAAAAAAATTTTTTTTTTAAATTTTTTTTTTTAAATTTTTTTTTTAAACTTTTTTTTTAAATTTTGTTTTTTTTTTAACTTTTTTTTTTAATTTTACAATGGGATGTGTTTATATATGTATGTTTTTTATATGAATGTACGTATTTCATATGAGATGAATGGTGATATAAACTACTGCTATTGCGTGACTACACGTTGTGAAGGGTATATAAGATTCGGCATGGCCGAATATAGCACTCTTACTTGTTTTTATTTTAAGATTGGATTTACAAATGAGCAAATTTTATGTATCGTGTCTGTGAGTATAATTCAAAATTTCAATTATAATTCTTGATAATATTGACTAATGAAAATATAACAAATAAGAGCACTATATTCGGCTATGCCGAATCTTTTATACCCACCACCATTTTTCCGTTCTTTTGTAGCTAGGGTTTTTTTTCCCGAAAATTTTTGTTTCCCGGGAATGTGAGATTTATTTTTTAATATCCCGGGATCCCGCAGCAAAACAACTAAAAAGTAAATTTGTTTTTAATTAAAAAAAAAACTTTTTATTAAGAAGCATAAAATAGTTTATAATGTAAAAGAAACTCTTAAAAACTATAAAAATTAATAAAGAAACTTGAATTTAAAATATAAATTGAGTAAAAACATTTGTTATTGAAAAAAATATTATTCTCTACATTCGAGATCAAATATAAGCAAAAAAAACAAAAATACAGGTACTCTGAGATCAAAAATAAAATCATTAGAATTCAATTTCAGTATAAACAATATAAACATCTGCTTTCGAATCGTCGCCACATTTTTTATTTCCCGGGATCCCGAAAAATAATCCCGGGAAATCGGGAAGATTAAAAAACTAAATTTCCCGGGAAATAATCCAATTAATAGCACAAAATGTATTTGTTTGTTATTAACAGTAATCGCTTTGCAATAATCTCTTTATACTAAAAACTTCGACATGCTAGTAAAATGTTTTCGTAAATTTAGTCTCTCAGTGAAAGTGGGCGTTAAAGTAGGCGTGTTGAAGTTGTTTCTTCTAATGAATGCAACTTAGATGTTTCAATATAGTCCTTTATTATTCCAAAATCTTTATTCATAGAGAAATTATATGAATTTGAGTAAACCGTTATATGGGAGGTAGGCGTTAAAGTGGGCGTGTCACCTAAATTTTCAATCATAACAATAACATTTACTAGCAGGATATCTGTTGCAAATTTCATCATCATACCTCCAATATTGTCGGTTTTATAATATTTTAAATTTCATTAACAGTAGATAACGTGAAAAGTGGGCGTAATAGTAGGCGTGTCGAAATAATTTGTAATAATGAATGCAACTTAGGTGTTTCAATATAGTCTTTTATTATTATAAAATCTTTATTCGTTGAGAAATTATATGAATTTGAGATAAGACGTAATATGGGAGGTGGGCGTAAAAGTGGGTGTGTTTCATTTATTTGCCGTTGGAACAAAGCATTTGACCAAAAATTCATGTGTGTAAAATTTCAGAGTCGTACATCCAATTTTGTTGCTTTTATGACGTTTTTGTTTTTAAATATACCGAAAAATACACTGTGCGGTATAATTTTTCGTACATTTTGATCTATAAATCCTTTCCTAATGCATAGATTTCGGGGAAAAATATTGTTTTTACTCAGGAAATATATATTCGAAGTTTCCTGGCTCTACGTTAATGCGTTTGGACACAATTCCATTTTATTCGATGTTCGAAGGACACGGTTTTTTCGAACTACTCTTGCTTTACGATTTATAACTCTCTTCCTTATATACCGATTTAGCCCATTATCAATACCATACAAACCTTGTCTATAGGAAAGATTCAACAGAGTGACAGATGGACGGACATAGCTAGATCGTCATAAAATCAAACCCCGATTCAGAATATATATACTTCATGGGGTCTAAAATGGATATTTCGTTGTTTTTTCCCATATTTTTACTATTACAAAAAAATAAAAAACATGTGACATATAAGGCAACTGCATAATTGCAAAAACTGCTTTACTAACATCTTAAGCTAAAGGCAAACATTGAAAAAACTTGTGGTAATGACGTGCAAAAAAAGAATACAGGAAAAACGGTGGTGGGATTTACTATCCGACAAACGATACTAGTTATTGTTTGCCCTATCTACTTTCCGATTCGGTAAATACGGTTTAAACATAATCGCGGCAACTGTAACATTAAATTGGCATCTTTGTCATAAATGTGTCTAAACAAATGCACCACTAACATTAAGCAAGTGGTTTTTGAGTCGGGTATAAAGTTCAACTTTTTGTCGATAAAATAAACAACCAAAAATTATTGTCGTTTAGATAACAATGGCAACTGTCGGTAAAATATGTTACTAAATACCGAAAATACGATTATCGTTAAAATATGTAAGTAACTCAATCTATATATATAAAAGTGAAACTCTGTGTGTGTGTGTGTGTGTGTGTGTTAGCTATAGACTCTGAAACTGTAAAACCGATCGGGCTCAAACTTTGGTAAGTTGTTGTACACATACCAGGGAGTGTTTATGGATGGAAAAAAAGTGGACGGTGCCACGCCCATAAAAATTAGTTATCAGTTTTAGCTACTTGCACTTGACCGATTTTTCTGAAATTTTGCACACATATCGAGCTGTCATGACTAAAGAATTTTGTGATAAGAAAAGTGGGCGGGGCCACGCCCCTAAAAAAGTTTTAATTTTGAGGTACTTGCACTGGACCGATTTTTCTGAAACTTTGCACACATACTAAGCTGTCATAACCATATAATTTTATGATTAGAAAAGTGGGCGGGGCCATGCCCATAAAAAATTAGTTATCAGTTTTAGCTACTTGCACTGGACCGAATTTTCTGAAACTTTGCAAACGTACTGAGCTGTCATGACTTTACACTTTCGTCATTAGAAAAGTGGGCAGTGCCACGCCCATTAAAAAAAGGTATCATTTTGAGGTACTTGCACTGGCCCGATTTTTCTGAAACTTTGCACACATATTGAGTTGTCATGACTATACAGTTTCGTATTTAGAAAAGTGGGCAGTGCCACGCCCATAAAAAAAGGTATCATTTTGAGGTACTTACAATGGACCGATTTTTCTGAAACTTTGCACACTTATTGAGCTGTCATGACTATACAGTTTCGTAATTAGAAAAGTGGGCAGTGCCAGGCTCATAAAGAAAAAGTTATAGTTTTTAGCCTTGCACTTGATATTCGATTAAAATTTAGAATGCGATTAAAATTCATGAAGGGGCGTAGCAACGCGCGCCGGGATTGGCTAGTGATATATATATATTAAATAACATGCAATAACAACATTAAAATTCATGTTGGCCGCCACTACAAAATGGCGGACAATAAATTTATATATGGGCAAAATCTGGTATTTTAAAATGTAACTTCTTGAACACCCTCAATATTGGTATCAAATGGGGGGCGTTTTAATCAGAAGTCTCAAAAACAATTCGGCAGTTCCTTTGAACGCCTTGCAAATCAGCTGAAACCCTGACAGCTACGAAAAATAACCAAGGGCTATAGGGAACTTATTAAACACTACACAAGAAAAACCATTACAAACTATTAGATCTTGATGTCGCAATAAAAAAAAAAAGCAAAAACTAGAATTATTAGAAAAGCAGCTCAATTTACATAATTAGTATTTTTATGTGACTTTATTTGTTTATTTATTTTGTAATGTATTTTTAATGAACTGGGGCCGGCCCATTTTTAACTAAAATGGTTGCATTTTAAAAATAGTTGAAGTTTAATACAACACTTATAAGCTTTGATAAATATACCCCAGTTTTTTTTATAACAAATAATATATTAATATAATAATAATAATAATATAAAATTATAACGAAAAGTAGTTTTTAATTGTATATCTCATTCTGGCAGCTTCTGTGCAATCTCCCCCGTCATAATTTTCGTTGCTTATACTATAATTTTCAGTTTCTTCGGAAGACATTTTTACATCATTAGCGGGAAAAGAAGTATTATAATGAATTCAAAAATTGTGTAGAGCAGCACAAGCATTAACTATTAGTGCAATTTTTTTGGAACCATAGTATAATTCACGTGATCCCAACAGAAGGCATCGAAATCGCGATTTTAATACACCAATTACTCGCTCTATAATATTTCGGGCTTTTGCATGAACAGAATTGTATCGGTTTTTTGCACTGTATTCAGCTGCTGATTTGTATGGTGCCATTAAAAATGGTTCCAATGGATACCCATCATCTCCTAAATTTGTAAATGTTAAACTGATTTTAACTTATTTGAAATTTCATACCAAGAATCCATGAATTTCGATCGCCAGCTGCATATTTTTCTCGTAGGCACCTTCTTACTCGGCTTGTATTTCAAATTAAGGAATCGTGGCTAGAGCCTAGATGCCTACTATATTATTATACGCATCTTATGATTGCAAATCTAAGTACAATAAAAATGTAAGCAACGCAATTCTTGGTATTAACACTCTTGGTATTACAATCATTAAATTTATGCTGAATAAACCTTTTCTGTTGTAGTACAAATGTTGAGAACTTTTGCAGGGACCAATTATTTTAATATGGGTTCCGTCTACAAATCCTATGATTAAAAGGAAACCAGTTTGTTCATAAAAAAATCGCTTGCACTCTTCCGACATTTCAAATTTAATCCAGTTATTGACGAATGTGGCATTAATCGCGTCCAAACTTCGGATAAAAATAAAAATAATTGGAAATGATTTTATAAAAATAACGCTCCTTATATTAAATTGGGCATAGCAAAAATATTAGCGTTCTGTCGTAACATCTTTCGATGCATATTCATCTTTATTATTTCATCATCACTTGAGCTTGCCACTTTTTATTTTTCGTTTCAAATAACAAAATTATTTAAAAATTTGCAATAAGTCAAAAAAAATGTAAAATATTGCGGTGCTACCAATTTTATAATTTTTTTTTCGATAACTTCTCTCCTTCGTTTCAACGTATTTCAAGCATATTAATTTAGAAACGGCGATAAGAACGACAACGACATAGAAACTACATTTAAAATGCAAATGGGAATAGGGCTGAATATTTATTGCTCGGTATTTTCCGGGTAGAGGTCTGAATACAATTTACAGGGTTCTTTTAATTTTCGACTTCGTAGCTACATGCGCAACAATACAAAAAAAATCAAAATAACAATACAATTTTCAATGAAAATTTTAAATTATTAACCAAAATTCATCCTTATGGGGAATTACCATTGGGATGAATTTTGGTTAATAATTTAAAATTTTCATCCCAATGCTAATTTCTGATTTTTGATTTTGGTTGATATGCATTTTGTTATTAGTTTGCTTGTCTTAAGTTTCAAGTTTAATTTTTTTATTGTCTGTGCAAGTTACTCATACGGATGACTTTTTTGTTGTTAAAATTTTTTTATAATTGTAATATGAGAAAATGCTTGCATGTATAAATATATGAATACAAATTTACATAATTGTTTTAGAAAATGTATGTAAAAAATTGTCTTAAATAAAAATTGTTTAAATAAAAATGTCAAGAGATGAGTTTTCAAAGACGAATAATTTAAGAGAAAATAATTCTTATTAAATGTAATTATAGTTTTCCATAAAGATATATTTAATTTTTTTTTAAGATGAATAATTAAAGAGAAAATTATTGTTTTTAGTGATTTTTATAAAAATACTAAAGAGGGATAGAATGAAAAAATGTATGGGGATCAACTCAAGTTGCACTAAATAATCTTCTTAATGTGTAATGGACTAATAGATATAAAAGGATGATAATTGTAAAATAAAAAACAAAAAAACCAAGTTTTAAGAGCTTTGATAAGTCGCTTTAAAATTCTGAAAGCGAAAGTGTTTTAATTAAGGTTTTTTGTTAATTCATTTTAAATTTACCTTAGTTTCTTATTAGTAGTTTTAATTTTCAAATATTATTTAACTATGCATTGCAAATATCAAGCTACAAATCGTTGTTTAAATTTTTAGTACATTAAAGCTACATTTGCATATACATATTCTAATTTTAAGTGTTAGTAAGACAATTAATTTATTTTCATAGTTGCAATTAGGGTTATCTTTAGACCAGCAGGTTTAAATGCACCTTTATATGTATTTAAAATTTGTCGGTAACAATTCTCCCCCCAGTAAAACGCTTTATATGCGATTTACTTTATTCCATTACCGACGTCTAATACTGCTAGTTTCACTGAGGGTCGTTCGACAATTCCATTTTCTGTTTTTACCTTCGCTCTTCGCACTTGGCCATCTTTTGCTGTTGTCACTTCAACTACCTTGCCTTTTATCCAGGTATTTCTTTTTGAGTTTTCATCTACAATAAGCACTATATCATCCACCTTAATCGGCTTAATACTTTGTGACCATTTATTACGTCTGGTAAGGGTTGGCAGCATTTCCTTAACCCAACGACGCCAAAAGGTATTAGCGAATTGTTCGCTTTGACGCATACACATTCTGTAATCAATATTTTCAAGTTCACAGAACGGCTTAGCTCCATTTGAACTTCCTAAAATAAAATGATTTGGGGTAATAGCTTCTTGGTCAGCACTCTCAAGCGATACGTAAGTGAGTGGTCTTGTATTGACGATCATTTCAATTTCCATCAGTGAGCTTCTCAAACTCTCATCGGTAAACTTCTGAGAGGGACAAATTTTATGTAAAATAGTTTTTACTGACCTTATAAGCCTCTCCCACGCTCCGCCCATGTGAGGAGCTGCTGGTGGGTTGAACTTCCAAGATATTCCTTTATAAGCCAAGTCAGTTTGTACTGCGTTAAAGTTAATATTTTTTAATTCATCTTTCAAAAAACGATCAGCACCACGAAAATTAGTTCCATTATCGCTGAATATCTCAGCTGGCAATCCACGTCTTGCTATAAAATTTCTTAAGCACATAAGAAAAGAATCTGTTGAAAGACTGTGTGCTATCTCAATATGTATTGCTCTGATAGTGAGGCAGGTAAATATAACACCCCAACGCTTTAAAGACTTCCTACCAAATGTAACTAGTATAGGGCCGAAATAGTCTGTTCCGACGTATGTAAAGGGCCTTTGAAAGGCTCCAAGACGTGCTGGAGGTACTGGTGCCATCTGCGGTGAAACTGGTTTCGCGAACTCATTTTTGCATTGCTGACAACTTCTCCGTACAACTTTGAAGGCCACTTTCAGTTTAAAGATAAAATAAACTTGACGAATTTCATTTAAAACTGTTTCGTGGTTTAAGTGATGCAAAGCAAGATGATAATTCATAATAATTAATTTCGTAATGTGATGATTTCCTGGTAGTATTATTAAGTCTCGTTGGGGACCACACACAGCGGCTGCATATTGGGCACGGTTTTTCACTTTGATGATACCATCGTTATCGATATAAAGATTAAGTTTACCGCAAGCGCTGGCTTTTGGAATTTCTTTACCAAACTTAATAGCAAAATACTCGTCTGGAAAAGTTGACATTTGTACCATTTTATAAATAATATTTTTAGCGCGACTAAGGTGCAATACACTCAGTTTTCCAAGTGATTGTTTTTTTGCTTTTTGTAAACAGCGCTGAAAATATAGTAACCAATTAGCAACACCACGATACAGTCTAAACCAACTAGAAAAATATTGTGCATTAATCGGAATAATACCCGATTTACAAAAATGAATATTTAGGTGGCGCGGACGAATTTCCGCAACGTATGTTTTTAACTCGTCTTCTTCAGCTGAATTAGAATTTCTGGGCCACTCATTATCACTTTTTTGTAACCATGAAGGGCCATTAAACCACTCGTTGTAAGTATCATTAGGAGACCTAAACTTAGTAGCATAATCTGCAACATTCATATTACTGGGGACCCACCGCCAATCGACAGTATTTGTAAATTTCAAAATCTCGGCTATACGGAACATAACAAATTGTTTATATTTTCTTGGATCACCTTTAAGCCAGTGTAAAACAGTTCTTGAGTCAGTCCACATTACTTTTCTCTTTAACTTTATGTTGTGGCAGCTAACTGTTTTCATAAGCCTTGTACCAAGACCGCAGCTTGCAATTCAAGCCTAGGAACTGAGAGTGGTCTAAGTGGAGCTACTTTAGCTTTTGCAGCAATAAATTTAATTTCAACCTTACCAGCATACTCAATTCGAAAATAACATACAGCTGCGTAGGCGTCTTCACTCGCGTCAACGAAAGTATGCAACTCCGCTATAAAGTTTTCCCTTAATGCTAGGGAATAGCAACGAGGTATAGATACAGCGGTAATGATGGGTAAATATGTAAGCCAGTTTCTCCACTTAAAGTAAAGTTGATCACTAAGAGCTTGATCCCATGCAATTCCTGATCGCCATATTTCTTGAAGAATAACCTTGAGATATGCCATAAAACATGCTACAAAGCCCAGTGGATCAAACACAGACATTAATACTTGTAGTACTTCTCTTTTAGTAGGTACTATTTCAGAATTTAGTATGGGTCGCTTAAGCCTGACAAATTTTAAATTCATTTTAAATTCGTCGTTTTTTGGGTCCCAGTACAGACCAAGAATCTTTTCCCACTGTGTGGAATTTTCATTGTACTCAAATGTTCTATTTGCGAATTTTTTATATTCTCCTAACGCTGTTAACACTTCTTCAGAATTTGAGGACCAATTACGCATGAGAAATCCACCTTTCGCGTGAACTTCACGAACATTAAGAGCCAGTTCAATAGCTTCGTCAACCGTGTTCGTCGAATCAATAAAGTCATCAACATAATGTTGCTTCGTTATTGCATCGATCACCTTTTTATTTGTACCAAATTTCTCTGCATTTATATTGCGGACATAATGTGATATACACGGCGAACAAGAGGCACCAAAAGTGAGAACATTTAGTTGGTAAACAAGAATAGATCCATTTTCATCCCACCATAAAAAACGTTGCGAACAAGCATCTTCTTTTCGAACCTTTATTCTATGGAACATCTCGGCGATGTCTCCGCATATAGCAATAGCGCCCATTCGAAATTTAAATAAAATGTTCATTAGTGGAATAAGTAGATCGGGGCCTTTTAGCAAAAAATCATTTAGCGAATAATTACCAGACTTGGCGGCGGCATCCCATACTAGTCTTATTTTATTAGGTTTCTGGGGATTTTGAACAATAAAGGTTGGCAAATACCAGATTTTACCTCCATTTTCATTTAAAGCACTTTTGGGAAGTTTCACAGCGTAATCTTTCTCTTCTAGATTTAAAATTTGCTCTTTAAGATTTTTTGCTAACATGGGATTTATTTTGGCTTTTCTTTTAATGCATTGTAATCGATTCATAGCTGTTTGAAGACTATTTGGTAAATCTGGCTGATCACAAATCCATAGTAAGCCAACTTCATATCGGCCGTTATCGAACTTGCAGGTGTATTGTACCTCACAAGTGTCAACTGCACACACACTGCCCACTCTGAAATTCATACATACGATCCAAATTAGAGTAGGGTATGCAATAGATCAAATAACTGTATTTATTAATTACCTCATATTTACTAGAATATAGGTCAAGTAATATAGGAATGCATGGAAATGAATACAATGAGAATGCATTCAAACCACATTGAGTGTTTTAATATAAATGAGTACATTTGCAAATACTGTTACGAACCGTTTTGGCCCAGTGAGGTTTCCGACTAGCTTGTTCGTGGCGATAGCTCAGGCAGGTTCCAACCCTCTCACTGGCCACGCATCCGCTCATAAAACAAACTGAAAAATACAACAAAAACTACTACAGATAATACTACAATACCAACATTCTGATTGGCTAATACAATTACAGGGAGAGTGAATTTTGATATATTAATGGTACTGATAAAGACAGATAGAAATTTATCAATAAGTATAATAAGTTAGAAAGGCTAAGAATTAATTTTAAACTTAGTATATAAGAACCAATAAAAATAAAATAAAGATAGACTTGAAGTTATAATACTAATTCGGCAACAACTTGCCTTGTGTTTTTAATTGAAGTCTCAACAATAATTCGGCAGTTCCTTTGAACGCCTTACAAATCAGCTGAAACCCTGACAGCTAGTAAAAATAACCAAGGGCTATAGGGAACTTACACTACACAACATAAGAAAAACCATTACATGGCGATCCTGCCAAATCTTCCAAATCTGCAAAATTTTCCAAATCCTGCCAAATCTTCCAAATCTGCTAAATTTTCCAAATCCTGCCAAATCTTCTAAATCTGCCAAATTTTATAAATCTGCCAAATCTTCCAAATCTGTCAAATCTGACAATTGGCAAACATTAAATTAGGATCCGTAATATCAAATGTCCGAAGAAATAGACGAAATCTTTGCACGTTGGTCGGCGTATCTTGAAAACATACAGAAAGAAGAGTACGAGCCTGAACCAACAGGTAATGCAGCACCTCCTTACGAACCGCTACCAATCTCAGCTGGTCCGAAGGCTATCACGCTAGAGGAATATAGGAAGCGACAGAAGAAACCAGTGGAGAGCGCCCCTATAAAGAAGCAAAAAAAGAAGAGAGCGGGTAAGCAGTACCAAAAGCGGAAAAAGCTGGCAATACTATACAAGGAACTAAACCTTGCAACAGATAAAAAACAGCAGATGCTAATAAGGAAGGAGATAAAGAAGGTACAATAGCGGCCTATATATATATATATATATGTGTACAAATATATAAATATAAAAATTAAACATAAGATTAATAATGCTATAACAAATGTTTAGCAAATAAGATTAATGAAATACATTACTTTCCTAATGTAAAAATAAAAGGAAAATTTTTAAAATAAAATTATACAAAAGAAGAAAAGAAAATATGTCAAATAAATTTAATTTAATTTAAAAGAATAATTGTTCCCAATAAACGTAAAATACAGTAAAGAAAAACTATTACATTATAATAAAAACAAATATCTTCGCTGCACAATTAATTATAATTAATAATTATAATTATATATATAATAATTATCAATGTTGTCCAAAATAACAAAAATCTTTGTAATTATTACTTTAGTAACATTAATATTACATATCATGTATAAATTTATGAATAATTTTAGAAACAAAAACAATAGTATAAATAAAATAACAGAGGTATGAAATTTGAAGATGGAAGAAAGTTTAATAAAACTTAAGGAAATATTAAGGAACTTAAAGAAAAGTCCAGGAAGAACATATTCAGAAAAAACAATAAATCTTAAGTTAGAAGATATAAAAGTTATAACAAGGGAATTTGAGTTAGCACAACTAGAAGAAAAGGACGAGAATAAAATATCAGTGCTCAGATTAGAATTTAGCAATATAGTTAAGAGAATAAAAGAATACTTAATTAGTGACATTACAAAACCATTGGAAATAGGAAATACAATGGCGGCATTTAGTTTAGATACAGTTTCTAAAGCACTCCCACTTTTTGCTGGAAACTTTGACGAACTAGAAAGTTTCTTAATAACAGCAGAACTCATTGAGAAAACTCTTGCTGAAACAGCAAAACAAGATTTCCTACAATATGTCTACCATGCCAAGTTAACCTCAGGGGTAAGAACAGCGATAGGTAGTTATGCGAAACCAGAAAACTTTAATACGTTAAAGACACTATTACAACAAAGGTACAAAAATACAAAGACAATTCCAGAATTGCAATCCAGACTAAGCAATATTTACCAGGGGAAATCATCAGTAAGTGCATTCAGGGAAAGAATATTGACAGTAATAGACAACCTGAACAGGTTAGGAATAGAAGAACTTAGTAGTGACGCCACGGAAGCGGAGAAAAATGTCATTATCAGACTGAACTCAAAACTTGCTCTAGATTCATTTAAGAGAGGAATTAATGATAATTTAAAGACAGCCATTTTTGCAGCTCGTCCAAAAACTTTACAAGATGCGGTAGAACTCGCGCTAGAACTAGAGAATGAAAGTAAAATAACTACTAACTCAGTGCAGTATATACGAAGACAAAATCGTAATTATAATGATACCAGGTACAATAATGGCAATTTTAATAACACTAAGAATAACATTAATAATGGAAACAACCGAAATTTTAACAACTACACTAGGAATGACAATAACTTCCATAACAGTGGAAATAACAAATACAATTCAAACAATAACAGAAACAACACAAATTCGTCTGCAAACAACAATTACAACCGTAATTCACCTAGCAACGGTAATGGAACCTATAAGTATAACAACAATAGAAGTAACAATTACAATAGAAACAACAACAACAATAACAGACGTAATATACATATAGTACAAGACGAGGGAAACAAGGAAGGCTCGGAATACAGGGATATTCCGGACAGCCAAAATTAAGAGTATTTAAAGTTTCCAATAATAACACAAATTACATAATCGCTAAATATAAAAATGAAAATTTAACATTTCTTGTCGACACTGGTGCCGATATATCATTATGTCGCACTAAAACAATTTTTGATGATGAACCACTAAATGTGGAAAATAGATGCAAACTAACAGGCATCACTAAAGAAGAAATACATTCGTTAGGAACAAGTGAACTTGAATTATCCCTAGCAGACCAAATATGCAAATTCAAATTTCATCTAGTAGATGACAATTTTCCAATAGAAACGGACGGAATAATAGGAAGAGACTTTTTAAGAGAATACTTGTGCAAAATAGACTACGAGACGTTTACAATTTCTTTGTTCACCAACAATGAGACCATAATTCTGCCAATGCAAACAAAAGCATTTAACACATTGAAAATTACGATACCCCCTCGGACAGAAATTATACAACCATTGAAACTAAACCTCACTGAAGATTGCGTAATACTTAATAATGAATTAAAAAGCGGTATTTTTTTAGGCAACTCAATAGCACCAAAAAACGGTATGACACATATTAAAATTTTAAACACAACGAATGAGACACAAATTTTACAGGGCATTAAAATACACACTGACCCACTAAGAAATTATAACGTATTAAATTACACAAACATAAACAGTGATGAACGTTGTGAACAAATTATGAATGAATTGCAATTAAATGAAACTGATGAGTATGCAAAATCAGAATTAATGAAAATATTCAGAAAATATCAAGATGTATTTCATTTAGAGAATGAAAAATTGACTGTAAATAATTTTTATAAACAAAACATTACAACTTCAGATGACACTCCGGTGTATATGAAAAACTACAGACTACCACACTCACAAACGGACATAATAAATGAACAGGTACGAAATATGCTAAACGACGATATAATAGAACCATCAGTTAGCCCCTACAATGCTCCACTTCTTTTGGTACCCAAGAAGAATGTGGAAGACAAACGGAAATGGAGACTTGTAGTAGACTTTAGAAAGTTAAATGACAAAATAGTTAATGACAAATTCCCACTAACTAGATTAGAAGATATTTTAGACAAACTAGGTAGAGCTAAATGGTTTTCGACTCTTGATATGACTAGTTCATTTCACCAAATTCAATTGGAAAAAGGTTCCAGACCACTTACAGCTTTCTCTACACAACAGGGACACTACCAATTTAAAAGACTACCATTTGGACTTAAAATTTCATCAAACAGTTTTCAGAGAATGCTTACAATAGCACTTTCAGGACTTGATTCAGAAGCTTTTCTCTATGTAGATGACATAATTGTATACGGATGTAGTTTGAACCATCACAATCGGAATCTTGTCAAAGTTTTAGACAGACTTCAGCGATACAATTTAAAACTGAATCCAAGGAAATGTTGTTTTTTAAGACCAGAAGTAGTATACTTAGGACACTTAATAACAAAGGACGGTGTAAAGACAGATCCAGCTAAGTATGAGGTTATAAGAAATTACCCAATACCTAAAAACGCAGATGAAGTTAGACGTTTTGTTGCATTCTGCAACTATTATAGGAAATTCATACCAAATTTTGCGGACATTGCAAAGCACTTGAATATGCTATTGAGAAAATCAGTAAAATTCTCATGGACAAATGAATGCCAAACTGCCTTTGATACCCTAAAGGAAAAGTTAATGAACCCACCAATTTTGCAGTACCCAAATTTTGACAAACCTTTTATTTTAACGACTGACGCCTCGAACTACGCACTAGGAGCAGTCCTGTCACAGGGTGAAATTGGCAAAGACTTACCAATTTCCTACGCAAGCAAATCTCTTCAAAAGCATGATGTGAATAAACCAATCATTGAAAAAGAATTGCTCGCAATTCACTGGGGAATAAATTTCTTCAAACCATATTTATACGGTCAAAAGTTCATAGTAGTGACAGACCATAGACCATTGATATCACTATTCTCACACAAAAATCCATCATCAAAAATGACAAGAATTAGACTAGATTTAAGCGATTATGACTTCACGATAATTTATAAGAAAGGAAAAATTAACACTAATGCGGATGCATTATCAAGAATAGAAATAAACTCAGACATACTAAAACAAATGATACCGTTCGAAAATGATGAAAATGAAAAGAAAATACTAATAACTACAAGGGCGATGACAAAGAAAAATGAAAATAAGAATAAAGAGGCAAATAAGATTGATGAAGGTAAAGAAATAAATATGAATACAGAGCTCGCGAATAGAAGTAATATGGGAAGATGTATCTCTCAGGAGTCTGATCAACTTCTAATATGGGAATGCACATCCATAAATGACGTAAAGAATATAAGGAAATTACAATTTAATAAGTTTGAAAATATAGAAGAAGTCGACATAAAAATTGAAGATAATATTGTGCACATAGGACGTGATGATAATTCATCGAAACAAGATTCGATTATGAAGAAATCACGTACCAAAAATGATAATTATATGAATGAAGGATGTAATGATAATTCATCGAAACAAGATTCGACTATGAAGAAGTTACATGCCAAGAACGTACAAGATGTTAGTAACATGTATGAAAGATTCAGCAATAACTCAGCGAAACTAGATTCGATTCTGAGGAAACTGATATCTAAAATGCGAAAAGAAAATATAAAGGAATTAGCGCTAGCAAAGAATGATAAAATATTTAAAATGTATACAATGAAAGATTTAAAAGAAGCATATGCAAAAATAAGAATAAACAACAAAAGTCCTCAACTTAAAATATTAATTTACAATGCCCCAACAAGAATAACAAATGATATTCTGAAATATAAACTCATCGATGAATTCCACAATGCCAAACACGCAGGCCACTTAGGAATAAGAAAGACGATAATTAAATTGAAACAACGGTACATATGGAAAAATATGAATAAAATGGTTAAACAATTTGTAAAATATTGTGACAAGTGTAACATGAATAAACAAACCAAGAACATTAGAGAACCACTTACGCTAACGAACACCCCAAACGACAGTTTTGAAGTAATATCAATTGACACAGTAGGACCACTTCGTATTTCAAACGAATATCGATACATATTGACTATGCAGTGCGAACTAACGAAATTCGTTATTGCTCACCCAATGTCAACGAAAGATGCACTTACAACTGCAAAGACATTAGTAGAACAATTGATTTTAAAATACGGTAAATTTAAGGTACTCAAATCAGACAACGGAACTGAATTTAAAAACGAACTGATGCGTAACATATGTTCATTACTTGATATTAGACAAACATTTTCAACACCTTACCACCATGAGACAATAGGTTCGGTAGAAAGAAATCACAGGGTTCTCAATGAATTTTTGCTAACTACAGCAAATGATTATGAATGGGATAAGTGGATAAATTACTTTACTTTTGCCTACAACACGGCACCCCACATAGACACTGGTTACACGCCATTTGAACTAGTATATGGTAAACTACCATATTTACCATCAGAAATTAGTAATTATGAAAAAACCAAAATATACAATTATGAAGATTACGCGAAAGAATTGAAACAAAGGCTACAGTATTCTTTAAATAGGGCTAAAGAGCTTACAACGAGAATAAAAGAAAAAAGAGTAATAGAAAACGGATATACCAATAAACTAAATTTGAATATAGGAGATTTAGTTTTAATAAAAGTAGAGAATAGAAAGAAAAACCAAGGCCCATACAAAGGCCCATACAAAATAATTAGGAATAACGGTGTAAATACAATAATAGATTACAATGGAATAGAGAAAGAATTTCATAACAATCAATTAAAACCATACATAGCAATAACAAATAATGAATAAGTATACATAAGAACAAATTTTATAATTACACCTTAGGCATTAATATATAAATCAAACAAAATAATATAAACTTTACATATAAAAATATATAGACATAAATAATCACTCTATAATAGTGTATAAATAAAATTGTAATAACCAATACTATGAATATATCAAGAAAAATTACTCCCCTAATTTTTCTCTTAGCGGTGAGGGTGTAGTGTACCTCACAAGTGTCTACTGCACACACATTGCCCACTCTGAAATTCATACATACGATCCAAATTAGAGTAGGGTATGCAATAGATCAAATAACTGTATTTATTAATTACCTCATATTCACTAGAATATAGGTCAAGTAATATAGGAATGCATGGAAATGAATACAATGAGAATGCATTCAAACCACATTGAGTGTTTTAATATAAATGAGTACATTTGCAAATACCAACATTCTGATTGGCTAATACAATTACAGGGAGAGTGAATTTTGATATATTAATGGTACTGATAAAGACAGATAGAAATTTATCAATAAGTATAATAAGTTAGAAAGGCTAAGAATTAATTTTAAACTTAGTATATAAGAACCAATAAAAATAAAATAAAGATAGACTTGAAGTTATAATACTAATTCGGCAACAACTTGCCTTGTGTTTTTAATTGAAGTCTCAACAATAATTCGGCAGTTCCTTTGAACGCCTTACAAATCAGCTGAAACCCTGACAGCTAGTAAAAATAACCAAGGGCTATAGGGAACTTACACTACACAACATAAGAAAAACCATTACACAGGTTTTGTTTAAAATATCAATTGCAAGTTGGTCATCTTTTGACAAAGGCAGTTATTCTGGTGGCGAAATGCCAACACTTTCATCAGAAAAGAATTGTTTGATTATATTATGAATTTCGTCGTCTTTTCTGCAAATGCACCTATGATAATTAAGTTTGCCATCTACCATAGAATCGCCACCACATAATGTCCAACCCAATCTAGTTTTAGAGGCTACCGGTTGTTGCCAGCCACCTTCAACTATCTTATTTGGTGCAATTAAATTTGGGTTATTTACTCCAATAATCATTGAAGGAACGATGTTGTGGTATCCTTCAAATGGAATATTTTTAAGATAGGAATACTTTTCTTTGATTTCTTTAACGACCATATTCTCTACAGATAAATTTAGATTTTTGACGGTATATATATTGTTGATTGGATATATTTTTGAATTTGGCTTTGTTGAAGAAATCTTTAAATTTATTCTTTGAGAATTGTTTTCATATCTCGAAATATCTCCAGTCCATCGAATACAGAGTGGATCTCTAATACCGCTAACTTCTAAAAGATCAGCAACTTTTTCTTCTAAAAGAGTGAGAGATGAGCCATCATCCATTAGAGCATAAATATTGACAGATTTTTTGTCATTGTATAAAGTTACTGGTACAATACGGAAAATTGATTCAGTAGAAGTTTTATGGCATTTAAGTGTACTTTCAGTACCACCAGGGAATGGTTCATTGTTATGTAATAGAGGATTGTGTTGTATAGAACACTCACCTATACCACATGCCTTTTTAAACCAACACCTACGTCTATGCTTACCCAAACAAATTTGACATAAATTTTTGGCTTTTACAAAGTCCCATCTTTCTGCTACTGTCATGCCTAGAAATTTAGAACAATGAGGAATTTTATGATCTTCGTTACATAATAAGCATGGGTGTTGTTTTCTTTGTACTTCAGAGCTGGTATGCGCATTAAGACGACCTTGTTTCAATGACTTATTATCATTTCCAAAAACTGGTACTGTGACACGGCATGTAGCTTCCGCTAGGGTGTACAACCAGTTTGAAAAGTGCAGCAAGTTTGGGCGATCAATATCTTTAGAAAACATAGCCCACTGTAGTAAAGTATCGGTAGGCAGCTTGTCCACTAACTCCTGTAAGAGAGTGGGATTAATTAAATAATCATCTAATTTTGATGCACGTATAGTAGCACATATATTTTTTATAGCAAAGGCGAATTCAACTAAGGATTCTAGTTTGCCCCTTTGAAGCGTAATTTTGCGCACCTCATCGATTAAATTTTTTAACACACACTCCGGCCTGCCAAAATACATTTTCAACGTTCTGATAATGTCCGGAACCATATCAGGTAACATTAAACAGTTTCGGACAGCTTCCCGTGCTCTACCGTGCAAACATTTCTGTAATCTAATAAGATTTTCCTCATGACTGTAACCAGCAACATTGGTGCTCTGCTCAAAGGCACTAATGAATATTGCCCACTCCTTTGGATCACCATTAAATGCCGGCAAATCCTTAGAAACGGACTGTCGGGCCACTAATTGGGTTGCAGTTATATTATCGAAACAATTGTTTGTATTTACATTTGCGAACAAATTTGTGTTTTGACAGCCAGCTGAAATGTGGTTTTGATAGTTGACTTGAGGTGCGTTCAGTGGGCGATCTTTCTCAAATGTCATATAACTTTGAGATGTAGAAAAATTTGGAATGGTTTGTGTCTGTGATATGTATTCACAATAAGGATGTGAATTATTTTTGTTCATATTAGCTGATTGACAATTATTAGATGGATTAATACCAGTTGTTTGATTTGTGCTTGAATTCTGACGTGTAGTATACACTCTATTCATATCCACAATTCTTTGACAATTTTGTATACTCGGTCGGCAAGAATGATTATTATTTTCTGCCGCTGGCCATATATTTGTTAATTGTCCATTGTTAGGAATCGAGCGCCTACCAGAATTATTAGATCGCAGTAAATCGTATTTGCGCTGAAGATATTGTTTTCTCAATTCTATCTCCTCCTCAAGTTGTTGCAATTGGAGTTGTTTTTCTGTGCTTAAATTCAGATGCAAAGGAGATGGTTGTGCTGTATTACTGATGGCAGTGCCCTCTTGTCGTGAAGTAACTGTATCAGTCTGCTGCGTTGTAGTCGTCATCTCTTGTCGCAAATCCAGCTGAATGAGGTTAGGTTGAGAAATTTCTTGTTGCTCTATACATTTTTGGCAAACCCAAGTGAATATATCAGTGTTTTCATGTATGCCCGCACAAGTATAATGAAAACTACCAATGCATTTGGAGCATGTTACCATATTTCCTTCATCAGGATGTGTGCATATTATGCAGCTCGAATTCGAATTTCTATATTGCATCATACTTATGTACAATAAGAATTTTAAAGATTTGTAAAATAAAAAACAAAAAAACCAAGTTTTAAGAGCTTTGATAAGTCGCTTTAAAATTCTGAAAGCGAAAGTGTTTTAATTAAGGTTTTTTGTTAATTCATTTTAAATTTACCTTAGTTTCTTATTTGTAGTTTTAATTTTCAAATATTATTTAACTATGCCTTGCAAATATCAAGCTACAAATCGTTGTTTAAATTTTTAGTACATTAAAGCTACATTTGCATATACATATTCTAATTTTAAGTGTTAGTAAGACAATTAATTTATTTTCATAGTTGCAATTAGGGTTATCTTTAGACCAGCAGGTTTAAATGCACCTTTATATGTATTTAAAATTTGTCGGTAACAATAATGATAATGCAAAACTTATGTTAAGGATAAAGTTGAGCAATGATGAATATGTCTTAGAGCTAAAAGAAATACCCACAGAGGTTGAAAGGGATAAATATGAAAATAATGACGAAAGCATTCACATTTCAAATACTCAACCTTTTTTAATTGGGAACCATTAAAAGTTACAAAAATGTATTAAAATATAAGATTTTCAATATGTATGTTTTTAATAAATAAATATGTATACAAATTAAAGTTCTATTGTTATTTTTTGTTAAAAAAATATCTTTCATTTTTCCAACTTCCACTTCTTAAGTCTAACTTAGAACTAAACTTTATTTTTACCAGAAGCATTTTAATATTTAATTTTTTCTTTCTTGTCAGCATAAAAATGTGGGAACTGCGAAATTCTGGCTTTATTTCTAATTTACAAATTTTATCAGGAATTGATTCCTTTGGATCTTTCGATCCTCCTGGTTCTCCGCTCAAGACACTCGTAAATTTTACTTCTGGATTTAAAGTTCTTTTAAACTTAAATATCAAATATCCTTTTGTTAATATAGAGCTAATTTGTTCAATGTTATTTATTTGGAGATGCTTTATCATCTCTAGTAATAGAAATTCTTCGATTTGCGTTTTATTGCCAGAAAGCTGTAATACAGCTGGTAGTGGTTTGGAAAAAGGAAGTTTCTTTGAAACATAGGTCTCATTTTCTATTTGTATTATATCATTATGAAACTGTATCAAATAAGTGCCCGATGATTCAAAAGGGTTGTTCCTGCAATTGTCACGAGCCCTTTAAATTGATTTAAAAAAATTGTTCCCGGAAAGATTTCTTCCACAGATGGAACATGTTGATTATTTACAATAGTACAGTTAAGATGTTTGCTTAACAAAATCTGTATTACACATTTTGTATTACTTAAATTTAACAATTTAGTTTTGCGACAAATGCTTAAATCATTAATTTGTTTACATTTTTCTTTTATTTCGTATGTATCATTCTTACAACTAATGTAGTTTTCAGTATTTAGTTTTATAATTTTATTATTCTTCTTTACAGCTTTAATTAACAATTTTTCACAAAAATTTTCATTTATGGCTGGCAAACTCACAATATATATTATTGCAGCGTTGTTTGTAGCTGCTCTGACATCGGCAAAACCTAAGGCTTCCTCCAAACTATTGTACCTTTGCCCATTGCAAGGCGTAATATATATTTGTGATTTCTTTCTTAACAATTTTGAATTTACTTGCTAAAGTTTCCTCTACGGTCGTTCTAGTTCCCTCCAAGGACGGAACTGTCCTCAAAATTTTGTTTGTGGTTCTAGTCAATGCGTTAATTTTGTCAATAGCGTCCTTGTTAATAACTCTCTGAAGTTCATTATTCGTTAACAATCCGTTTATTTTGTCTACAACTATTTGATGGTCTTCATGGTCTGGAGTACCAGCTATCCACTTCCATGCTGTTCCTATTAGATCTATTGAACGTTTTCTTCTAGGTTTAAGTCTCTTCAGATAGTCCTCTATTTGTCGTATGTCATGCAACATAAATGGAAGCGCTGAACTATTCCTAAATATTTTAGTCTGAATTTCCGAAGAAAGATAACTGACAGTCTCTTCATATTTGTCTAGGTCCAGAGTATGTATTAACTTAAAATTTCCGTTTTGCAGACGAGCCTGTCCTATATGAATTGGTATTAATTGAGAGCCAGTATAGTCCAATATTCGGGCTTCTGGTTTGCAAGTTCGGAATATTTCCAGAAATATTATCAGCAGTTTGGTCATGTCCTGAATAACATAATTCAGTTTCCAATATTAGTTCTATGAATTATCCTGTTCCGTGAATGTATTTTTACTTTGTCTCCTAAGTCTTCCCTAACCTTCTGTCTCTTATAACGGGGTGCAAGTTTATTTCTCTGTCCAATAAGTTTCTCGTAAATTATATCGTTCGGTTGATAGGTCTTTGCGGTTGTGCCTGCACTTCTTTGCAGCATCTTTTCGTGTTTCCTTTTCAATTTTTCTACTAAGTTTCCGTGTGGAATTCTATTAAAAAAACATCAAATGGTTTTTCACCAGTTACTGAATGAATTGATTGATTATATAGCTGACTTGCCCTATAAAAACACTCAGAATCATCCAGTACATGATTCTCGTTTTTCACGCATCTCGCAAATTCTACCAGAGTAGAATGAACCCTTTACACCTGCCCGTTTGTAGAGCTATGTCTGGGCGTACAGTAGTATAGTTCTATTCTTAGCCTTTGCATTAGTGATCTGAATTGATCCGTCGTAAAACCTGGCTCATTATCTAGGATGAATTTTTTTTGCATTCGGAAAACTTTGTAAAACATTCATTACCTTTTCGCCCAAATTCAGCTTATCATCAGTTTGTCCTATGACTAAAAATTTCGAATAAGAATCTATACAAGTAATAAATTTCAGGTGTTGGGCTTAAAAAATGTCCAAGTTCAGGTATTTACCCTCCCTTTCAGGAATAGGAGTCTCTCCTATTTTGGTCCTTTGTGGGTGCCTGTTATATTTTGATCTATTACAAATCTTACAATGTCCTATATATTGCTTAAAATGGTCTGCCATTTTTGGCCAATAATATTGTCTGTATATCTGTCTACAATTTTCTTTGTAATTCCTATGAGCTCTGGTGTGAACCTGTTCTATAATAACTCGTTGGTCATCTGTGTTTGTAACGTCCACTGCAAATTTTTGTGTGTAAACAAATTTGTTAGAAAATACACCTTTCACCGTCGCCTTGAAATCGTATGAGTCCTCTCGTGTACAATATATTGCCGTTACCAACCTTGGTTGTAAAAACTCTTTTAATATTGTCAGAAGACTCTCTCTGGAATCATATTCAATTATATGCCGAGTCCGACTAAAGTTAGTGATCGACTCGGCTCTTGATAATAAGATTTGTTGCCTAAATTCATTCAATGGTTTCTTATTTTCGGGTATTAAATAGTTATCGCTACTTTCAGCAGAATGCTGTGTTTCTGTGACTGATGAGTCGTCAGAAAGATTATTCAAAAATTGCCTGGATAGAGCATCTGCCACAACATTGGTTACTCCTGGCTTATAAATTATTTTTGGGGAAAACTCTTCGATAAAAGAACGCCATCTTTTAATCTTGTGGTTTGGATTGCGCGATGAAATAGAAAAAGACAGTGGCTGGTGGTCAGTATAAATTTCCAGATCTTTAGCGCCGGACAGGTAGTTTCTCAATGTTTTTAACGACCACACAATAGCGTATAGCTCTTTTTCATTTTTAGCGTAATTTCGTTCTGTTGAGCTTAATGTCTTTGAGATGAAGGTAATTGGCTTACCTTCTTGAGTTAATACTCCCCCTACTGCCACATTAGAGGCGTCTGTGATAAATTTTTTTGTAAAGTCAGGCGATCGCCTCATTATCTTATTTGATTTCAGTTTTCTTCGACTTATTCTGGGAAACTCCCCCAGGTCA
Organism: Phyto melanocephala; assembly: GCA_941918925.1. Classification (NCBI taxonomy): domain Eukaryota; kingdom Metazoa; phylum Arthropoda; class Insecta; order Diptera; family Rhinophoridae; genus Phyto; species Phyto melanocephala. The sequence goes on from OW799237.1 coordinate 51,352,046, forward strand.
ATGGTTTTGCAATTGAAGCATAACCTGCTATGAATTTTCTGTAATATCCTACCATTCCTAAAAAACTTCTTAATTGCCTAAGTGTTACTGGTTTGGGAAAATTTAAAATTGTCTCCACTTTCCTTGGATCCGTTTTAGTGACATTATGGGCCACTATATAGCCCAAAAATTCAACTTCCTGCTGAAAAAATCCCGATTTGTCCAAAGATATTTTCATATTCGCATTTCCCAGTGTTTTAATCATAATTTGTAGGTGCTCAATATGGGCTTCTAGGCTTTCCAAGAAAACGATAATATCATCTATATATACGTGATATATCTTTCCCACGAATTCTCGCAAAATATTATCCATGGCTCTCTAGAAAATTCCAGGACCATTCTTTAAGCCAAATGGAATCCTTACGAACTCGTACTTCCCATTATTCACTGAGAACGCAGTTTTCTCAGTGTCTTCTGGCTTCATCAAAATTTGGTGAAAGCCCAATTCGAGGTCTATCGTTGAGAAGTATTTCGCCCCTCCCAAATTCGAAAGGGATACATTGCAGTCTGGTATTGGATACTTATCCGCGACTGTTTGTTCATTGAGTTTCTTATAATCGACTATCATCCACATTTTCTGAGTTCCATCCTCATTTGCGCCTTTCTTCGGCACCACCCAAATTGGTGAATTATACCGACTCCTGCTCTCGCGGATAATACCATTACTTAATACTTTATCTATTTTCCTATTTATAAATGCATTTACGGATAAAGGATAGGGGTATTGTTTACTCCATATTGGAGTTTCAACAATTGTCCTAATTTCCGCTCTTACAACTGTTCGAAACGGTAGTATGGTGTTTATGCCACCATGTGTTCTTCCTATATCGTCCACTATATTATTTCGGAGCGTATCTGTTTCCGCCTGATTTGATTCTACATAAATTTTCTCCTCTTTTCCTCTGTATGTCATTGTTTAAATTTCTAAGTTTATCGCTACATTTGCCCTTTTTAGCAAACTTATCCCTATCAATATATCATATTCCATGTTGTCTATTTCATAAAAATGTTCCCTAAAACCAAGTAATATTGTCTCATAGTAATGGGTTATAATTGAATAGTTTTCACTCGCTTCCCTATGGCTAACTTTTGTCTATTGGGTAATATGTTCTTTCTACAGTAGCAGTTAGTTGCTGCTGTGTCAATTAAAATTTTAACTTTACTTCCATCTAATTTAGTTCGGAAGAAGAAGGGTAATCCGACCTTTCTTCTAAAAAAGCATTCTCTACTATATTGTTAATTCTCTGAATTTTCCGCGGTTGTTGTGTGCTTTGTTGCGCTCTACTAGATAATTCACGCTTTGCAGCTGGGTTGTAACCGAATGGTTCCCCTTGGTTACCGTAAAAAGGGCGAGCAAAGTATCGATTTGAGTTTTGCCGGAAATTATCGAACGGTCTTTGCCGTGTATTAAAGGAACAGTCGACTTCCATTGGTTGTGGAGCTGGACGAGGATTGTGTTCAGCTCGTTGGCGAAAATTATTTTGAAATCTTTGAGATGGATGTGTTTGGAGCTAGTCTCAGAACGTTTTGGTTTTTATTACCATTTTGATTGCGATCGAATTGCATGGCAAATGTCGCACGAAGATTATTTGATTATAATTCTTGTACTTTGGTCAATGCATTCGGCAAGTCAGTGGGCGAAAGAGAGAACAGAATATTTGAAAGAGGTGAGTTTAACCCAGTTATAAAAACACGAAGGGCATATTGCCTATTTTTATTATTTAAAACATTCGTTAATTCTGTGTTTGTTCCATGGTGGAATGTCCCTGCCTCATGACACTAAGTTCCTGTTCGATGATATGGACAGGACGCTTATCGGCATAAGCAAAGTGGAGTCTGTTGATTATAGCATCGAAGTGTAATACTGTCCCATGGTTGGTCAATAAATTGTTCGCGTCTTCAATAATTTTGTTTCGTAGTATCGTCAGGGCACCATAATATTTCCGGCTATTCCTAACGTAAAGTCGCATTGAATTATTGGCTACCTCGCGCCAACTAACGTACGAATTAGAGTCTTTACCGTCAAAAGTCGGCAAGGATTTGATTACATCCAGGGTTTCTTCACACCGGATGGAAGTGTCAATAGTTTGTGTCCTATATTCCGTCACTGCATTTGCGTTCGTTAGATGTCCGGGTGTTATAGTTAATTCATTTATTCTCGCTTGTAGTGGGCCTACCTAAGCCTCTATCAGTTCCCTAATCTGCTCGGATGTACTCATTTTACTATATGTCCCTAACTTCCTAAACGATTTAATAAGTTTGTCTACTTTTTTATTGGATTCAGTTTGCCGCCAGATTTACAAATATAATATTTTATTTAATACCAAAGAATTTAGTTTTAAATTTAATATCAATTTTTATATATACCTAACACAATTTCTACGATTTTACTTTAAAAAAAATTTATTAATTATCAAGATAGAAAACTTACTATAAAAAAATAATAAGCTGGACACTTGCTGATAAAGTTGTATTCCTGTGTTGTTCTGTTTGTTGTTGCCTTTTTTGTGGTAGTTGTTGATATTTATTTTCCGCTGGTGTTCTGGAGATAAACACTTCTCCCTTCTCATCTACTGATATTCGGAAGATCAGTAGGATAAAAATTTTATAAGTTTCTCTAGGACGTATCTTAATGCTTTTAGACTGCACTATTTTAATTTTGTAATTGATTGCTAGGTTTTTATTAAAGGTTTATTTGACAGATGTTGTAGAGAAATTTGTCAAATAAGCCTTCAATAAACCTAAAATATTTTTTATGAATACGGCTTAACCTTTTATTTTTATAATTTTTTAGTCAAATTTTTTTTTCTTAAAATTTATTTGTAGCTTGGTTCATTATAAAAATATCGTCCTTATTAAAAATTTTTTATCAAGTATATCTGTTGTTTAAATTTATTTTGTCACACTGTTTATTTAAAGAGTTATTTATGTTTAATTCAGAAACATGTTTTCTCTTCTTCGCAGGATACTTATAATGTATTTAGCACTCACCACCGAATCCTTACTTTTACTTTTCAGGATATGTTTTCGCCCCCACGTTGGGCGCCAATTAAAGTTCTATTGTTATTTTTTGTCAAAAAAAGATATTTTATTTTTCCAACTTCCACTTCTTAAGTCTAACTTAGAACTAAACTTTACTTTTACCAGAAGCATTTTAATATTTAATTTTTTCTATCTTGTAAGCATAAAAATGTGAGAACGTTTTTTATTATTTTTTTTATATTCTAATATTTAAAGTTGCAGACATAGTGTCAGCATAAAAATGTGGGAAACAATAAATTTATTTTTATTAAAGAATAACAGAAAATGAGACATATAAGACACCTTAACTTACATACATATAATTAAGATTTTCTATAAATAACAAAAATGTTTCTAAAATAAAATTATTTATTATAAAAAGTTCCCAAGTAAACATGTCACAAAGTATAATTCTTCAATTCTTAAAAGAATTTGATGGTTACATTTTTATTGAACATCTTTGTCTTATTGAAAATAAATCATATAGAATGCGCATCACGTACAAATAAAAATTTCTTATGGCGGGTTCTAACATTGGAACTCGCTCTCTTCATTACGAATGGCTCTCATATAGTTTCGCTCACAATATTTTGTCAAGGTAATTTGTTGTTGGTTTCTTTATTCATATTTATTTACCATGCACTCACAAAATTTTGTAAATGTAATTTGTTGTTGGTTTCTTTATTCATATTTATTTACCATGCACTCGTTTAACTTCATGCGTTAGACCAGGAAGCAAAGAAACAAAATACGAACACGTGTTTGTCTGTTGTTTGTGCATGTATGTATGTATGTATGTATGTATGGATGGGTTAATGTTCTTTAAATAAAGAAATGAGAAAATATAAATTTACATTTATAAAAAGGTCAAATAAATTCAAGCAAATGTGAACAAACATTGTTTTGAAAACAAATACGCTCGACTGTGTTACAGTAGCAAAATCATATATATATTGTTGTTGTACGAATGAGATTGCATCAATTGTGATCGAATTTTATTTGCCCTTCTTAGCGAAAATTTTATTGTACGTGTACAATTTTATTGATTTGAGATAATTTTAATACAATGAAATTTATTATACTTAGGTGAAAATTTTTTTTTCAAGCATTTGAATTTCACTTGAGGTATTTTGAATAAATAAATAAAAAGGCGATGTTTTCTAATGTATTACAGACACTTTTACAAATTAAAGTTTTCGAAAAAACTTTCGCCTATTGTCAAGTACACTCAATGTTTACACATGTAGCTCTAGTGTGATATTTTTTATTTGAAAGTGTAGTTTATAACTTATTTTAGCAACTTTATTCTCTAAAATTACAATTTTTATTAAAATTGCTGTCACTGTTTCGCCAATAATATGTTGGCTCGTCAGGAAACAAATAGTTATGTATGTATTTTGTGATAAAAGAAATTTCAATTTTATGTAAGAAAGGCAAAACTCAATAAAAAATACTTATGTATGTACCTGTTCCCTGCACTGCAATTATTTGACCGTTTCCTAAAAAAACCCACATGCAATAAATGTGCAAAAACTAGCTAAACCGAAGTCAGGTAGAATTTTTATATTGTTGTTGTATTTTAAGAGCCACAAATCGTCAAGGACACTTCGCCCGAAATTTTTTTTAGTGATTTTTTAAAGGCTCTGCAGCTTTTTATTTTATTTTGAAGCATTTCATAACACATTTCAGTTTCAAAGCTGCAGTGAAGCATTACGTAACTGTGTGTCTAGAAATTATAATAAAAGTAAATAAAAAAATAAAAATACAATAAAGGTAGAATTTTTGTGTTGTTGTTGTATTTTAAGAGCCACAAATCGTCAAGGACACTTCGCCCGAAATTTTTTTAGTGATTTTTTAAAGGCTCTGCAGCTTTTTATTTTATTTTGAAGCATTTCATAACACATTTCAGTTTCAAAGCTGCAGTGAAGCATTACGTAACTGTGTGTCTAGAAATTATAATAAAAGTAAATAAAAAAATAAAAATACAATAAAGAAAAATAAATCGCAATCGGGCATAAAATGCTTCGTAAAAAAATGCCAAAAGTCGAGAAGACATTTTAAGGGCTTAAAAATGTTTAAATTTCTTTCGCCGGATATGATACTAGGTCAAATTTGGCAAGAGAATTGTCGAATTCCTGGGAAGAATTTTAATAAAAATCTTTATATTTGCGAAAATCAATTTTCAAGTTCATACGTTGGGGAAAAAAATTAAAAGCTGACGCCATTCGAACTGTAGATATTGATGAAATGGAGGAAGAATTGGAAGATCTTAACGCAGAGTTCAGGTCCTCCCCAAAAAATTTAGATTCGGAAAATATTGAAGCCCCCTTCTGCTAAAATTGCGAAAATCAAACTCTACGTGCAGATCACAAAAAAATTTTAAAATCAAAGCGACCCACACAAAATATTAAAAAGTTAAATCGTAAAAATATAAAAAAAGTCTATTATTGAATCGATTCTTTGTTTACAAAATATAAGCGCAGAAAGCAAAATTTTTTGTAAGCTTTTGTTGAGCTCTCGGCCAAAGGAATATTCTGAAAATGTAAAATATTTAGCTCAGAACATATTTTACAAATCTCAATCTCATCTCAATTTGAAAAAATGCGTGTAAAATTTGCAAAACAAATTTTCAGCAGAACTGTTGCGGCTGCTATCAAAACTATTTCCGAAAACACAAAATTAAGATAAATTCCACAAAATTGGCCTTAACAGCTCAGTTTGTGGAAAAATTGACAAGATTTTCGATTGTCTTAATAGTGGCTCCCTTTATGGTGATAACTGATACAGATCTGCAATTCTGCTTAACAGTGAAGCATATAAATTTATTAAATTTTTTTGGAATATTTAGAAAATGTAGAGTTTTTAGATAAAAATAAGCGTGTTTTTCTTTTTAAATGGAATGAAGCTCACTCTTAAATCAGTTCTTATGTTAACCGATGATATTTTAAAAGAAGGTGGTGATGTATATTTTTTAATGACAAAATCCCTTAATCAGGACAAATTAGAAAACACGTTTTCTGTATTGCGGCAGAAAGGGGGCAACAATAACAACCAGTCTGTAGCCGAATTGAATAATATTTTGACAAAAATAATGGTGATTAAAATAGTTCAGCCAAGCTCTTCTACACGTAAAGAAAAACCATGGTTACGACATGATCACGACGGTCATATTATTTTTTCTAAAACAATATTTGGTTGTTGAAAACAAGTAATAGTTAGTTTTGTTTCATTTCATCATATATTTTGTAACGATAATCAAGTATTTGTTTTAATTGTATCATCTAATGTTTACTTTTCATAAAAATTTCAAAATGGTTATCATTTCAAAATAGTATGATTTAAAAAAATTAATTTGACAAAAATAACATGATATTAAAAAGCATTATAAATTAAAAATAATCATTAAATAATAAGTGAGATAATAGCATGATTACAAATTAATCAAGCTATAATTTTTTTTAATAATAATTTGATTTTAACTGTTCTTCTTCTTGCTAAATAAATTTTTATTATTTGAAAAGTTTGAGATGTCAAAAAAATGAACAAAAATTTTGAAAAATTAAAGAATTGGTATAAAAATCGCAATTAAATTGGTAAGTACAATCAACATGTGTATGTTACAGCAAAAGAATGTTGGTGCTGGCTTTCATGCAGATTTATGTATTGAACATAAATAACCAAGTTGTAATCAAATTGACAATGTTGATTTCGAGATCCACATATATGCAGATTATTTTCTGGAAGATGTTTTTGAAAATTCTGCAGTTATAAATTTCGAAGTAGTTTCTTTGAGATACTTTGTTGGATATGTAGCATTTAAAATCAATTCAAATTTACAATGCCAAAAAAATGTTGTGACGAATTGAGAAAGACGGATGAAGTTCTAACAGCACCAAGCGAGCTTTTTATACACTTTAACAATTATCAGTCGCTTACATATTTTGGAAGCTTAGCTGCTCCATCAGATAAACTAATGGATGCTAGTAAAAGACATATTTTAATATTTCATAAAATTTTTAAATCTGAGTCCCAAAAAATTTGTATAAAATGCTTTATTATTGAGTCCTGTAAACGCTTGACTCTGCAGTGGTTTGCCGACGCTTGTTCACAACAAAATTTAGCAAACGAATGATGTAATTTATTAAAGTATAACAACTTTGTTAATTATACAAGCCAGAAATTAAAGTGGGAAAAACATATTTATTCTTAACAAAAATACATACATGGTTGGTTTTTATTTCAATTGTTTTATAAAAAAACAACTTATTGCTTTTCCAATATTATTATTTAATTTATTTTGAAATGAATAAACTTTTCAACATTCCTTTTGTTAAAAAAAATAAAACATGATTCTCAACTCTAGTTTTTATATAAAGTTTTTTCTATGTACCTGATATATCTGATCTCTTTGTATTAAAAAAAAAACAAAAATATTTTAATATAAAATTTGTGAATAAAATCCTTTTAATATTATATGAATAAAAATACTAAACTGAAAAAAATTATATAAATTTTTTTTTTTAATTTCTTAAAAAAATGTTGACAACAAAATTGTTTCGCTTATTAAAACGAAATAATATGCATTTTTCCTTATGTTGTTAAACTTTAGTATGTATGTAGGTATAAATATTCAAAGTTTTTGAAAGAAAATATTTAAGATTCAAAAAAATTTAAACCAAAATAATTTTAATTTTTAAATATACAAAAGAAAAGAAAATATTAATATTAAAATTTTAACAAGACAAAGAATAAAGTAGCTAAAATAAATTATAAATAACACTTTAAAATAAAAAATATCACACTAGAGCTACATGTATAAACATTGAGTGTACTTGACAATAGGCGAAAGTTTTTTCGAAAACTTCAATTTGTAAAAGTGTCTGTAATACATTAGAAAACGCCGCCTTTTTTATTTATTTATTTAAAATACCTCAAGTGAAATTTAAATGCTTAAAAAAAAAACATTTTCAGCTATAAAAAATTTCATTCTATTAAAGTTATCTCAAATCAATTAAAATGTACACGTACACTAAAATTTTCGCTAAGAAGGGCAAATAAAATTCGATCACAATTGATGCAATCTCATTCGTACAACAACAATATATATATGATTTTGCTACTGTAAAACAGTCGAGCATATTTGTTTTCAAAATAATTTTTGTATACATTTGTTTGAATTTATTTGACCTTTTTTATAAATGTATTCCCTCATATCATTGTTTGAAGAACATTAACACATCCATACATAAACAACATACATACACGCGTACGTAGTTTAACGTCTGACTGACTGTCTGACTGACAACAATTTGTTGAGATGATGAATAGAAGTTGAATTTGTGCAAGAAATGAAAATATCAAAACATAAACAAACATACATACATACAAACTGAAGTATTTACAAACACACGCAATTACGTATGAGAGCGAAACATTGTTATGCTCTTTACTTTGCTTCTTTCCCTTTTGCCTTACCGACCGCGTCTTAAAATTTTTTTAAAAAATATTTCAATTTGGGCCTTCATGCGCATTCTATATGATTTATATTCTTTGATAAAAGGTAAAGTCTTAAAAGCAAAACACATATATAAACATATATACCTGAAAATTTAAACAGAAAATTCATTATATTCCAATTTTTTTTTACTCAGTAAAGTAAAAATCCTTGTTTGTCTTAAATTAAAACTCGGTATAAAAGCTACTTTATATATAAGCATATGTCAAGCGCCTATAGGTAAAAAGTTGTGTGTCACACTGTACCCAACAACAATACCTAAAAAACAGACGACATTAATAAAAACGTATATGTGAAAATCATCCCCTGCAAGGAATACAAAAAAAAAAATTTTTTTTGGCACCACATAAAAAAAATGTGTGTATAGAAAAATATGTAATACAGTCGAAGTCGGTTAAGCTGTCTGCCGTTTAATTGAAGAAATCACTTAACTACAATTAAATATTTTTACTATATTTTAAAGAAAATGAGTTCGCTTAAGGGAAAATCAGTTTTACAGCTTTTATGTTTTTAAAGCTACAAACTTCAATAAAGCAAACACTGCTTAGTAGAAAAAATTTCTTATTAATATACGACAAAATACAATGCTACAGCTAATTTGTTGCACTGTTGTCTTTTCTCTTATTTTGTTTAAAACAATATAAAAAGTAGAAAATCTATTTAACCAAAATGGTTTCAATTTGTCCAAAGTTTTTTATTAATGAAAATCTTGCATAAGCAAAAAAAATAAATCCTTCAATTATCAATTTCCCTTACCCGAATCCGACTGTATACGTGTGATGTTTGTAAGTATGATGTTTGTGTACCGCTTAGAGTGTATTTACATGAAGGGACATGTCCCCTGCGACACGAGTTTGTTGGTGAGGAGTGCGGCGTTGAGTGCGGGGTAGCAATTGTCGCACGTTTTGTGAATTTGAGGGGACAAATTTGACATTTCTCTTTTACATCTTTCGTTCTCTTGTATTCTTGTCATGTTATGTGTGACCGGTGTTGCCAGACTGATATTTTATGGAATTTGCCAAAAAAAAATATGAAATATCCAATGAAAGATCATTTATTAGAAATAACATAAGCCACTTATCTCTTGCTCTAACCTCCATGATTTTACCCACTCCTTTCGTCTTCTTTTATTCGGTAAACTATTTGCGTTTTTATAGCATTTTAGCAAATTAAATATTATTTATATATTTTCAGCATCATCTAGATCTAACGCTTCAACAGCCAGTTTAGTTAGGTCAACAATTTTGTTAGAATTACTTGAACGTTTTTATAGTTTCAATATAAATTCTTATTCATAGTAGTTATTTTTTATATGTTCAATATTTTTTCTATGTTTGTCAGTTTGTGTAAAATTATCAAGACGAAAAGATATTAATATTAATAATAAATAAAATAATTTCAAATTTCTTCAATAATTTCTTCTTTAGAAATATCAGCCATTATGTTTCTTGAAATTTATTTAATTTTGCTTTTTTATATACTTGTATTGCCTCTGCTACTGTTCACCAATTATAAATTTTATATGTATGGCAGCCCTTTTTACGAATGAAGGGATAAAAAGAATTAGTTAATATAACGTCAAAAAGTCGCTTTGTCCCTGCAAAAAAATCCCTTCATGTAAACGCAAGAAGATTTTAGAAGGGACACCAAAAGAAAATTCAAGCCATCGCAAGCAGAGTCGCAGGGACATGTCCCTTCGTGTAAACTAGCTATTAGCAGTTTAAAAAACCAACTCACAATTAAGAAGTATTGCTTTTATGAATGCAAGAAATACAAAAACAAAAACATACCTATGAAACATTGTTCTTCCGGCGCCTAACATCTATATATATAAAAGTGAAACTCTGTGTGTGTGTGTGTGTGTTAGCTATAGACTCTGAAACTGCAAAACCGATCGGGCTCAAACTTTGGTAAGTTGTTGTACATATACCGGGGAGTGTTTATGGATGAAAAAAAGTGGGCGGGGCCACGCCCATAAAAAATTAGTTATCAGTTTTAGCTACTTGCACTTGACCGATTTTTCTGAAACTTTGCACACATATCGAGCTGTCATGACTAAATAATTTCGTGATAAGAAAAGTGGGCGGGGCCACGCCCCTAAAAAAATTTTGATTTGAGGTACTTGCACTGGACCGATTTTTCTGAAACTTTGCACAGATGTTGAGCTGTCATGACCTTATAATTTCGTGATTAAAAAAGTGGGCGGGGCCACGCCCATAAAAAAAGGTTATAATTTTGAAGTACTTCCACCAGACCGATTTTTCTGAAAATTTGCATACATGTCGAGCTGTCATGACTAAATAATTTCGTGATTAGAAAAGTGGGCAGTGCCACGCCCATAAAAAAGGTATCATTTTGAGGTACTTGCACTGGACCGATTATTCTGAAACTTTGCACACGTATTGGACTGTTATTACTTTACAATTTCATGATTAGAAAAGTGGGCAGGGCCACGCCCATTAAAACAATTATAATTTTGAGGTACTTGCACTGGTCCGATTCTTCTGAAACTTTGCACACATATTGAGCTGTTATGACTTTACAATTCCGTGATTAGAAAAGTGGGCAATGCCACGCCCATAAAAAAATTATAATTTTTAGGTTTTTGCACTTGATATTCAATTAAAATTCAGAATGCATTTCGATTTATTAAGGGGCGTAGCAACGTGCGCCGGGTTTGGCTAGTTCTTAATAAAATTGTGTATGAATTCATGTCCCAAAAAATTAAAAAACAAGTTGCCACAAGTATTAACCTAAGATTCTTTACAAAAATTCTCATAATAAAATTTTAACAAATTTATTGATTTGTATTAGTTTAATTTTTATTTATTCATCGGACAGTAATTCAAAAAAAATATATATATGAGTCTAAACAAGTAAGAGCGCTATATTCGGCCGTGCCGAATCTTATATACCCTTCACAACGTGTAGTCATGCAATAACAGTAGTTTGTATCACCATTCCCCTTATGAAATACGTACATACATATAAAAAACATACATATATGAAAACATCCCATTGTAAAATTTTAAATTCACGTATGTATGTCAAAAAAAAAAAAAATATTAGAAAAAAATTTTAAAAAAAATTTAAAAAAAAAATTTAAAAAAAAATAAAAAAAAATTATTATATATATTATTTATATAAAAAAAAATAAAAAAAATTAACAAAATAAATAAAAAAATTTAAAAAAAAAATTATAATAATAATAGTATAACTAATATATTAAATAATAAATAAAAGAAAACAAAAAAAATATTAAAAAAAAATTTTAAAACAATTAAAAAAATTTTATTTTGGCTCAGCTGGGATTCGATGCCACGTTTTCTCTAACCAGTATACACGTTTGTATGTATGTATGTTGTTGTTGTAATGTTGTTTTTGTGAAAAAAAAAATCGAGGTGGTCGTGGGTTTTTGCTCATATCTCAGTTGTTTATGTACCGATGTTTCTGATTTTCAATACCGATCTACTCCCGAATATTTCTGATATTTTAATATCTTATCCGGGTCCAACCTATGTCGGGGCGGCTTCAAAAAGTTGATTTCAACATACTCACGGACAGACTGACAGAGCTGAATCGACTCCCCTATTCATAAGCTTTCAGAAAATATATACTTTATGGGGTCGGAAATGAAAATTGTAGAAATTTCACACGGAATGACAAACCTATATATACCCTTTTTCACTGTGTGAAGGGTATAAAAAAAACAAAATACTTATATAAAAGTAAATATTATATCATATGTAATTGTTCCGTGGTTTCGTTTTTTATTGTTACATATTCAATTAAATTCTTATTAAGTTTTACTAAAAGCAAATTGTTTGTAGTATCTTTTGATAGCTTTGATCTCATTCTTGTGTGTCTCTTTTTATACCCGCCACCAAAAAAATGGTGGGGGTATATTCATTTTGTCATTCCGTATGTAACACATCGAAATATCCATTTTAGACCCCATAAAGTATATATATTCTGAATCAGGGTTTGATTTGATGACGATCTAGCTATGTCTTTTCGTCTGTCCGTCTGTTGAAAGCACGATAGAGGTCGCTAAATCGGAATATTAGGAACAGAGTTATAGCTCGAAAAGCAAGAGTAGGTCGAAAAAACCGTGTCCTTCGAACATCGAATAAAATGGAATTATGTCCAGACGCATTAACGTAGACTCATGAAACTTCGAATATATATTTCCTGAGTAAAAACAATATCTTTCCCCAAAAATTATCTAAATTTATGTATTAGGAGAGGAGTTATCGATCAAAATATACGAAAATTTATGCCGCACAGTGTATATTTCGGTATATTTAAAAACAAAAACGTCATAAAAGCAACAAAATTGGACGTACGACTCTGAAATTTTGCACACTTTGCTTTTTGGTGAAACGTTAATGAAACTTAAAAGCTCATAAAACTGCCAAAATTAGAGGTATGATGATCAAATTTGCTACGTATATCCTTCTATTCAATGTAATTGTTGTGCCAAAAAGTTAGGTGACACGCCCACTTTAACGCCTACCTCCCATATAACGGTTTATCTTAAATTCATGTAATTCCTCTATTAATAAACTTTTTGGGAAAATAAAGGACTATATTGAAATATCTAAGTTGTATTTATTAACAGAAACTTTATTGACATGCCTACTTTAACGCCCACTTTAATTGAAACACTACACTTACAAAAGCATTTTAGTAGAATATCGAAGTTATAAAGGGTGGTTAAATTTTATGTTGAATTTATATAAAACACAAATTATTTAGGATATTATTATTATTTCTTTTTGTAATGATAATATTTGTATGTCCAAATGCACCCCCCCCCTCCCCATCCTTGGCGCCACACCTCTATCTGATGGCCCAAATTTTAAATGACAATGTTGATGCTTAATTGTTGGGCATGATGATGAGGCGAGGTTGACTGCTCTTTTGCCACACTATCGCAAAAACCAGCAGTAGTTCCAGTTCAACGAACTAAGAAGGCATTAACAGGTTTTCTAACATTTTATACAGACCTGTTTTGCAGAAATTTAAATATTTTTTACAATTCTCCCGATTGTGGACGAATTTGAACGATTATGTTGATCAAAAGAATTACGAACTGCACAAAATGCATTTTGATTTAAACGCCCAGTTTTATAAAAAACCTGAATAACTTTAAAGCGTTGCTCATTTGCGTATCTTTCCACGGATAAAATTGAGTAAGTTTGAGAGTGAGAAATGTCAAATAAAATACAGAAAACAAATTTAAAGACTAGGTGTAGTTCACCTTCAACATGGGCCTTTAAAACTTAACCATCCTCTATAAAGAAAGTGATATATATTTTATTGAAAAAAGATTATTCCATAGCGATTTACAAAATAATAAATATTGTGCTTTAAATGTACACAAAATTGGTGGTGGGTATAAAAGATTCGGCACAGCCGAATATAGTGCTCTTACTTGTTATATCAATCATTGTCGGTGTAACACATACAATCACATTTTTTTACAAAGCCTATTAGAATGCTTTCTAAGTTGCTTGAAGCATTAAATAACAGCAGGCTGGCGACTTAAATCTGTCCAAATTGAAATTCATACGATGTTTGACGCCATCATAGCTGCACGGCTACATTTAACGGTGGCGCCAATATAACAAAAACTTTTAGGGATAAAAAAGAACGAAAATTGTATTTACATTTATTTATAAAACTAATCTACGATTCAAGTAAAAATTCCACAAATATAATAGAAAAAATCAGATAAATCAGATTCATAATTTTTGTTTTATTATACCTTAGCCTTATTTGTATTTTTAGTTGATCACTTAATATTTTACATGCATAGATTCATACGTACATACATGCATAAAATATATTAACTAAAAATTATAATTTTTTTTAGTATATTCTTTAATTCCTAAAATGGTAAAATTGTTCCCATTAACACAACAAAAATGATAAAATACAATGGCAACGCTGCTAACTTTTCTTCAAGGAAAATAAAAATTCTATTTGTGAATCGATTTTTTTTAATTTTTCGATTATGTTCTTTGAATGAATGATTCATGTAAGGAATTTTATATTTAAATTGTGGTGAGAAATTTATTTTCAATTTTTTTAAAATATCATTTGTCTTGCAACTTTTATTTTTAAAATTCGGAAAACAAAACGAATTATTCGTCACAATGTGGAAAATTTATTTCATTCAAATTAATATCATTCATGATTAATATCTATTCGATTGATTTGCGTACTATGGTCTCCATTTAGCCACATAAAAATCTCATCACAAGACTTTTAAATATTCATTAAAGAGATTGATGGTTTACTTAAGCCACCTTCACTAAGGTGATTAACCCATGAGTACGATGAGTCTTCTAGGGGCTTAATTTCAATACTAGGTTTTTGTTTTTATTTTATGGCAAATATAACCGGCCAAATTCTCTAAACCATCACAATTTATGTTTTCCAGCTCACTTTCGTGATTTTTTTGTTCGATGGCGGGATTAATGTGTTAAAGTATTTTACCTGCAAAAATCAGAAGCAAAATTAGCTCTGTACTACGAGTACTTAAAACTTTGAATTTAAATTTACCTGTTAAAGAATATTGCTCATTTTATAAATCAGTAGTATTATCTTCCTCAACATTTGCATTAATGCCTAAGATCCCTTCGTTGTACCCAAGAATATATGATCTAAGTTTGTACTTAAATTCTTCACGGTCAGAATGGTCGCGAAGACCTCCCTTAGATTTAATTATACCAAAAAATTTTTTAAGAACATCCTGATTTAGGCGATACTTTAAGATATACTCAATATTATAACGACTCTTTAGTTCACTATACATGAGTCCTAACGCATTATTTGATTAAATAATGTCTGTTCAGTAAAATAAATACATTCTAATCACACAGTTTTCAACATTTGAATTAAACTGTATACCTTTTTGGAATGGCAGAAGTGTATTCCTTCCAATCACGCTCATATCTGAAATCATTTAGGACATATTTTTTTGTCTTAGTTTACTTGATTTTATTTCTTTATTTTTTTATATAAAGTGCATTATGTATAAGGTTTAATGTTATTATTTAAGTTAAAGAAATTTGTTTGATTATGTGGAGTTAATTTTCATATATGTAAGTTGTCAATTCAATTTTTGGTTCTCAATTTTATAAAATTGTATCAAAAATCAAAACCAAAATATTTTCCTGAAGAAGACTCACACAAAGTGATACCGAAATATTGAAGTTAAAAAATAAAAAAACAAGTGAGAGCACTATGGCTGTGCCGAATCTTTTATACCCGCTACCAATTTTGTGTACATTTAAAGCACAATATTTATTATTTTGTTAATCGCTATGGAATAATCTCTTTATAATTAAATATGTATCACTTTCTTTGTAAAGGGTGGTTAAATTTTAAGGGCCCATGTTGAAGGTGAACTACACCTAGTCTTTAAATTTGTTTTCTGCATTTCATTTGACATTTCTCAATCTCAAACTTACTCAATTTGATTCGTGGAAAGGTACGCAAATGAGCAACGCTTTAAAGTTATTAAGGTTTTTTATAAAAATGGGCGTTAAAATCAAAATGCATTTTGTGTACTTCGTGATTCTTTTGGTCAACAAAATCGTTCAAATTCGTCCACAATCGGGAGAATTGTAAAAAATATTTAAATTTCTGCAAAACAGGTCTGTATAAAATGTTAGAAAATCTGTGAATGCCTTCTTAGTTCGTTGAATGGGAACCATTGCTGTTTTTTGCGATAGTGTGGCAAAAGAGCAGTCAACCTCGACTCATCATCATGCCCAACAATTGAGCATCAACATTGTCATTAAAAATTTGGGCCATTAGATAGAGGTGTGGCGCCAAGGATGGGGGGGGGTGCATTTGGCCGATATTTTGTTAAATACATAATTGAACCATACAAATATTATCATTATAAAAAAAAAATGATAATAATTTCTTAATAAAATTGTGTTTTATTTGAAATCAACATCGGCCCTTAAAACTTTAACCACCCTTAATAACTTCGATATGATAGTAAAATGTTTTCGTAAATTTAGTCTTTTAGTGAAAGTGGGCGTTTAAGTAGGCGTGTCAAAAAAGTTTCTGCTTATAAATACAACATATTTCAATATAGTCCTTTATTTTCCCTAAAACTGTGTCAATAGAGAAGTTGCATGAATTTAAGATAAGCCGTTATATGGGAGGTAGGCGTTAAAGTGGTCGTGGACGTTTGAGTAGGCGTGTCAATAAAGTTTCTGCTTATAAATACAACATATTTCAATATAGTCCTTTATTTTCCCTAAAACTGTGTCAATAGAGAAGTTACATGAATTTAAGATAAACCGTTATATGGGAGGTAGGCGTTATAGTGGTCGTGCCACCTAATATATGTAGCAAATTTCATCATCCTATCTTTAATTTTGTCGGTTTTATGAGCTTTTAAATTTCATTAATGGTAGATAACGTGAAAAGTAGGCTTTATAGTAGGCGTGTCAAAGTTGTTTTTTCTAATAAGTACAACTAAGATATTTCAATATAGTCCTTTATTATTCCAAAATCTTTTTTAATAGAGAAGTTATATGAATTTTAGTTAAAACGTTATATGGACGGTGGGCGTTAAAGTGGGCGTGGCACCTTAATTTTCTGGCACAGTAATGACATTGTCTAGAAGGATATACATAGCAAATTTTGTCTCTAATTTTGTCGGTTTTATGAGCTTTTAAATTTCATTAACGGTAGATAACGTGAAAAGTGGGCGTTATAGTAAGCGTGTCAAAGTTATTTTTGCTAATGAGTTATATATATCGTTATATGGTAGGTGGTCGTGGCACATTGATTTTCCGTCACCAAAAAGCAAAGTGTGCAAAATTTCAGAATCGTACATCTAATTTTGTCCGTTTTATTAGGTTTTAAATATACTGAAAAATACACTGCGCGGTATAAATTTTCGTAAATTTTTAGCTATAACTGCTTTCCTGATGCATAGATGTAAGCAATTTTTGGGGTTTTAGCTCTAAAAATGTATATTCGAAGTTTCATGACTGTGCGTTAATGCGTTTGGACACAATTGCATTTTATTCGATGTTCGAAGAACACGGTTTTTTCCACCTACTCTTGCATTACAAGCTGTAACTCTCTTCCTAATATTCCCATTTAGCCCATTTCTTTTACCAAACAAACCTTGTCTATAAGAAAGATTCTGTTAAAATTTGAGCCCCCTAGCTTTTTCGGTGCGACATCTATCGTGCTTTCAACAGACGGACGGACATAACTACTCCGAATATGCATATATTACAAACGTTAAGTCTAACTTATTGCTGAAATTGTTAAATTTTAAAACAGACTTATCTGGGCTGGGGACGTATGATACTCTTTTTGTACAATTCTTCTGGTGTTTCTGGAGTTTCACTTTTTGATGAAAATACTGTAAACTGTAAAATACTTTTACGATGTCTTGTTTGTTGAGATTTAATAAGTCTGCGAAAAATTAGAATATAAATATATAAATTTAACATATAAACTAAATGGAAAAAAATGTAGTACAAGATAAAAATAGCAATTTCAAGTAATTTCATGCTCTTTTACTAACCTTGAAATATTTTAAATCCACACATAATGCGAAACAACATCCTCTCCAATACATTTTTGAAGAAATAGAATGTTGATGTGTTTAAATTTTTTCGTTTTTGTTTTATAATAGGGACCCAATACTTAGTCCGCTTTTTCATCGTAGATTACGATTCGAACTTTTGAAGAAGGCAGTTTGTTTTTTATCAAATATTTTAAATTTTTATAAAAATAAAAAAGAAAATATCATATACATACATATATAAATATATATTTTTATTTTAATTTTCAATTTCGTCTATGGATTTAAAATCTTATCCTATAGACCCTTTAAAAGTTCCTCCGGACAGATTACAATCTGTGGATTTATCTAACACTTCTTCGATTTCATCAACCAAAAACAAAGGAATTTCTGTTGCTCAAGAAAACGTTACAATTCTAAAAGATGTTATTCTTCATTCTGGTCTTACAGACTCTGATTCTTCATCTTTAATGGATTTTGATGATATTGTACAAAATAAAGATTCTCATACTTCTCATATAAAGAACACAGTAAAACGCAAACGTATAGAAAGTCATCCTATTAAGTTAAATCTTTCTAATTTAGATGCTGCGAAGAGTAGCAATAGATTTGCAATTTTGGGAGAACTGAATATGCAATCAGGAAATTCAAATGAAAAGAAGCAGAAGAGGGTGAACAATGATTTAAAAGAAAATAATAAGAGTAATCGTGTTAAAAGGAACTATTGCCCACCTATTTTTCTTTATAATATGGACATAAAAATGCTTATTAATCAACTAAAATCAAAAAGCATTGATTTTAAAGTGGTCAATAAATCTCGTTATAAAAGCAAACTTTATTTAAAAGATGCTTCTGTTCATCAAGAAATGATGACCCAACTTCGGGACAAAAATATTGATTCTTATTCGTTCACACCTAAAGAACTGAGAAAAAAAATGTTGTACTAAGAGGGTTATTTTATAATACAGATTTGGCTGAAATCAAGACGGAAATTAATTCCATAATTCCTAATATTGTTGATAACGTTTCAAAATTCAAAACAATTTATTCAAGAAAAAATAATACTGACACAGGTTTGTTTTTAATTACACTTGCTTCTGGAAAATCTGTAAATGAGTTATCCCATATAAAGTACTTGTTAAGTCAGGTAGTTTCTTGGGAGTCCCCTAAGGCAAATTCTAAGGAAATCCAATGTTGGCGTTGCCAACAATGGGGGCATTTTTCTAAAAATTGTAATAGAACTCAGGCTTGTGTTAAGTGTTCAGAAGTGCATAACACTGGTGAGTGTAAAGTTATTAAGGGACAAATAAATCCTTTTTGTGTAAATTGTGGTGAAGTAGGACATCCAGCGAATTGGCGTGGTTGTCCAATTTTCAAAAAATATTGCAAAGCTAAAAACAATTCTGTTGGAAATTTAAAAAATATAAATTTGCTTGCATCTCAAAACGTCAATAGAACAATTAATAGTTCTAGTTTAGTATCGGATAATAGATCTTTTGCAAACTGTTTAAGAAATTTTCCATATATTAAAGAAAATAAAAAAGTTCCTTCAATTGTTGAAGAATTTTTAAAAGTTGCTCGAATTTTGTGTAAAGAAGAAACACTTTCATTAGAAGATAAAATTGGACAATTTATGATTAATTATAAAAATTGTAGCAAATCTCAGGCTAAGATAGATTGTTTAAATCTTCTGAAAGAAGTTCAAAATGTGTATGGTAAATAAGTCCTTGAAAATGTTAACCTATAATGTAAGATCTCTTATTAGTTATAGCAGAAGAATCGATTTAGTGAATACCTTAAAGTATAATAAAATCGATATAGCTTTAATACAGGAAACACATCTCAAAACTAAACATAAAGTGTTTTTAGAGGGATTCACAACTATCAGAGATGATAACGCTATTGGAGTTGCGATTGTTTTAAGAGAGACGTATCAATTTAAACAAATTAAAATTGACAATGTTTTATTTCCACATTTGTTTATTGAAATTACTTTATTAATAAATGGCATCTCTAAAAGATTTATTTTTGGCTCTCTATACATTCCATGCAATTCAAGTTCCTTTTTAATATCGAATAGTCTTTCTTGCATTAGAAACTTTTCCAGTAATTATGATGGAATTATTCTCGGTGGGGACTTAAATTCTAAAAATATTTCCTGGGGAGATAAATACAATAATTTAAATGGAAATGCAGTTTATAGCTGGTTACAAGACTTTTCTTCTGAGTTTGTTAGAATTTCTGACAAAATACCTTCTTTTCATAAAGGTTTTTCCTTTTTAGATCACTTTATTATAAGTTCTAATTTGATAAATAACTTTAATCCAAATTTCAACATCTTTTCTTTGCCAACTTTTTCGGATCATTTTCCTTTAAATCTTAATATAGAATTTCCCTATTTTGAAATTATTTTGAAACAACCTCGTATTTTAACCTCCTTTAAAAATACGAACTGGTCAAATTTTAAAAGTGATATACATTTTAATTTACAAGAACATTTTCCACCTTCAAATATTAATTTATCAAACTCAGAAATTGATTCTTATATAAGTGAATTTTCGAATTGTTTAAATCAGATATCTAATATACATTCTAGAAAAATTGAAATTAAAAATAAACGAGCTTATATTTCGGAAAACATTAAAAATTTATTTAGATTAAAATACTCTTGGCAAAAAGAATTAAAAAAAATCTTTACAAGAACTTTAAACAGAAATAATTCTAATTACTTACTTATTTCAAAACAAATTCAACTTATTAAAATTATTATTCAAGAACAAGTAAGGATAGAGCAAGCAGTAATCTTTAATCAACGTTTAAATAAAATTAAACCTGGTCCAAATTCTTATAGAGAAATATATAAAATTATAGGAAACAAAAAGAAATCAAACATTTCAGATTTATCCGTTAATGGTGTAAAAATTACTGATAAACAAGAAAAATTACAGCATCTTAAAAATCACTTTTCTTTAATTTACGCAGGAAATTCTGAAATTAAAAATTTTTCTGAAATTAATAATTATATAATTCAATATTTATCCAATATTCCAAATACAATGTTTAGCTTTAACAATAATTTTTCTTCAAATAATGCTCAAAATGATATTAAATTAACATCTGCAGATAATTTAATACTTTATTCTAAATCTAACAAAAATAAAAAATCTTCAAGTTTTGATAATATTTCAAATTTTTTATTAAAAAAGCTTCCGAGGAAAGCCTTTGAATTTTTAGCCATTGTTTTCAATAACTGCTTAAACAATTCTTATTTTCCTGATGCCTGGAAAATCGCTAAAATTTATCCGATTCAAAAAAAATCTGGAAATATTGATATTATTAATATTCGTCCCATTTCACTTTTATCTAATTTAGGAAAACTTTTTGAAAAAGTGATAAAAGAAAAAATGGATATTTATTTGGAAAATCAATACATACCTGATCATCAATTTGGTTTCAAAAAGGGACATTCTACGGTAATTGCATTGCTAAAGTTTCACAATGATGTTGTTAATAATTTAAGAGAACAACGATGTACTGTTGCAGTATCTTTAGATATAGAAAAGGCTTTTGATAGTGTATATCATAATGGTATTCTTTTCAAAATGATACATATTGGATTTGATTTTTTTACAATAAAGCTGTTCAAAAGCTTTTTCACTAACAGGAAATTTTGCGTTGAGTTTCAAAACAATTGCTCAGATTTTGGTTTTGTCAATTGTGGTGTTCCTCAGGGTTCCATTTTATCTCCGCATTTATTTAATATTTTCGTTCATGATTTTCCTCATATTTATTCTGACTCAAAAAGTATTCTTTATGCTGATGACTCTTTATTATATGCTCATGGTGTTTCTCCAATTGACACATTGAGTTCTGTTTCAGCTCATTTAAATGTGGTTAATAATTATTATAAAGACTGGGGTATTTCTATAAACATTCCTAAGAGTAAGGCAATTTGTCTTAGAAACTCATCTGGTAAATGTAAGAGTTTTGTTGTTCCAGAAAGCAAAAACCTTAAGCTATTTGTTAATGGTGTTGAAATTCCTTTTGTCGAAAGTCTTCGGTATTTGGGCGTTGTTTTTAACAAATTGGTAAAGTTTAATGAAAATGCAAGATTTTATCTTAATAAAGCTAACCGTATAAGAGGTTCTTTTGGAATGTTATTTAGAAATAACTACTTACCCGTTAAAACCAAATTATTGATTTATAAAACTAGTATTAGACCCATTTTAATTTATGCCTTTCCAATCTGGTTTACCTTATCACCTACTCTAATGAAAAATTTTGAAATCTTAGAACGTAAGGTTATTCGACTCTGTATAAACAAGCATTATGAAGAAGAAAATAAACGCTTTTCAAATAAATTTATTTATGATATGGCTCAAATTGAACCTTTAGCATGTTATGCGTTTAGTTTAATGAAAAAATTTATTAATAAATTGCAATTTAATGACAATCTTTTGATCAAGAATATTATTCATGAACAGTCCAACTTAAATTGGTCAAATACGATTTATTTATCTCCGTTGGGATACTTGGAAAACGAGATTTCAAGCAATAACAATCTTATGCCAAACTTTTTTATTTCCACCTTAAGGGGAACTCATAGGGGATAACTTATAAATTTTTGTTAATATTTTATTTATTTTTTATATATATATTTATTTTTAATTATAACTTTAGATTTAAGTCTACCTTTTAAGTACACTTTTCTTCTTTAATGTTGTGCCGGGAGCAAGTACATTTCTACACATGTTATACATATTTCATTCAATCTTTTGTAAAAGATAAGCCTGATGCTGTATATATACTGTATTCTTGTAATTAAAACCAAACATTATAGTTTTAAGATTTGCTTTTTCATGTTTATTTTTATATTAATTATTTGTAACTTATATTGTTTTATAAAAAATTAAGTCTCCAATAAACTTACTTACTTACTTACTTTTTCATCGTAGCCAAAAACATTTATACTAATATTTTGATTGTTGCTTTCAAATATTTTTATATCTTTAATTTTTAGTGGGAAGCATAATCCGTTGAAATTTAAACTGTAACCATTTATATTTAAAACTAGAAAAGACCGGCGCGCGTTGCTACGCCCCTTAATGAATAAAAATACATTCTGGATTTGAATTTAATATTAAGTGCAAGAAGCTAAAAATTAAAAAAATTTTTTTATAGGCGTGGCACTGCCCACTTTTCTAATCAAGAAATTGTGTAGTCATGACAACTCAATATGTGTGCAAAGTTTCACAAAAATCAGTCCAGAGGAAGTACCTGAAAATTATAACATTTTTTATTGGCGCGGCCCTGCCCACTTTTCTAATCATGAAATTGTATAATGATGAGACCTCAATATGTGTGTGAAAAGTTTATAAAAATCGGTGAAGTTTAAGTAGCTGAAAAAGATAACTTTTTTTTATAGGCGTGGCACTGCCCACTTTTCTAATCACGAAATTGTAAAGTCATGACAGCTCAATATGTGTGCAAAGTGTGAGAAAAATCAGTCCAGTGCAAGTACCTCAAAATTAAAACTTTTTTATGGGCGTGGCCCCGCCCACTTTTTTCCACCCATAAACACTCCCTGGTATGTGTACAACAACTTACCAAGGTTTGAGCCCGATCGGTTTTACAGTTTCGGAGTCTATAGCTAACACACACACACACAGAGTTTCACTTTTATATATATAGATATTAAAACCGATATTTACTTTATATTTAAAAGTGCGCTCTGGATGTGTTTTTAAATCTGCTATGGCTGATATTATGCACCATTTGAAACAAAATTCATCATTATTTTGCACATTTATGCAGGCCTTTTTTAATGCAAATTTTTTGGTAACGGAATGTATAATGTTCCTCTTAATGGTTCATGTTTATTTAAGTTGACTTCAATTTAAATGAGTTGTATAAGAGTCCAACCACTGTCCTTTTCCTGAAATTCCTTCATCTTCTGTAAAATATTTTGAGTTTTTCTCTCAAATAGTTCACCAAACTTCTCCATGTTAAAAATTTCCTTCATTTTTGTTTGAAAGGTTTTCACTTCCAATGGAGTGTCTTCTAAGGTATCCATGTTAGGCTTGGCGTACAAGGCAAAAAACTCCATATTAAATTTCAGGGTATTATGTATTTTTAAGAACTGATTAACCTCCTGTTTAAATGGTGCGCAAGACGCTTATAAATAGCTCTGGTAAGAGGCATTCTTCTTTTTTATTGTCATACGTTAGAGTTAACAATCTAGATTTAAAGGCACTTCTAATTATCTTCACTTTAGCATCTAATGGAGATTTTTTAGAAACTACTCCTTTTGAGCAAGATGCATGAGTCCTCTCATCGATATCACTTAAAATTGTTTCACATTCATAGCACACAAAAGCCATTTTATTAGGTTTTTCTTAAAAAGTTAAACAATTAGTTAGCTTAATTTTAAATTTCGGTGTGCTTCGCCAACCCCATCGTAATGAAATAAAAATTTTATAGTTAAAAACTATATTTATTTTGCATGTGCCACGCCTACTATTACTAAATCAACCATTTGTTATTCAAATAATCATATAGATGTCAAAGTGTCTCTTGCAAAATTTGGGTACTTTAACTATTATCGCTTCCCAGATATACATACAAATTTTTGTATTTAATTCATATGACAGGTGCCACGCTCACTATTACTAAAGCATCCATTTCATTTGAAAATAGTCAAATAGATGTCAAAGCTTCTCGTGCAAAATTTCGGTACTCTAACTGTTATCGCTTCCCGAATATACGAATTTTTGTATTCATTGCTATGAGAGCTGCCCACTATTTCTAATGTACCCATTTTTCCAGAAATGTTTATTTGGGTGTCAAAGTTGCTCTTGCAAAATTTTAGTACTCTCATCGATATTGTTTTCCAAATATTCGAAATTTAGTATTAAATTCATGTGGCCACGCCTACTATTGAAAGTCCACCCATTTTTTAGCCAACTGTTCGTGTGGATGTCAAAGTTTACCGTACTTAATTTGAAGACTCTAGCTGCATTAACTTTCGTGTTATATAACATTTAATACTTATTCTTTAATAGGGCGTGGCACCCCGCCCACTTACAATTTCAAACCAAAGTATAGCCTATAGTTCCTTTAAGACATACAGAAAGATTCTGTGAAAATTTATAGGAAATCGTTCCAGCCGTTCAACCGTCTATAAAGCACAAACAAACACACATTGATTTTTATATATAGACTAGCCAAACCCGGCGCGCGTTGCTACGCCCCTTAATGAATCGAAATGCATTCTGAATTTTAATTGAATATCAAGTGCAAAAACCTAAAAATTATAATTTTTTTTATGGGCGTGGCATTGCCCACTTTTCTAATCACGAAATTATTTAGTCATGACAGTTCGATATGTGTGCAAAGTTTCAGAAAAATCGGTCTAGTGCAAGAACCTTAAAATTATAACCTTTTTTTATGTGCGTGGCCCTTCCCACTTTTTTAATCACAAAATTATAAAGTCATGATAACTGAATATGTGTGCAAAGTTTCAGAAAAATCGGTCCAGTGCAAGAACCTCAAAATTAAAACTTTTTTAGGGGCGTGCCCGCCCACTTTTTTTATCACGAAATTATTTAGTCATGATAGGTCGATATGTGTGCAAAGTTTTAGGATAATCGGTCCAGTGCAAGTACCTCAAAATGATACCTTTTTTTTTATGGGCGTGGCACTGCCCACATTTCTAATCACGAAATTATTTAGTCATGACAGTTCGATATGTGTGCAAAGTTTCAGAAAAATCGGTTTAGTGCAAGAACCTTAAAATTATAACCTTTTTTTATGGGCGTGGCCCTTCCCACTTTTTTAATCACAAAATTATAAAGTCATGATAGCTGAAAATGTGTGCAAAGTTTCAGAAAAATCGGTCCAGTGCAAGTACCTCAAAATTAAAACTTTTTTAGGGGCGATGCCCCGCCCACTTTTCTTATCACAAAATTATTTAGTCATGATAGGTCGATATGTGTGCAAAGTTTCAGAAAAATCGGTCAAGTGCAAGTAGCTGAAACTGATAACTAATTTTTTATGGGCGTGGCTCCGCCCACTTTTTTCCACCCATAAACACTCCCTGGAATGTGTACAACAACTTGCCAAAGTTTGAGTCCGATCGATTTTACAGTTTCAGAGTCTATAGCTAACACACACACACACACAGAGTTTCACTTTTATATACTTATATAGATAGATATATAGTATATTAAATTCAACGTTTAATTCAACGGAAATTAAAGTGGCGTTTTCGTCGGATTCTATTTCAAAATATGCTAGGTTTAGCATTTTTTGAACGCAAATCAAATTGTTCAAAAATATGAATATGAACAAGTAAGAGCACTATATTCGGCTGTGCCGAATCTTTTATACCCACCACCAATTTTGTGTACATTTAAAGCAGAATATTTATTATTTTGTTAATCGCTATGGAATAATCTCTTTATAATAAAATATGTATCACTTTCTTTGTATAGGATGGTTAAATTTTAAGGGCCCATGTTGAAGGTGAACTACACCTAGTCTTTAAGTTTGTTTTCTGCATTTCAATTGACATTTCTCAATCTCAAACTTACTCAATTTGATCCGTGGAAAGATACGCAAATAAGCAACGCTTTAAAGTTATTCAGGTTTTTTATAAAAATGGGCGTTCATATCAAAATGCATTTTGTGTACTTCGTGATTCTTTTGGTCAACAAAATCGTTCAAATTCGTCCACAATCGGGAGAATTGTAAAAAATATTTAAATTTCTGCAAAACAGGTCTGTATAAAATGTTAGAAAATCTATTAATGCCTTCTTAGTTTGATAAATGGTAACCATTGCTGTTTTTTGCGATAGTGTGGCAAAAGAGAGTCATCATCATGCCCAATTGAGCATCAACATTGTCATTGAAAAATTGGACCATAAGAAAGGTGAGTGGCGCCAAGGATGGGGGAGTCATTTGGCCGATATTTTGTTAAATTCATAATTGAACCATACAAATATTATCATTATAAAAAGAAATGATAATAATTTCTTAAATAATTTGTGTTTTATTCAAAATCAACATCGGCCCTTTAAATTTAACCACCGTTAATAACTTCGATATGATAGTAAAATGTTTTCCTAAATTTAGTCTTTTAGTGAAAGTGGGCGTTAAAGTAGGCGTGACAATAAAGTTTCTGCTAATAAATACAACTCAGATATTTAAATATAGTCCCTTATTTTCCCAAAAACTTTGTCAATAGAGAAATTACATGAATTTAAGATAAACCGATATATGGGAGGTAGGCGTTAAAGAAGGCGGGTCACCTAAACTTTTTGGCACAACAATTACATTGATTAGAAATATATATGTAGCAAATTTCATCATCATACCGCTAATTTTGTCGGTTTTATGAGCTTTTAAATTTTATTAACGGTAGATAACGTGAAAAGTGGGCGTTATAGTAGGCGTGTCAAAGTTGTTTTTGCTATTGAGTACAACCTAGATGTTTCAATATTGTACTTTATTATTCCAAAATCTATATTAATAGAGAAATTATATGAATTTTTGGGTAAAACGTTATATGGGAGGTGGGCGTAAAAGTGGGCGTGACACAGTGATTTTCCGTCAGAAAAAAGTATTTGACCAAAAAGTCACGTGTGCAAAATTTCAGAGCCGTACATCCAATTTTGTTGCTTTTATGATGTTGAGGAACCATTCCCTTGTATCAAACTTCCCTTAAATACAACCTAACTAAATCACTTATGTAACTTTACTTCACATACATTTCTCTACACACACAAGTTTTAGTTGTCAACAAGTGTCTCACATAAACAAATACAGTCCGCTCTCATTATTTATAAATAAATACAAATATTAATAAGCAAATAATTGTGGTACGTGTAATTATTTCGGGTCTGGTGGAGTAATCTCCAGGCAAACGTTAGGAATAGTTGGCATCCGGGCCAGCTACGTCAGTTCACCAACAAATTTGGACCTTCGAACCAAATCTTGGACAAAGTGAAGTGTTAACATTTTCGGTAAAAGCATTACTTTAAACGGAAAGTGATTCTTTGGACACAATTTCGGTGGTATCCACAAACATATCGTCGCGGGTTTGTGATACTTATAAAACAAAAACAAATCGTTTAATTAAAATAGTGGTCCAATGGACATAAAGTGTGTTGAAACAAAAGGTTTCATATATGTATATACGTATACATAAGTACAAAAACAAATCGTTAATTAAAATAGTGGTCCTCTGGACATAAAGTGGGTTGAAACAAAAGGTTTCATATACATATACTTACATACATAAGTATATAAACGAATCGTTTAATTAAAACTGTGGTCCTCTGGACAAAAAGTGTGGAAACAAAAGGTTCACATATACATACATACATATGTACATAAGTTCATATAAGAAAAATTGGGGTGTATAATACACAAACAAAGAAACAAATTCAAATCATAAAAAAAAGAGAATAAGAACAAGTCAAAGCTTGTGTGCAAATTGTTGTTTTGAAAAAAAAAAAATACGTTGAAAGTTGTTGTATGTGCATGCGTGTAGTTACATGCATACATAGTAAAACGAAAATAAAAACTAACAACAACAATCGTCTAAGAATTTCGGCGCCGGTGTCGACTGCATGAACACCTGCATCGAAAAAACACAAGAAAATAACAGAAAATAAAGTACATAGAAAAGTTAAATTGTTGCTGTGCGTGTGCGCTTATAAAATAATTCTTAAGAAAAAACATATTAGTGTGCGTGTGCGGTTTTTGCAAAATATAAGAGACAAATTTGAGAGTAACAAGAGATTTGTTGTCGTGGTGCGTGTGCGATTTAAACTAATACATAAATATAATTCTTGTGTGTGCATAACAATAAACAATTCGTCGGTAGATAGAGACAATTTAGTACAAATTGGAACATACACAAAGCGGCAGGCAACAAACTACAGGCAACAAAACAATACAATATATTACTTTGTGATTAAAGCTGTAAGTAGAAATTTTAATTATTTGTTATTTAAATCAACATGGCTTCGATTAAAACAATTCAAACAAAACGTCGAGTTGAAAAGGGCGCAATTACTCGCGCATATACGTTTATTCGTCAACCACCAGAGGAATTATTTGCGGAACAAATAGAAGCGCGTATTGTTCGATTAGAATCTGCGTGGGAAAAGTTAACAGAACTTACAAGCGAATTATACAATCATGAAGAAGAAGAAGGCTTCGTAGATCCTGAAGAGGAAACGGTAACCTATGAAGAAAAATTCATCGCATGTCAGGCGTGGTTTAAACGCGTTTTAAAATCTTTTAATCCAGTTGTTTCTACTCCAGAACCACATACAGAAATGTTTTCTCGGCTTGCTGAGCAACATTCAACTTTGCTACAGCGACTTGATGCTCCATCAACTTCTCGAAACGAGGACTTACCTAAAATTCGTATAGAACCATTTACTGGCATTTATAAGGAATGGCCAGCGTTTAGAGATCTGTTCGTTAGCGCAATAGATTCTAGACCAAATCTATCTAATATTCAGAAATTTCAATATCTAAAATCAGTTTTAAAGGATGACGCAGCGAATATAATTAAACACATGCAAATTTCGGAATTATCATACAACGCAGCATGGAGTCGACTCAAAGAGCGGTTTGATCGTCCTCGTCATATCGTAACGTCATATATTGAAACATTTATGGGCCTCCCTTCTTTACGGGAGGAAAATTCGGTTGGTATACGGAAGATATCTGATATCTCGAACGAAGTAATTCGGGGTTTGGATGCAATTGATTGCAACGAGCGTGATCATTGGCTTATCTACATTTTACAAAATAAACTTGACCCTGAATCTCGCCGTAAATGGATTGAAAAATCGCGTGAAGAGGTAAAACCTACCATATCGCAATTTCTAAAATTCTTGGATCAATGCTGTGAAGAACTGGAATTAGGTAAAAACACTGTAGTTAAATCGCCTCATTCTAGAAAAAACCCCGCTACATCGCTGGTGTCTACAAATATACAACACAAATGTTTTGATTGCGGCTCTATTGATCATCCAACGTATAAGTGCTCACATTTTCTATCGTTAAATATTGAGCAACGTCGTTTAATTGTAAGGAAAAAAGGTCTTTGTTTTAATTGCCTTCGTATAGGCCACTCTGCTAATAAATGTAAGTCTCAACACAAATGCCAATCTTGTAACGGAAATCATCACTCACTTATTCATTATGCTCGCGTTTCTCCGGCTAATCAGGCTCAAGTTGCTGTGTCGTCGGAGTTTCCCAGTTGTAATAGGCCCACATCGGAACGTAATTGCTCGCGACCAGTGTCGCTCAATACGGTTGTGTCTCAAGATAACTCTGTATCGTTTATGCGGAGAAATCTTACACATATTCTTCCCACAGCGTTAGTAGATGTTCGTGACCACAAGGGACACTTCATCTCATGCCGTGTTCTACTTGACACTGCATCGGAATTGTCGTATATCACGGAAGATTGTATAAAACGTTTAGGTTTACATCGGAATCACTCTAAAATCGCTCTTACTGGAATTTCGTCGGTAAAGGCTGAATCAACGCATGGTCATACTTATTTGCACATAAGATCCAGAACTTCGAATATTTCTATGGACGTCCAGGTACACATTTTAGGTCGTATAACTTCGTCACTCCCAAGGAGTACCATCACACGTTATGACTACGGTAGAATAAATATGGTTCATCTTGCTGATCCATCATTTAATCGTCGAAATCCCATTGACATTTTACTGGGTGCTGACTACGTATGGGATGTGTTCACCCAAGAGAAGCTACTTGATGAAAAGGGTAACACAATGGCTATTTCTACAATTTTCGGCTGGGTTATAACCTCGGTAATGTCGTCCAACCCACAACAATCATCATCGTCCTCATTTTTAACATTGGCAGATATTGATAAATCAATTCAATCTTTTTGGGAAATTGAGGAAACAGGTGCGCAAAAAGGATGCGACAGTGAAGCAGCACTCGTCGAACAACATTTTCAAGAAACACATAGTAGGCATACGGATGGAAGGTATGTCGTACAACTTCCATTTAATGAAGAGAATCCATCATTCGGTGATACATTTCAAGGAGCACTTAAGAGATTTAATGCTACGGAGCGTAGACTTTCGATGAATCCTACTTTAAAGGAAGCCTATGTTAAATTCATGTCGGAGTATCACAATTTAGGTCATATGCGTGAACTTTCACCAGGGGAAATAGATGTCAACAAGGGACGTTTATTTTATTTACCACATCATCCGGTTGTCGGTACTAAATTACGGGTAGTGTTTGATGGCTCATTTCAGGATGCAGATAATGTCTCACTAAATGACAAGCTACAAGTCGGCCCATCAATTCAACGTAATTTATTTGCGGTATGTTTTCGTTTTCGTTTGCATAAGGTTGTCTTTTCGGCAGATATCATCAAAATGTTTCGCCAAATTTGGGTTTCGGAAGATCATCGGGATTTTCAGCGAATTCTCTGGAGAGAAAATCCAACCGACGTTCTGAAACATTTTCAATTATGTACCGTCACATACGGAACAGCGTCCGCACCATATTTGTCTGTAAGGGTGTTGGAACAGTTAGCAAGGGACTACAAGGAGTCTCATCCTAAGGCGTCAAAGATTCTACTTGAAGATTTCTACGTTGACGATGTTCTAACGGGGGCCTCCTCGGCTCAAGAACTTATGTTAAGGCAAGCGGAACTCATTGATCTACTTTCACAAGCCGGACTCGAGTTAAGTAAATGGATGTCGAATTGTGCAGACATAGCCCTATCTAAGGATGAAGAACATGACTTTTTGAAAAGAAATGTGGATAATGCAGCAAAGGTTCTAGGCATTTATTGGAACGCATACGAGGATTGCATACAATATAGAGTCAACTTGGGTGACGCTACAAATGCGTCAAAACGAAAGGTTATATCGGACGTTTCACGAATCTTCGACCCTCTTGGTTTGGTTTCTCCTGTCGTAATAAAATTTAAGATACTTTTTCAACAATTGTGGTTACTTAATCTACAATGGGACGAACCACTGCCGGGTAGCTTAGCAAAACAGTGGCTTAGCTACAGGGACGATTTACAGAATCTGTCTAAGTTAAGGTTACCTCGATATGTACCGAATGCTGAATCAAACATTCAACTTCACGGTTTTAGTGATGCCTCTACTAAGGCATATTCTGCGGTCATTTATTGTAGATTTAAGGATGAAAATGGATATTTTTGTGTCAACTTAGTGGCATCGAAGACTCGCGTAGCACCGCTGAAACAAATTTCTTTACCTAGATTGGAATTATGCGGAGCTCTGCTTCTCGCACGTTTAATGAAGTCAATTATATCGTCACTTCCTCATCAACAAATTGAAATCTACGCATGGTGTGATTCTACAGTGGTTTTATCATGGCTGTCTATGCAACCAACCAAACTAAAAACGTTTGTAGGAAACCGCACGTCCGAAATTTTAGAAACTCTGCCACGCAATGTATGGAGACATGTGAGTGGCAAGCAGAATCCTGCGGACTGTGCATCTCGAGGTATAATGGCTGACCAACTGCTCGAGCTTGATCTTTGGTGGTCGGGTCCATCGTTTTTGAAAATTCAACAAGAATTTAATTCATTTGGAAATATACAACCTTCGTTTGATAATATTAACGTAAAAGCTGAAGTAAAGACTAATGCGGAAAAGGTTTCATATCTTACAACAACGTCAAGACCTGATGGTCGTAATATTCATGCTATGGAATCTGCTCTTGCGAACGTCTCTCATTGGTACAAACTTATACGTATAGCTGGCTACGTAAAACGTTTCATCAACCTGTATGTACACGGAATCAAAATTCCTGCTCAAAAACTAACTTATAAGGAAATTCAAGAAGGCAAAATTATTATTCTCAAGATGGCACAAGAATGTTTCTTCACCGGCAAAAAGGATATATGTCGTGATTCTGGACTAAGTCAACTATCACCATTTATCGACGACAATGGACTTATAAGGGTCGGTGGACGCATCTCTAACTCGGAGCTTTCAACGAATGTTCAACATCCGATAGTTTTACCAAAGCACCATAAAATAACTAGTCTTATTTTGCACGAGGAACACGTAAAAAATCTACATCCTGGTATATCTGCGCTCTTGGTAATTGTACGTCAACGTTATTGGGTTATTGGAGCCAGAAATTTAATACGTAAACTTACTCACAACTGCTTGAAATGCTTTCGACAAGCTCAACACGTTACACAACAGCGGATGGCTGATCTTCCAAAGGTACGGGTACGACAGGCGTTCCCATTTGAAAACACTGGTTGCGACTATGCGGGTCCTTTCACTCTTAAAATTCATCGAGGTCGCATTAGGCAAACATCAAAAGGCTATATATGCCTATTCGTATGTATGGTGACTTCTGCAATTCATCTGGAATTGGCAACGGATTTAAGTACGGAATGCTTTTTGGCCGCTCTACGTCGATTTATGGCACGTCGTGGTAAATGTTCATCGATATACAGTGACAATGGTAAGAACTTCGTCGGCGCCAAACGCAAACTGAACGATATGTATCAACAACTACAATCTGAGGATCACAACAACACAATCACTGCAGCCTTAGCCAAAGAGGATATTAAATGGAATTTCATCCCTCCATATTCGCCACACTGGGGTGGCATCTGGGAGTCAGGTGTACGCTCTGTAAAGCTCCATTTACGACGCGTTATTGGTTCGACTATACTAACGTTTGAACAAATGCATACACTTCTTACGCAGATAGAAGCAGTCATCAATTCTAGACCACTAGGGTCTGCTCCCGACACGGACATTGGCTACCTCTCGCCATCTCATTTCTTAATTGGTAGACCAACTACAATGGTACCTGAAGGTAATCTTTCAGAGGTAAAAATCAACAGACTTGATTACTGGCAGCACATACAATGCATGTATCAGGGATTCTGGCGTAGGTGGCGTAAAGAATACTTAACGTCTCTACAACAACGTCCCAAATGGCAAAACCCTAATCCGAACATCACAATCGGCGATATCGTGCTGGTAAAAGAGGACAACTCTCCTCCCGCAACGTGGATTAGCGCGCGTGTTACTGAAACTTTTCCTGGTAGCGACGGATTGGTAAGAGCTGTACTACTACGAACCTCACACGGCATGATGACCAGACCAATAGTTAAAATTGTGAAACTACCAATATGCTGAAACATTATTTCAGGGCCGGCCGGGATGTTGAGGAACCATTCCCTTGTATCAAACTTCCCTTAAATACAACCTAACTAAATCACTTATGTAACTTTACTTCACATACATTTCTCTACACACACAAGTTTTAGTTGTCAACAAGTGTCTCACATAAACAAATACAGTCCGCTCTCATTATTTATAAATAAATACAAATATTAATAAGCAAATAATTGTGGTACGTGTAATTATTTCGGGTCTGGTGGAGTAATCTCCAGGCAAACGTTAGGAATAGTTGGCATCCGGGCCAGCTACGTCAGTTCACCAACATATGACGTTTTTGTTTTTAAATATACCGAAAAATACACTGTGCGGTAAAAATTTTCGTACATTTAGATCGATAACTCCTTTCCTAATGCATAGATTTAGATAATTTTCAGGGAAAGATATTGTTTTTACTCAGGAAATATATATTCGAAGTTTCGTTAGTCTACGTTAATGCGTTTGGACACAATTCCATTTTATTCGATGTTCGAAGGACACGGTTTTTTCGACCTACTCTTGCTTTTCGAGCTAGAACTCTCTTCCTAATATTCCGATTTAGCCCATTTTGAATACCAAACAAACCTTGTCTATAAGAAAGACTCTGGCAAAATTTGAGCCCCCTAGCTTTTTCGGTGCGATCTCTATCGTGCTTTCAACAGACGGACATAGCTAGATCGTCATCAAATCAAATCCTGATTCAGAATATATATACTTTATGGGGTCTAAAATGGATATTTCGATGTGTTACAAACGGAATGACAAAATGACGGGTATAAAAATTCTTATACAATATTATGTATGCTAAAATCAAAGGCAATTTCAAGGTTAAATTCAACGACTTCCTGGGATCCTATTTCAAAATATGCTTGGTTTAGTAACTACTTTTGAACGTAAATCGAATTGGTTAAATTATGAGTCTTTCTCAATAAATATTTTGTTAATAAGTTTTAATTTGGAAAATGGACTCAAAGTTGAAGTGTGAGTTTTGCCCTTATGTCTCATTCATCAACACTTCAAACAAAAAAAGACATTTTTTGAAATTTCACTTCAGCTTCAAAAAAGCCAAACGTACAAAAAACGAGAAATATATTCATACATAAGGAATATATCAGGATGGTTGCCTACAGCAACAATAGCATCATCAACTGAAGCACCATCCCCTTATCACAAATATATGGATGAGGACGGGGATCGAATTTTTTTGGAAATAAAAGTTCCCCAGTTGGAGGAGAAAAACCCTTATCCGCTGCACCATCAGCATATGCACAATATATGGACAATGATGGTGATGAATATTTGTTAGAATTAAGTTTAGATTTTTAAGAAATTAATAAATAAAAAATTTTTGGTAATTTTAAATTAAAAACATGTTTGATTTATTTTATTGTGAAGAGGTTTTTTAAAACTTAAAAAAGTTTTATTTATAATTTAGATCAAATATTGCGGGACCATTTTCTGTTTGTCGACCTTTGTAAATAATTGTCCACATTTTATCATTCATTTGAGACAAGTATGGATCCTCCTTATTTAAAAATTTTGTAATTCTTTGAGGAAGATGAAACCATTTATTATCCAAATATGCTATAACTTTTGATCCATATTGTGATGCCTTCCACTCAAACTTTAAGATTTTATATGGTTGATGTAGCGGAATATCATCAATTCTTGTATACTGAGGTATCAAACCTTCGGCAATATTTATTAGTTGATCATACATCTAAAATATTTTAAATAAAATTAGTAAAAACTTCCAAAATGTGATGCGATTTCTTACCATTTTATTAAACATACTTTTAAGAATCGATTAGACTAATAAGGAAAATATTTATTATCATTATCATCCTTTTATATCTATTAGTCCATTACACATTAAGAAGATTTTTTAATGCAACTTGAGTTGATCCTCATATATTTGTATAAGTAGCTGAAAAAGATAACTTTTTTTTATAGGCGTGGCACTGCCCACTTTTCTAATCACGAAATTGTAAAGTCATGACAGCTCAATATGTGTGCAAAGTGTGAGAAAAATCAGTCCAGTGCAAGTACCTCAAAATTAAAACTTTTTTATGGGCGTGGCCCCGCCCACTTTTTTCCACCCATAAACACTCCCTGGTATGTGTACAACAACTTACCAAGGTTTGAGCCCGATCGGTTTTACAGTTTCGGAGTCTATAGCTAACACACACACACACAGAGTTTCACTTTTATATATATAGATATTAAAACCGATATTTACTTTATATTTAAAAGTGCGCTCTGGATGTGTTTTTAAATCTGCTATGGCTGATATTATGCACCATTTGAAACAAAATTCATCATTATTTTGCACATTTATGCAGGCCTTTTTTAATGCAAATTTTTTGGTAACGGAATGTATAATGTTCCTCTTAATGGTTCATGTTTATTTAAGTTGACTTCAATTTAAATGAGTTGTATAAGAGTCCAACCACTGTCCTTTTCCTGAAATTCCTTCATCTTCTGTAAAATATTTTGAGTTTTTCTCTCAAATAGTTCACCAAACTTCTCCATGTTAAAAATTTCCTTCATTTTTGTTTGAAAGGTTTTCACTTCCAATGGAGTGTCTTCTAAGGTATCCATGTTAGGCTTGGCGTACAAGGCAAAAAACTCCATATTAAATTTCAGGGTATTATGTATTTTTAAGAACTGATTAACCTCCTGTTTAAATGGTGCGCAAGACGCTTATAAATAGCTCTGGTAAGAGGCATTCTTCTTTTTTATTGTCATACGTTAGAGTTAACAATCTAGATTTAAAGGCATTTCTAATTATCTTCACTTTAGCATCTAATGGAGATTTTTTAGAAACTACTCCTTTTGAGCAAGATGCATGAGTCCTCTCATCGATATCACTTAAAATTGTTTCACATTCATAGCACACAAAAGCCATTTTATTAGGTTTTTCTTAAAAAGTTAAACAATTAGTTAGCTTAATTTTAAATTTCGGTGTGCTTCGCCAACCCCATCGTAATGAAATAAAAATTTTATAGTTAAAAACTATATTTATTTTGCATGTGCCACGCCTACTATTACTAAATCAACCATTTGTTATTCAAATAATCATATAGATGTCAAAGTGTCTCTTGCAAAATTTGGGTACTTTAACTATTATCGCTTCCCAGATATACATACGAATTTTTGTATTTAATTCATATGACAGGTGCCACGCTCACTATTACTAAAGCATCCATTTCATTTGAAAATAGTCAAATAGATGTCAAAGCTTCTCGTGCAAAATTTCGGTACTCTAACTGTTATCGCTTCCCGAATATACGAATTTTTGTATTCATTGCTATGAGAGCTGCCCACTATTTCTAATGTACCCATTTTTCCAGAAATGTTTATTTGGGTGTCAAAGTTGCTCTTGCAAAATTTTAGTACTCTCATCGATATTGTTTTCTAAATATTCGAAATTTAGTATTAAATTCATGTGGCCACGCCTACTATTGAAAGTCCACCCATTTTTTAGCCAACTGTTCGTGTGGATGTCAAAGTTTACCGTACTTAATTTGAAGACTCTAGCTGCATTAACTTTCGTGTTATATAACATTTAATACTTATTCTTTAATAGGGCGTGGCACCCCGCCCACTTACAATTTCAAACCAAAGTATAGCCTATAGTTCCTTTAAGACATACAGAAAGATTCTGTGAAAATTTATAGGAAATCGTTCCAGCCGTTCAACCGTCTATAAAGCACAAACAAACACACATTGATTTTTATATATAGACTAGCCAAACCCGGCGCGCGTTGCTACGCCCCTTAATGAATCGAAATGCATTCTGAATTTTAATTGAATATCAAGTGCAAAAACCTAAAAATTATAATTTTTTTTATGGGCGTGGCATTGCCCACTTTTCTAATCACGAAATTATTTAGTCATGACAGTTCGATATGTGTGCAAAGTTTCAGAAAAATCGGTCTAGTGCAAGAACCTTAAAATTATAACCTTTTTTTATGTGCGTGGCCCTTCCCACTTTTTTAATCACAAAATTATAAAGTCATGATAACTGAATATGTGTGCAAAGTTTCAGAAAAATCGGTCCAGTGCAAGAACCTCAAAATTAAAACTTTTTTAGGGGCGTGCCCGCCCACTTTTTTTATCACGAAATTATTTAGTCATGATAGGTCGATATGTGTGCAAAGTTTTAGGATAATCGGTCCAGTGCAAGTACCTCAAAATGATACCTTTTTTTTTATGGGCGTGGCACTGCCCACTTTTCTAATCACGAAATTATTTAGTCATGACAGTTCGATATGTGTGCAAAGTTTCAGAAAAATCGGTTTAGTGCAAGAACCTTAAAATTATAACCTTTTTTTATGGGCGTGGCCCTTCCCACTTTTTTAATCACAAAATTATAAAGTCATGATAGCTGAAAATGTGTGCAAAGTTTCAGAAAAATCGGTCCAGTGCAAGTACCTCAAAATTAAAACTTTTTTAGGGGCGATGCCCCGCCCACTTTTCTTATCACAAAATTATTTAGTCATGATAGGTCGATATGTGTGCAAAGTTTCAGAAAAATCGGTCAAGTGCAAGTAGCTGAAACTGATAACTAATTTTTTATGGGCGTGGCTCCGCCCACTTTTTTCCACCCATAAACACTCCCTGGAATGTGTACAACAACTTGCCAAAGTTTGAGTCCGATCGATTTTACAGTTTCAGAGTCTATAGCTAACACACACACACACACAGAGTTTCACTTTTATATACTTATATAGATAGATATATAGTATATTAAATTCAACGTTTAATTCAACGGAAATTAAAGTGGCGTTTTCGTCGGATTCTATTTCAAAATATGCTAGGTTTAGCATTTTTTGAACGCAAATCAAATTGTTCAAAAATATGAATATGAACAAGTAAGAGCACTATATTCGGCTGTGCCGAATCTTTTATACCCACCACCAATTTTGTGTACATTTAAAGCAGAATATTTATTATTTTGTTAATCGCTATGGAATAATCTCTTTATAATAAAATATGTATCACTTTCTTTGTATAGGATGGTTAAATTTTAAGGGCCCATGTTGAAGGTGAACTACACCTAGTCTTTAAGTTTGTTTTCTGCATTTCAATTGACATTTCTCAATCTCAAACTTACTCAATTTGATCCGTGGAAAGATACGCAAATAAGCAACGCTTTAAAGTTATTCAGGTTTTTTATAAAAATGGGCGTTCATATCAAAATGCATTTTGTGTACTTCGTGATTCTTTTGGTCAACAAAATCGTTCAAATTCGTCCACAATCGGGAGAATTGTAAAAAATATTTAAATTTCTGCAAAACAGGTCTGTATAAAATGTTAGAAAATCTATTAATGCCTTCTTAGTTTGATAAATGGTAACCATTGCTGTTTTTTGCGATAGTGTGGCAAAAGAGAGTCATCATCATGCCCAATTGAGCATCAACATTGTCATTGAAAAATTGGACCATAAGAAAGGTGAGTGGCGCCAAGGATGGGGGAGTCATTTGGCCGATATTTTGTTAAATTCATAATTGAACCATACAAATATTATCATTATAAAAAGAAATGATAATAATTTCTTAAATAATTTGTGTTTTATTCAAAATCAACATCGGCCCTTTAAATTTAACCACCGTTAATAACTTCGATATGATAGTAAAATGTTTTCCTAAATTTAGTCTTTTAGTGAAAGTGGGCGTTAAAGTAGGCGTGACAATAAAGTTTCTGCTAATAAATACAACTCAGATATTTAAATATAGTCCCTTATTTTCCCAAAAACTTTGTCAATAGAGAAATTACATGAATTTAAGATAAACCGATATATGGGAGGTAGGCGTTAAAGAAGGCGGGTCACCTAAACTTTTTGGCACAACAATTACATTGATTAGAAATATATATGTAGCAAATTTCATCATCATACCGCTAATTTTGTCGGTTTTATGAGCTTTTAAATTTTATTAACGGTAGATAACGTGAAAAGTGGGCGTTATAGTAGGCGTGTCAAAGTTGTTTTTGCTATTGAGTACAACCTAGATGTTTCAATATTGTACTTTATTATTCCAAAATCTATATTAATAGAGAAATTATATGAATTTTTGGGTAAAACGTTATATGGGAGGTGGGCGTAAAAGTGGGCGTGACACAGTGATTTTCCGTCAGAAAAAAGTATTTGACCAAAAAGTCACGTGTGCAAAATTTCAGAGCCGTACATCCAATTTTGTTGCTTTTATGACGTTTTTGTTTTTAAATATACCGAAAAATACACTGTGCGGTAAAAATTTTCGTACATTTAGATCGATAACTCCTTTCCTAATGCATAGATTTAGATAATTTTCAGGGAAAGATATTGTTTTTACTCAGGAAATATATATTCGAAGTTTCGTTAGTCTACGTTAATGCGTTTGGACACAATTCCATTTTATTCGATGTTCGAAGGACACGGTTTTTTCGACCTACTCTTGCTTTTCGAGCTAGAACTCTCTTCCTAATATTCCGATTTAGCCCATTTTGAATACCAAACAAACCTTGTCTATAAGAAAGACTCTGGCAAAATTTGAGCCCCCTAGCTTTTTCGGTGCGATCTCTATCGTGCTTTCAACAGACGGACATAGCTAGATCGTCATCAAATCAAATCCTGATTCAGAATATATATACTTTATGGGGTCTAAAATGGATATTTCGATGTGTTACAAACGGAATGACAAAATGACGGGTATAAAAATTCTTATACAATATTATGTATGCTAAAATCAAAGGCAATTTCAAGGTTAAATTCAACGACTTCCTGGGATCCTATTTCAAAATATGCTTGGTTTAGTAACTACTTTTGAACGTAAATCGAATTGGTTAAATTATGAGTCTTTCTCAATAAATATTTTGTTAATAAGTTTTAATTTGGAAAATGGACTCAAAGTTGAAGTGTGAGTTTTGCCCTTATGTCTCATTCATCAACACTTCAAACAAAAAAAGACATTTTTTGAAATTTCACTTCAGCTTCAAAAAAGCCAAACGTACAAAAAACGAGAAATATATTCATACATAAGGAATATATCAGGATGGTTGCCTACAGCAACAATAGCATCATCAACTGAAGCACCATCCCCTTATCACAAATATATGGATGAGGACGGGGATCGAATTTTTTTGGAAATAAAAGTTCCCCAGTTGGAGGAGAAAAACCCTTATCCGCTGCACCATCAGCATATGCACAATATATGGACAATGATGGTGATGAATATTTGTTAGAATTAAGTTTAGATTTTTAAGAAATTAATAAATAAAAAATTTTTGGTAATTTTAAATTAAAAACATGTTTGATTTATTTTATTGTGAAGAGGTTTTTTAAAACTTAAAAAAGTTTTATTTATAATTTAGATCAAATATTGCGGGACCATTTTCTGTTTGTCGACCTTTGTAAATAATTGTCCACATTTTATCATTCATTTGAGACAAGTATGGATCCTCCTTATTTAAAAATTTTGTAATTCTTTGAGGAAGATGAAACCATTTATTATCCAAATATGCTATAACTTTTGATCCATATTGTGATGCCTTCCACTCAAACTTTAAGATTTTATATGGTTGATGTAGCGGAATATCATCAATTCTTGTATACTGAGGTATCAAACCTTCGGCAATATTTATTAGTTGATCATACATCTAAAATATTTTAAATAAAATTAGTAAAAACTTCCAAAATGTGATGCGATTTCTTACCATTTTATTAAACATACTTTTAAGAATCGATTAGACTAATAAGGAAAATATTTATTATCATTATCATCCTTTTATATCTATTAGTCCATTACACATTAAGAAGATTTTTTAATGCAACTTGAGTTGATCCTCATATATTTGTATACCCTTCACACAGTGAAAAAGGGTCATTCCGTGTGAAATTTTTACAATTTTCATTTCCGACCCCATAAAGTATATATTTTCTGAAAGCTTATGAATAGGGGAGTCGATTAAGCTCTATCAGTCTGTCCGTCTGTCCGTGTGTATGTTGAAATCAACTGTTTGAAGCCCCTCGACATCGCTTGAACCCGGCTGAATTACTAATTTATCAGAAATATTCGGGAGTAGATCGGTATTGAAAATCACAAAAACAACATTACACAACAACATACATACATACAAACGTGTATACTGGCTAAAGAAAACGTGGCGCCGAATCCCAGCTGAGCCAAAAAAATTTTTTTTTATATTTTTATACTTTTTTTTTTAATTTTTTTTTATTTTTTGCTTATTTTTTATTTAATATATTATTTATATTTTCATTATTTTTTTTTTAATTTTTATTTTTTTTTTGCTTAATATTTATTATATATATTTTAATTATTTTTTTTTAATTTTTTTTTATATTTTTTTTTTTTTATTTTTTTTTTAACATACATACGTAAATTTATAATTTTACAATGGGATGTTTTCATACGTATGTACGTATTTCATATGGGATGAATGGTGATACAAACTACTGTTATTGCATGACTACACGTTGTAAAGGGTATATAAAATTCGGCACGGCCGTATATAGCGCTCTTACTTGTTTTCATTCTATCTCTTTTTAGTATTTTTATAAAAATCACTCAAACAATAATTTTCTCTTTAATTATTCATCTTAAAAAAAATAAAATTAATCTGTATGGAAAACTATAATTACATTTAATAAAAATTATTTTCTCTTAAATTATTCATCTTTGAAAATTCATCTCTTAACATTTTTATTTAAAACAATTTTTCTACATATGTACATTTTCTAAAACAATTATGTAATACCATAGACAGACGACAGCGTTAAATTGCATTAGAAACTCACTAATGCAAATTAAAATTTTGCTGTAACAGACGACAGTTTTTGCATTTAGTAAAAATTGTAAATGCACTAGCAATCACAAATCTGAACATGTTGCTACAAGTTGGGTTGGCAGAAGGACACTCTGAAATAAGAGAAAGGGAATTGTGTAAATGGTATCTTTAATGGTATCTTTTCATGGAGGTTATAATTCATATGTGTGTATATTAGATTGGTCGCAGCTTGTATGGGATTTTTATTTTTTTTAAATTCTTAATATATGCACTGTGAAAAATATGAGGTTTGCTGCCATAAAGACGGTCCTAATTTTTTAGCTCAATCCGATGTTGCCTTCTGGAGCCTAGTTGGGCCCAAATTATCCAATATTATGAAAATCACACATTTAACCCTATTTTTATTGGTTTTTATTACTATTTGATAGAAAAATATTATATACATGTAAGGGGGATATCGAAGCAGACCTCTCCTATATACGTGTCCTTTTTCGACTCCCTTCCTTACCCAAAGATTACAAGGTTACCTCGATCTCAGTGAGACACGTGCCGTCCTAGGCGTTTGCTCTGACTTCTCATTGCAGACTGATGATTATCTACAATCCTTATCACAGAGTCCTTTGTAATCGCCAGCATGGACATGTCAGTGACACCCAAAGTGGGTACACTTCCAGCAACGAAAATTTTCTTCACTTTCCCGCTCCCTTTCGACTTCACTACTACTTCACCATTACTGCTTGGTCTCTGGTCGGCGTCATTTCCCAATTTATCTGCCTCGACAGCTTTCGCGTATCGCAACCTAGGTCCTTTGTTCAGATCTGTCCCCTTCAATTCAGAGTTCGAAGGTTGATTAGCCTTTAACTTCTTCCCCGGGCCTTCCATTTCAGGGTCGTGTTCTCACTCATGAGACTATCGATCCGATTTGATACCATCCCAACAGCAGTCACGTGCTTAACACGTGTCCTTTTCTGTCTCTTCTTATTGGTTTTATCCAATTGCTGAGACTTCGAATTCGCACCGAAGTCTATGGCTCCTGCATTCGAAATAGGCGTTTCCACTTCTATCGTGGTAGAGACATCCATCCGATTTACCCTATCCATTCAAATGTCAACAGAAATTAACCTCTAAACCTCTTGCGAGGCTTCATTGTCCATTTCTTTTTGACCTCTCCACTAACCGGATTTTCTACAGAGTCCAACCTCTCTACCTTTTGCAAGACTTCATTGTCCGTCCCTGTTGGAAGCTCACGGTTATCA
The DNA here is from genome assembly GCA_941918925.1 of Phyto melanocephala. NCBI lineage: Eukaryota > Metazoa > Arthropoda > Insecta > Diptera > Rhinophoridae > Phyto > Phyto melanocephala. The sequence continues at coordinate 51,396,482 of OW799237.1, forward strand.
ATTTTATAACTTTCTATGTTCCCTTCCATAAAAAATCCCACGTGTATCCAGAGTGCGCATACTAGTGACCAAGCTCCCTCTTGGCCACGCATCCCTTCGTGTATGCTGTTAGACCGTTGATTATGTCCCTTGACTTAATTAGCCATTCATCTAGAAACTAGATGTCTGTTACCAGCCGCCAGTACAAGGAGGTCTAAGTCACACTGCTAGTAGTACACGAATGTCTACCATTATTATTTTTATTAAAATTATTTTCAAAGTTTAAAAAATTACAACTTTTAGGGTAGTTTGAGCATTGTCTGTAAATGGTTTTATATATTTCACATGCCAGCAAATGATCAACCTTTTTTACGAAACACGCGCTTCACAAAACAACAAAAAAACTTAGCAGTTGTTTTATATGCAGATAACGGAATTTTTGCTTAATATCTTGAGTATAAGTTCTTCTTTTCAACCGATTTGCTAAGAATTGGAAAAACATTGCAGCTTACAATTTCACAAAAGGGACTTTGGACGAAAAAGTTATGCAGAATTTAACAGCATCGCATATGGAATACGTAAAGAATTTTAGTCAGTATGCACTAAATTATCAAGAGTTGCTTTAGTTAAATTCATTTTATTGAAGAGCTTGTATCAGACTTTACTCAGTTTCGTCTACCTTGTACAACTTTACATGGACGATTTATGTCAAAGTGGATTTATTGCTTACAATTTTTTTTTTCCCCAGCAATTCATAATGACAGCAACGGAATTGAAAAGTCTGCGCAGTATTTGTTTATTCCTCGTAATTCTTTATGTTCCTTACTGGTTCCGATCTGTGAATGCTATTGACGCGCCAAATCAAGACCTTGATTTTATACAAAATAATGTTTCCTATTTCGACAAAGAAATTTTCACTACAATGTTGCAAAAACTAAGAAAGCATTTGTGGTATATAGCAGAAGAAACAGTTGGCCCTTAATTTTTTTATGAAAATGTTGCGTTGGAAGTAAAAGAGAAAATGGTACAAAAACCTGGCATCGATAATGGAGACGAAGACGAAAATGATGCAGAAGTCTCAAAAATAAATGTTGTAACAATAAAAGTAATTTTTTATTATAGTACATTTCGTTTCTTCACGGACAAAAAAATGTATTACTCATCTGTCTATAGATGTACCATTTTTAGAATTGGATCCCTCTGAATGGCAGTAAAGAGACGATTACTGTGCTGGCAAACAAGTCTGTCACCATTTGCCCGTCATGAACGATGCAGCAGAGAGAGCAATAAAAATTAGAACGGACTTTAATCACTCCTTACCTACGATGAGAAAGAGAAGCAGTTCCAACTTCAAGTTATGGAGCACTATCGTCAATTAAATCCAACGCACAACAAACTCGCTATTATGAATTAATAACAAACAATACAAATATAAATTAATAGCGCAGTTCTTATCTTTAAATTGAATGAAAATAGTTTTTTTTAACAAATAATTAATTTTTCTCTCGAAAAGTTATAGAACCCAATAAAAATATGACTAAATGGGTTTTTTCATAATATCGGATATTTTAGGCCCCACTAGGCACCAGAAGGTACCGTCGAATCGGGCCTCATATATATATATGTCGGAATTAAGACCTCATATATGACAGCAAATCTCATATTTTAGATAGCGCATATACATATACAAATTAAAGAAAAAACAATTTGCGACCAGTCTAGTGTATATGGTATTTTTTTAAAGGGCCGTAACAGCATTTTTTGGGAGAGTGAAGTGCTTACTATGGACGATACCAGTATTAAGGAAAACTTTCCCATAAATAGAAAGGCATTCCAAAAAATATGTAAAAAAGTTCAAATTATCTAATCTATTTTAATTTTACATTTTTGATTTTTTGATTGATTGCCGACCGTGCTGCCATATTGAAATTGCTAAATGCAGTATAAATTCAAAATGATTTAGTGCATTTACGTGAAATCTAATACACATTGGAATGGGGATAATTCATTAGTTAATTTGAATTAAGACTTTTAATGCAAATTAACGTTGTCGTCTGTCTATGGTATAAGTTTGTATCCACATATTTATACATACAAGTATTTATGTATGTATATACAAATAATAATTTACCTTTGTATTTTCTCATATTACAAATATAAAAAAATTTTAACAACAAAAAAATCATCCGTATGAGTAAATTGCACAGACAATAAAAAAATGTAACTTGAAACTTGAGACAAACAAACCAATAACAAAATGCATATCAGCCAAAATCAGCCTTATGGAAATTACCATTGGGATGAAAATTTTAAATTATTAACCAAAATTCATCCTTATGGGGAATTACCATTGGGATGAAAATTTAAAACCAAAGTTCATCCTCATGGAATCTCCATAAGGATGAATTTGGTGTCCCAGAAACCCCACAAACATACTACTAGTACTATTTTCGGCCGTGCCAAATCTGATAATACACTTCACTCTTTTTTATGTAGAAATAATCCCACATCGTAGCTTAGCCTATATTTCATATTATACGTCATTTTTCTTTATAATTTCCGACGCAATGTCCTAGCCAAGCCCTTTCATTTGATACCCATATTGATGGTGTTAAAAAATTTGTCCCGCCATTTTGTTTTTGACGCCATCTTGGATTTTAAATTTTTTAATAATTTACTGTATTCTACTGGTCAAGACCTTTCATTTGATACCAACATTGTGGGGGTTGAAGGAGTTATAATTTAATATACCAGATTTGGCTCATATATAAATTTATTTTCCGCCATTTTGTAGTGGCGGCCAACATGAATTTTAATTTTTTTATAGTGCTTATATTGCACTAGTCGTTCTTTCATATGTAAATTCTACAATTTTAATTTCCGACCCCATAAAGTATATATTTACTGAAAGCTTATGAATAGAGTAGTCGATTAAGCCACGTCCGTCTGTCCGTGTGTTGGTTGAAATTAACTTTTAGAAGTAACCACATGTTCATCAGGTCTGTGTATGAAATATAGATATTCCAAAAAATACAAACGAAGATCAATTTTTTCAACTTCTAGACAACCGAGAGAGTCAATATTGGTATCATCTGAAGGGACTTGAAATAAATCCTTATAGACAATTAAAACCTATATACGATCGTTCATGAGTATTTTATTATTTACAAAAATTTTGAATTTATATAGACTATTATTTTGTTCTTAATTGAATTAGAAATTAAATAAAAATCTATAAATTTGAAATATTTGTTGAAGTTATTACACATTCTTACTAAGGGGTTTATATTAGAATAATTAACTCTAGAAAATGTAACCGCTAGAAAGATAAACCGTTGTGGGACATTAAACGAAATGTTGTTGATTAAGAAACTAGGTCCTATCTCGACAGTTATTACGTTAAAAATAAAAGATATGTTGACTGTAGTGCTACGGCTTTTAAGAGTTGGCAGCTTAATAAGAGAGAGTATAGCTGAATGCGAAGGCAAATTTATCGGGTAAAAGATTAACCCACGAAGACAAAAAAGCAGAAACTGCTTTTCAACGGATTTAATACGGTCAGAATATATTGTATATATGGGGTCAGATATTATAGATCCATAGTCTAGAATAGGCCTTACAAGCACACCGTTCAAACTTTTAGTGACTTAGGATAATTAAACTCTTTATCCCAACGTTTTACAAAACCAAGTACACCTCTAGCTTTATTGACAGTGATAGTTATGTGTGGGACGAAATTGAGTTCTGAATCATGCAGAATTCCAAGATCAATAAAGTTATCTACCAATTCCAACTGATAACCAGTAATAACATAGTTAGTACGAATCGGGCTCATTTTTACAAATCGCATATATTTACATTTTTTGAAGTTAAGCTCCATCAAATTAAACTTGCACCACTTGTATAACGCACTAAAGTCATCTTGAATACGTTGTTGTTCAGTTACTTGACGATAACTTAGAAAAACTTTAATATCATCTGCATACATTAAAAAATTGGAATTTTGAATAGCATAAGATAAGTTAATAATGAACAATTTGAAAAGGAGCGGTCCAAGGTGATTACCCTGCGGTATACCAGATAATACATACTTTTAGAACTAGTGTTTTTAAAACGAACAGTTTGCTTCCTATTAGTTCAATAAGAATAAATCCATTTTATACTAACATCTGAAAACTCTATTAAACATAACTTCGTTTTAAGTAGCACTGACTTTATCGAAAGTTTAACTAAAACCCGTACAGATAATATCAGTCTGTCTTAGTAAGAAAAAAAAGTACAGTGAGGATATATATGGGATTTATATAAGCAGTTGTTTTTTGTATTGAGCTTGAGATCACTTTCTTTTATAAAAATAGTTTTAATTTTATTTTCCGGTATTTCGCTACCACATTGGGTAGCTTCTTCAGGGAAAGTTTTAACAATTTTCAACAATTAACAATTAAAATATTAGAATTGTTCAAAAAACAAATTTTTTAAAAAAGGCGGGAAAATTTTTTTGTTTACATTTAAAATAACAAACGAAAAATCAAAAACATACATATATCACAAAAAATATTTTTGTCAACAATTTTAAATTTTTTTTTTAAAAAGCAGGAAAACTATTTTTGTAAACATTTAAAATATTATACAAAACAAAAAATTCAAATACATATAAAATATTACAAATTACAAAAACTGTGTAAATATTATACAAAACAAAAAATATACAGATACATATGAGGAGCCGCAGAACAAAAGGTGCTTTTTCGCTCATTTCAAATTTTTGGGAAATCGAGATTTATTTTTTTCGCCCCTTTAAAAAACTGCAAGAACATGAAAATTCTTACAAGATTTTTACTTATCTACAGATGCATCTAACTGTCGTAAATCACCCGATTAAATGTTAAGGATGTTTGATATAATTCCATTTTTATTTCGGAAAAAGCACTTTTTGCAAAAAAGAAAGCAAAAAAGCACCTTTTGTTAGGAATAAAGTAAAAACACCTTTCGTTAAAAAAAAGTAAAAAAGCACGTTCTGTTAATAGAAGGAAAAAGTACATTTTGTAATGCGAATATACACATATGTTTTTTAGTTAAATACGTATGAAATTTGTCAAATAGTTAAACTCTTGTTCCAACATCTTCTTCTAGGCAAGAACATCCAACATTTTCGTCTATTGAATCCTCCATACCATTATCCTGGTTATACAAAATGTCCTTGTACCAAAATAATGACTGATTTTCACTCCAGTCTTACCAAAATGTTTTATTAAAAGACTTTAAGATCTGATTAATTTTACTTTAACTGCAGTTTGGTTTAATCATTTAAGTAAAAAATGAAACTACACAGAGATTATGGGAAAAAAAACTTTTGTTAAAAAATAAACAAAAAAGCACCTTTTGATAAAAAATAATCAAAGAGCACCTTTTGTTAAGCATCAATTTTTTAGAACCCATTTACTTTGTAAAAAAAAAAAATAATAATAATGCAAACTTGATTGTTTCTACAAGATTTCAACCTAAATATTATAAAAATACCAAAAAACCAATTTTTCGAAATACGAAAAAGCACCTTTTGTTCTGCGGCTCCTCATATAAAATATTACATTGAAACTAACTGACTAAATAAAAAACTAACATAGACCTTATTAACGAATAGCCTATAGTTTTGTGCAACATTAGCTGTATCGGTTTTATAATTAATTCTTTGTGTATATGGTACTTTTATAATTTGTAACATTTCCAATAAATATCTACGTCTATAATTATTCTCTATATTTAAAATTGTTGTATTTTTAAAATCGGGATAATGATTAGAATTAGTGCAGTGTAATGATAATGCAGTTTTTTGTGCAGTTGTTGTGTTCCTGTTTTTTTGGTCTGACTTATGTCCAGCTAACCTAGTTTTTAGTTTGTTTTTTTTGTTGTACCTACATATATACCCTATCACAATTTTCATTATTATTACCACTACATGGTATTTTATAAACTAAATTAGACCTTTCTAATTTATCTTTCGTTTTACTAAATAAACTACCTAATGTGTTATACATTTTGTGGGCCATTATATGTATATGTCTTATTGTCATAAATTTTAGATTTCTCCAAACTTTCAGTTTCTTGTTCCTCCTTTTCTGTCAGTGTCTGTATGAAATCCTCACCTTCTGCAATAACATTCACAATTGGAAAATTATCCCTTTTCACTGGTAGTGCATGTTTCTTTCCTAATGAAAGAACCCACTGTACATCAGACGGAAAAGGAGGAACAAGAAACTGCAAGAAATAAATTTACAGGGATTATTGATAGCCATTTGAATAGGGAAAAATTGACAAACAAGGACAAATTTTTATTAGATAAGGTTAATACAACTAGAAAATTTTTAAAGAGTAATTGGGATTTACTTATTTAAGATGCGGATAAAGATAATACTACAGTGGCAATTAGGAAGAGTGATTATGACTTGAGAATGAATAACATTGTGGGGGATATTACCACATACCGATTATTGGACAAGGATCCAAATACGAAATTACAAACTATAAATAATAGTTTAGTTAAGGATCTTTTTAAATTCAAAATGTTACAAATTATAAAAGTACCATATACACAAAGAATTAATTATAAAACAGATACAGCTAATGTTGCACAAAACTATAGGCTATTAGTTAATAAGGTCTAGAACTATGTTAGTTTTTTAGTCAGTTTTAATGTAATATTTTATATGTATCTGTATATTTTTTGGTTTGTATATTATTTAAACAGTTTTTCTAATTTGTAATATTTTATATGTATTTGAATTTTTTGTTTTGTATAATATTTTAAATGTTTGCAAAAATCTATATATATAAAAGTGAAACTCTGTGTGTGTGTGTGTGTGTGTGTGTGTGTGTTAGCTATAGACTCTGAAACTGTAAAACCGATCGGGCTCAAACTTTGGTAAGTTGTTGTACACATACCGGGGAGTGTTTATGGATGAAAAAAAGTGGGCGGGGCCACGCCCATAAAAAATTAGTTATCATTTTAAGCTACTTGCACTTGACCGATTTTTCTGAAACTTTGCACACATATCGAGCTGTCATGACTAAATAATTTCGTGATAAGAAAAGTGGGCGGGGCCACGCCCCTAAAATAGTTTTAATTTAGAGGTACTTGCACTGGACCGATTTTTCTGAAACTTTGCACACATATTGAGCTGTTATGGCTTTATAATTTCGTGATTGAAAAAGTGGGCGGGGCCACGCCCATAAGAAATTAGTTATCAGTTTTAGCTACTTTCACTGGACCGAATTTTCTGAAACCTTGCAAACATACTGAGCTATCATCACTTTACACTTTCCTTATTAGAAAAGTGGGCAGTGCCACGCCCATTAAAAAAAAGGTATCATTTTAAGGTACTTGCACCGGACCGATTTTTCTGAAACTTTGCACACATATTGAATTGTCATGACTTTACAGTTTCGTATTTAGAAAAGTGGGCAGTGCCACGCCCATAAAAAAAGGTATCATTTTGAGGTACTTACACTGGACCGATTTTTCTGAAACTTTGCACACATATTGAGCTGTCATGACTATACAGTTTCGTAATTAGAAAAGTGGGCAGTGCCACGCTCATAAAGAAAAAGTTATAGTTTTTAGCCTTGCACTTGATATTCGATTAAAATATAGAATGCGATTAAAATTCATGAAGGGGCGTAGCAACGCGCGCCGGGATTGGCTAGTAACAAATAAAAGTCAAACTGACAAATGGATGGATTCCCCAGAAATAAGAGTAGCTAGAGTTAGACGTAACTTGGCCTTTAGAGCGTATAGGGAAAATAATTGCGAATATAATAAACGACTTTATCACATAAATAGAAATAAATTAAAGAGTGTTATAAGAAAAGTGAGAATGAATTCGAATATCAATTTTTTTTCCTTGATGTAGTCAAACACAATTTTGGAATAAATTAAGATCTGAGGGTGCTATGGGAAACAAAAAGGAGTATATTGTGGGAAATGTTGAGGATTTTAATAAAAGTTTCATATTGCCACCGATTGAGAATGAATTAGAGTTTGATATACCTTCGACTGAAGGGTTTACGTTTAGAAATGTTGATGATTTAGAGGTATATGATGCAATGGTTGGCATTAAAACTAACGCAGTAGGATCATATGGAATTCCTATTAAATTTTTAAAATTAATTTTTCCTGCTATATCAAAACCACTTATTTTTATTCTGAATAATATTATAACTTACTCAAAATTTTCTGAAGCTTCGAAAATCGGAAGTATTGTACCAGTTCCTAAAATTAAGTCTCCTCAGGTACCTTCTGATTATCGTCCAATAAGTATTTTGTCATGTTGTTCTAAAATTTTAGAAATATTACTAAGAAATCAAATTCAGGAACATCTACGGATACACAAACTTGTTAATGACTTTCAGTCTGGATACAGAAAAAACTACAATACTACGGTGCTAACTTTGGAGGTAACAGAAATTTGGAAGGACTTCTTCAATTTTAAGAACATATAGAGGTATACCACAAAGCTCTGTACTGGGACTATTACTTTTTATGATATATTAATGATATATTTGCTAAAATAAATTTTTGCAAATGTTTCGCTTATGCTGATGATATACAGTTAGTTTCAGGTGATAATGGTAATGGAATGGAAAACTTTAAATTAAGGGTAAACAGAGACTTACCATGCATTCTTGAATGGTCTGAGGTAAATTTCTTAAATCTTAATCCTACTAAAACGCGTGCAATATATTTTTCGCAAAACATATGTTTAAATTTTACATTTTATTTAGGAAGTAATCCCATTGAGTCTGTGACTTATTTTAAGTCTCTTGGCATTTACTTGGATAATAAGCTGGATTTTGGTTTACATACTAATAATATTATTGCAAAAATATCCTTTATATTAAGACGATTTTACGCACTGGGATGTTACCTTCCTGTTGATGTGAAGAAAAAATTGGTTTTCTCTATATGCTTACCTATTTTTTTGTATGGAATTGAAATATATAGTGGTACGTCACAGCTAAATATGGATAGATTAGAGCATTGTTTTAACAGGTTAGTAAGATATATATAAGGTCTTAAATACAGAACTCGTATGTCGTCTTATGTAGTATTGATGCTAGGATGTAGCTTTCAAGGTTTTGTAAATATGAGAATTTTGCAACTACTATATAAGATAATAAAGACTGATTGTCCGCCGTATTTAAGAAGTAGATTTTCATTTGGAAACTCATCCAGGACTCATGGGATGGTATAATTCCATATTCTCAGCGTAAATTCTCACATTATTTAAAACAGTTTAAAAATATAATTCTTCAACACTTGTAAATATAAAAATTTTCCTTTTTTTTGGTATGATTGCTGTCAATTATACTGTATTCAAATTGTTTGTTTAATTATTTTTACTCCTAATATTTGTGCAATGGGGGGAAAAATAAGAGGAAATAAAGGAAAAAAGAAAAAAATAGAAATTCATATTGTTTTTTCTTTTCTTATTAGATTAAATAAATTTTTGTCCTTTTTTTCTTCTTTTAAAATAAATATATTATTATTAAAATTAGTAGTAAGTAATGTTGCCATATATATTTTTGTTATACTGGTTTATTGGCCTTAATGGCTTAAAAAACTGTGAATTGAATAAATAAATAAATAAATGTTGAAAATACAAAAAGTACCATAAAAATTAGAAAAAGTACCTTTTTGGTCGCCCATAAAATTTTAAGTCTCATCGGGAATTAATAGTCCTTTATTTTACAATTCTACCTTTATATTATTATTTATTAATAGATATAAATATTTTGTATGCACATATTCAGTTAATTTACAGAAACCATTATTTATCTATATGTGGCATAACATAATTGTTATGTGCCAGATTAGCCGTTTACTACAATTATTAACTTAAATTAATGTATTTATTTTTTTAATTCTAATCAAAAGTTTAAAAATTTTTATAATACTAAAACGAATTATATATCAAATCCGTTCATTAATAACATTCTATACTTTAGGTTTTGGTCTGAAGCAGTAAACACAGCCGTTTTTGTTATTAATCGCTCTGGAACTAGCACTGTACCTGATAAGACTCCTAACGAACTTTGGATGGGAAAAAGATCTAAAGTAGACTACTTCCAACCTTTTGGTAGTAAAGTTTTTGCTTATATACCCAAAGAACAAAGAAGTAAATTAAATGCTAAATCAGAAAAGTGTATTTTTGTCGGCTATGGTGAAAATGTCAGAGGCTATCGTGTATGAAATCTAAATAAAAATAAAATCGAATATTCTAGAGATGTCAAATTTATAAATTTAGACTTTACAATTGCTAGTAGTAAAACTTCTAACATGATTTTGACTGACTATGTTTCAATTCCTTTAGAAGAAAATATTTAAAATGAAAGAAATGACAATGAAATTGAAACCCAAGATTTTGAAAATGAAGAATATGAAGATGCTTGCGAAAATTATGATGTTGACAATGTTGAAGAAAATGAATATGTCTTTAATTCTACGAATTCTATTGGTTCAGCACAAAATTTAAATAGGGTAATGAAAAAGCCGAGAGAACTTTCCTATTTAAAAGAGGATCATATAATTGAATCTCGTCTACGTGACAAATCCAAAAATGCTCATGATGCTAGTAGTGTTATGTCACTAATTCAGGAAGAGCCCAGGAGTTACAAACAGGCAATAAATTCTTCTTACAAATCTCAGTGGTATGCTGCAATGTGTGATGAACTAAAATCATTAAAGAAAAATAAAGTCTGGGAGTTAGTAGATCCACCACCAGGTAAAACAATAACAGATAATAAATGGGTATTTAAGATTAAATATCGCATAGATGGTGGTATAGAAAGATATAAGGCTAGATTAGTTGCTCGCGGTTTTATGCAAGAATACGGAGTTGATTATGAGGAAGTTTTTAGTCCTGTTGTGAAATTTACATCAATTCGTGTTATTTTGTCTTTAGTAACAAAGAATAAAATGTCAGTAAAACAGTTTGATGTTAAAACTGCATTTCTTTATTGAGATTTAGACAAAGCAGCCAGCCTGATGGCTTCAATGATGGAACAAATAAAGTCTGCAAGTTATATAAAAGTTTGTATGGTCTGAAACAATCATCTCGATGTTGGAATATAAAATTCACCACGTTTATTAAAAAATTCCAGCTTGAACAATTAAGGTGGAGTTACATACCATCCGTTCATGCGTTTGATACTTTTTCACCTTTTTATACGTTTCTAAACTCAAGTTACACACAATGCGTTTTATGCATCAACTCTTATGTTTAATCAGGGTTGCCATTCGTACTGTTTTAAACAGTACATGTACTGTTTTTTGTAATGTATACTGTTATATTCACAATACCTAAAACAGTACGAAAAAGTACTGTTTTTTTATATATGTACTGTTTTTGGATATATGTATATGTATTGAATTTTGTAATTTTTTGAAGAATGAAATAGGAAAAAATTGTATTGTTAAATGTGTACAAAAAAGGGATAAATATTTATAATTTATTTTTGAATTAACTTTTTTTGTAAGCATTAATTATTTTCTTTTATATAACTATACCACCTCTATTTGTGTTGTATAATTATTTATTGAATTTTAAAAATTATTAAATGTATTCATTTTAAAAATTCAATTAATTTTTTTTAGAATTTTTTTTTAACAATATTTAATTAATACTTTTGGATTACTATATATAACTTAAAAAATATCAATTTTAATTGACAAATTAACAATTTTAAAGTAGACTTTACTTTATTGTTCATAAAAATTGTTATTATCTTTAAAATAAACTTCAAAAAAATTATTAAAAGTAATATTATAGACGACTTTAACAAGAAATGTTTTCTTTTTGTTGAGCCTAAATATTATTTTCTTAAATATTGTTAAATATTGATTTTAAGTTCAATAACAATTTCTATGCGTGACAGATTAAGTGCCATTATTACAACTTGTCTTTAGTTAAAGGTAGGATTTTGTCTGTTCGATAAATAGCTTTGCATTATTACATCTTCCATTTTTTTATTGTTATTATTATTAATTTTAATAATATTTAATGAATAAAAAAATAATAAATTAAGGGTTTATAATGCAAAGCCATTTATCTGCCAAACAAAATTCTGCCTTTAGCTAACGGGAAGTTGTAATAATGGCCCTAAGTCTACTTAAGAATTGATAATTTGTCAATTACAAGTGATATTTTTTACGTTATAAATAGTATTCCAAAAGTATTAATGGAATAATATTGTAATTTGAAGAAACAAATCCATTGAATTTACATATTATAGATAATTTCAAAATTCAACTAGTAGTTTTTGAAATTCAATTACCAATTTCGAAATTCTATTTACTATTTTTGAAATTTAATTAATAACTTTTGAAATACATTAGATCATTTTCAAAATAAAGTTTGAAAATATAGTGCATAGTTCTGAAATATAGTCAAAAATGTTAAAGCATTGGTAATTCGTTTATTCAAACTAATATCAATATTAAAATCGAAAAACGACGTTTAATTTGTGTTTTTGACCACGTTTTTACATGTTTTTATGTTTCTTCTTAACTTTTTTTAAATAAAAATGTGATATATAAAAGTTATGTTATCAAAATCAAAATGTACTGTTTTCCCCCTCAATGTACTTTTTTCACTTTTCAAATATGGCAACCCTATGTTGTGCTTATATTTTTATTAACTAAAAACAATTTTGCCAAAATGGAAAGTAAAATTGACAATTTAAGGGCATTTATGGAATTCATTTAGTTTATTTTCATGATATTTTGTGCTACAAAAAGTTCAAAAATAACGCAAGCATCAATAAGCATCTCCTCCATTACACTTGTTTTCTTTTAATAATAAACAGAGATGACACTAAGCACATTATAGTTATCGATAAGTAGAATAAAAATGTTGGTAATGAAAAAATTGTGTTTAAAATTAGTTTTTATGTATGTGCTTCTTAAAAGTAATTGTAAACTTTATTTCGAATGCTTTTTCTTTTATTAAAAACATTTTTTAATACAAAAAAATGAAAAAAATAAATCCACCACACAATCAGATTTATCGCTAACATCGACAAAAAAATATTATATGTCATCTATGGCTATCAACAACAGCTGACATTTATTCACCTTTTATGCGACGGATACAAAAGTAGAAAGTAAACCTACTTTGCTGCGTTGATACGTTTATGCAATCTATGCGTTTTGCCGTGTAACTTGTCACATACAATTACACTGATTCTACTTTTTGACTGATGCATAAAACGGAACAACGGATAGAACGCATGGTATGTAACTCCAGCTTTAGAATCTGATCCATGCGTATTCGTGAATAACGACAAAACCCTATTTTTGGCTTTGTATGTTGATGATCTGTAATTGGTTATTTACGAACTAATTTTGAAATAAAATTTTCTAACGCAAAATGCTTCCTTGGTTTGCTTCCTTGGTTTCTGTTTGGAGCAAACATTGTAAGCTGGGGTTCGCAAAGGCAAAAGTCAGTTGCATTATCAACTACTGAATCTGAATATATTGCAGCCTGTGTTGCTGTTAAATAATTAGTTTGGTTACAACGTTAAAGATTTAACCGATGTGGAAGTGTCAACTGAATTCAATATGGATAATCAAAGTTCAATACGTTTAATCAAAAATCCTGAATTTCACAAACGCACAAAACACATAGACGTTCGTTATCATTTCATCAGAGAAAAATATGAAGAGAAAGCTCTACCAAAGCCAAAATTTCAATTATTGAGGCAGTTAATTCAAGTTAAAGAAAAATATATTTTAAACAAATTGTGGAAGTGTTGAAATAATATGTTTAAATTATATACTTGTTTATAACTTACTTGATATGTTTTCATATTTTTTTATGTTCAAATATGTTTTGTTTTTTTTTATGTCATATATTATTTTTCAATAAACCTTAATTCTTGAATTTGAATCAACAAATAAAAGTCGTTTATTATTTAGCTCAATAATATTATATTATATTATGTATAATAATAACTTGTGTTGTAACAAGTAACAGTGCTATATTCGGCCGTGCCGAATCTTATATACCCTTCACAACGTGTAGTCATGCAATAACAATTGTTTGTATCACCATTCATCTCATATAGAATACGTGCATACGTACACGTTAGAATAAATGTGGCATCGGATCCCAGCTGAGCCAAAAAAAGTTCTTTTTTTTATTTAATATATTATTTATATTTTATTATTTTTTTTTTATATTTTTTTTAAATTTTTTAAAAAATTTTTTTTAGAAAAATTTTTAAAAAATTTTTTAAAATTTTTTTTTACAATTTTTTTTGTAGTTTTTTTTATTATTTTTTTCTTATTTTTAATATTTTTTTTTTGTAATTTTTTTTGTTTGGTATGTTTTTTACATGTATGTATGTATGTATGTATGTTGTTGTTGTAATTGTGAAAAAAAACGAGGTGGTCGTGGTTTTTTGCTCATATCTCAGAAAGTTATGGGGCGATTGTGCTGAATTTCAATAGCGATTCATTCCTGGATATTTCCAAGAGATTGATACCATATACAGATCTGAGGAACATATAGTTGCTTCTAAAAGTTGATTTCAACCAACACACGGACAGACGGGCAGACGGTCAGGGCTTAATCGACTCCTCTATTCATAAGCTTTCAGAAAATATATACTTTATGGGGTCGGAAATGAAAATTTTAGAAATTACAAACGGAATGACAAAGCTATATATACCCTTGTGCACCACAGGTGAAGGGTATAATAAAAGTATACAAAATTGGTGGTGGGTATCAAAAATTCTAATATAGTGTTCTTTCTTGTTATTTTTAATGTTATTCCCAGACTCTGCAAGTGTTCTAAAAACTATGTCACAAAAGGGCTACATGTGAGTAATGTAGATTTGAAGGGAAAAAGCTAAATTTCTATTCCTGCCAAAGGAGTAATATTGAAAATTAAAAGTTCATTTAAAAGTACGTGCTATAAAATATATTCCACACAATGTAAATTGTTATAAAGAGCTTAAATTTAAAAAAGCTTTTCTTTAGTGGCATATATTCGTATTTATTTACATAATAAGCTGCAAAGCTTATTTTGCAAAATTTATCTTCTGTTAGTACGTATACATAATTGGAGACATATATATATAATAATATAAATTTCTATGTGTATGCATTGAGCATAGTTCGGCTGCGTTTTTTTGATAGATTGTATATTTTGACTGAATTTGCATTCTTCGGCTGCAGCAGCCAAACTGGTTATATATTAAACGCATTGTTTGAATGCTTGTCAGTTCCGCTGTGGTTTTTTATATTTTTTAATTCCACTTTGCATTGATTTCGCAATGTTAACATAATGATCAGATCATATTAATTAATTGATGCATACAGTCTTAATTCATTAAATTTTTAATGAAATTACAAGTTTCTGTTGCAAATATTACCATACTTTACTTAAAAGTTGCCGTTGTTGAAATTTTTTTTTTTTTTCTTAAACGCCGCGAAAAAGTTTTGTACATAGAAGACTCTGACTCGAAAAAAGAAAAAACATATAAATATATGTAAGTATAATTTGATATTGAAGCTTATACATATCAATCAACAAATTATTTTTCATTAATAGTAATAATTGATAATATTGCAGTTTCAAAATCGGCCAAGTAATAAAGAAAACAGCATAACAAAATATATGACAATAAAAAAAAGCAAAAAAAAAAGTTATAATTTACAAGACTTAAAGAAAAAATTTAATGATATAGAGAGGAATTTGGAAAATCCTTTCCAAAAGAAGGTACAGCAGCAAAGGCGAATTTAGTTTTGATTATACTAGTATACTTAATATATACTTATGCATTAATGCATCAAATTACTGTCAGTGTTCTTGTAGGACGGCTTCTATCAACAATGATGTCAAGCTTTTTAGTTTATCGTTTGACTTAACAGTTTTACAACTACTCACTATTGTTATTTAAGAATTGGCATCACTGACTGCAAACCATATTGTTAAAGTTGAGGTTAGATGTATAAAGTGTTTTGTTTTTTTTTTTTTTTGGGGGTAAAGCAAGCATTTATACTATTAATATATATTATAATATCTAGTTTATTTATTATAAAAATTGGAATAAAAAGTTACTACGAAGCCTAATATACATCTATTTTTGTTTGTATGCACATAAGTGGGTGTATGTAATTTTCAAATTGTTACGATTGTAATACTATTTAGGAACAAGTAAGAGTGCTATATTCGTTGATATTCAATTAAAATTCAGAATGCATTTCGATTCATTAAGGGGCGTAGCAACTCGCGCCGGGATTAGCTAGTAAATAAATAAAAATTAAGGGCCGTATTCATAAAAAATATTTTAGGTTTATTGAAAGCTTATTTGACAAATTTCTCTACAATATCTGTCAAATAAGCCCTTAATAAACCTAAAATATTTTTTATGAATACGCCCCTAAATATGTATATTTTCAAAATCTTTTATTTTTAGTCAATACCGGTTTGTAGCACTGATACCGGTATACCGATACCGTTATAATTAAAATACCGATACCGAAATAATAAAAAACTTCATACCGATACCGTTATTCGTTTCGGTTGCCAACCTTGCTTTACATATAAAAAATAAATAAATCTGTGTCATAAAAATCGAGTGTTCAAACTAAAAGATTTATCCTTATATTTACAGTCAAATTTTAAATATGTTTAAAAATAAAATTTAAATGCAAAACTAAAAAAATAAAGCAGAAATATATATATTTGTTCATTTTAATACACCAAAATACGTTATTTAGGTATGAGATGGAAATCGATTTCGAAAACGAATCGGTTTGAAATCGAAAAAATATGTGATGCATTTACAATTTACGTTCTTCACCTTTTTTCAAATTACTTTAAGGATTAGTGCTGATTTTTTTAAAATAAATTTTCGTAATAAAGTAACGAATATATACTTTTTGCCTGATTTGAATTAGTATCGGATAACTAACTTTTCCTAAATATTTTGTCATTATCACATTGAACTCATAGCCTAAATATAAATTTAATTCAAAATAATATAAAATAAGTTCATTTTAAAAATATACAAATTTAATATTTTCCAATTTTAATAAGTATGCATGGTATGTACCTATACATACATATTGGTTTCGCTTATTATCAGAAATAGTTTTTGCAGTTTTACTACAAATATTTTCCATTTTAAAATTATTTTGCATTGACTGATGAAATAAATTTTAATTTGATGATAAATTTTAAGTTAAAACATTTATTTTGTTTATAATTTTATAAGGTAATTGCAAATGAAAAATATTTTTAGTAAGACTGTAAAAAAAATTTCTATTATTCTGTATAGTAGCATAAATATTGTAAAACTAATATATTTCAATGGAAAAATATTTTTATTTTTTCTAGTTTGCATATCGTTAGCTAAAATGCAAATTACGAGTTCTTGAATATTCATGTTTCTTTTCTTATGTTTTAGTTTTTTGCTTCTTTTGTAAAATTATACTTTTGTTAGTTACGTCCTTTTGCATTTTAGCTAACAATATATGTATTTAAATGTTATTTGTTTAACATGTTTCCAAATTTTCTTTTAATTTTCAAATTTTTTACTTTTTTAAGGAAATTGAATGTTGAAAATTATTAAATTTATTCATCAAATTATCTTTATGTCGGTCTGATTATTTTATATGCATGTATGTTATGTTAAATACATTGTGGTATGCTATCATGTCCTTTTATCATGATTTTGAAAAATTTTAAAATTTGTTTAAAACTATTGTATTTAAAATTTTTTTAAATTATGGCATCCCTTGTGAATCCTCTATATATGTACATTATAGTATGTAATACATGTTTGTATATCGAAACTTACTTGTGTTTATTTTTTATTTGTACTTACTACTTCTACGTTTTTTGCTGGTGGATGAATTATTATACGCTTCAATAGGGTGTTCTTCTTCATCAGAAACTTCACTATCTACGTCGTCCTCCACAAATTTTAAGACACATGTTATCTCGGCGACAGGAATTGACATTCTATATATACTCTTATGAATGTCTTTATGGTGTCCCATAAAATAAGCAAGTCTCCTATAGAAGATTCTTCGATGTTAAGTTGGGAGGTATAGGTAGCAATATGCTTTCGTAACGTCGTTCCCTTTAGACTTTCAGGGATTCCTGCACCACATTCTTCGGAAAAAAACTTTTAATAGTGGGCACGCCCTGTAATACGGCTTTGCTAATGTTGACGTGGTAGTTTTGCAAAATATGTATTTATTGTCCCTACCTATCCCGGCTTCAGTTCTGAACTTCATTATGACGTCGATGGCTTTAATACACATTGGACACAGCAAGACGCTTACTGTTCTTCCTAAATTGCCGCGCATGGTAATTCTCACAAATTGCTTAGCAAACTGTAAATAATCATTGGAAAAATTTTTAAGAACATCTTTGTCGAGGTTGTCCGTTATAATTTCTTTATTTTGTAAGTTTTCGATTGTTAGCCTCTCAATTTCACCAGCTCTTCTTCGGTTGAAAATTTGTATAAAAACTAGAGATGCTTGAACAAGTTCCGTCAAACTATGCTCACAAAATGTATTTAAAAGATTTTCCATTGCGTTCAAAATTTTCTCTTTTAAATATGTATATAGTTTTTTTATATCAGCTTTAGACGGTAAAACGACTTTTTTTTTTCTTTTTTGGTTCGATTGGTCTTCAATTGCTTTTTTGTTTATTAACGGAATTTCTTCTTCCCACAGTAAAAGAAAGTTTTCTACCTCTGTCTTAAGCTCTTCCAGTCCCTCTTTAATTAGTTCTACTCTTTGCCTGTTGCCACATTTTTTTATAAGTGATGTTAAAGGTGGAGTTACATACCATCCGTTCATGCGTTGTTGCGTTTGATACTTTTTCACCTTTTTATACGTTTCTAAACTCAAGTTACACACAATGCGTTTTATGCATCAACTCTTATGTTTTAATCAGCTGTTGTGTTAGGGTTGCCATTCGTACTGTTTTAAACAGTACATGTACTGTTTTTTGTAATGTGTACTGTTATATTCACAATACTTAAAACAGTACTGGCGTCCTTTTCTTGAGGGCAAGTTCTAGACGTATAGCATCAGCGCATTCTTTAAGGGATGGAAGTTTTTTGAGGCTTCTTACGTCACCAAATATTTTGGAAATTGCTTCTTTTTCAGCGATATTCCATCTAACACGTTTAGTTTTGCCATAAGAAGATGCTATGTAAAAATTAAATGGTGTTAATTCAGATTTCTTTTTTCAAAATTAATCCTTTACATCAAGGTTGGCAACCGATACCGTTATTGATACCGATACCGATTAAATACCGTTTAAAATTGATTACCGGTATCGATACCGATACCGAAATAATTTTTTGTGTAAAATAGCGGTATTCAAATACCGTTTCCCTTAATACCGGTATTATACCGGTATCATCATTTCAGTGTTTCGGTATTTAAAATGCATACCAATTTAGCAAATAGCATCAAATTTCTATATGTTCAACACTATTGTGTTAGTTGAAATAGCTTTTTTACCTTCATACACCACGATGACATCACTGCCATTGTTTTGCTACTGGCCAAGGAGAATTTGCAGTGGTTGCAGTGAGTCAGCTGTTCTTTGTTTCTTGCAAACAAATTTGCACCAAAAAAATGAAACATATAAGATTTGTTGTATAACTAAGGTCACCTGTATAAATTTGTATTGTTACAACTGAAAAAAGCTTTTCTTTGAAGCGCACAACTTAAGTGATCAAACTAAATTTAAAAGCATTTAAAAAACATATATGATAACAAGAACAAAATGCCTCGACCAAAGGAAAATATTTGCAGAAAATTTTTTTAATTTGATTTTTAAAAAAATATTAACAACTGCATTGTCAAGGAAAAAGAACATGTGTGTGTTCCTAATATTACTTACTAAATATAATATTTAGAAAAGAAGTTAATGTTTAGTTAATATTTTTGTTAATTAAATCTACTTATATCTATATATATAAAAGTGAAACTCTGTGTGTGTGTGTGTTAGTTATAGACTCCGAAACTGTAAAACCGATCGGACTCAAGCTTTGGCAAGTTGTTTTACACATACCAGGGAGTGTTTATGGGTAGAAAAAAGTGGGCGGGACCACGCCCATAAAAATTAGTTATCAGTTTTAGCTACTTGCACTTGACCGATTTTTCTGAAACTTTGCACACATATCGAGCTGTCATGACTAAATAATTTCGTGATAAAAAAAGTGGGCGGGGCCACGCCCCTAAAAAAGTTTTAATTTTGAGGTACTTGCACTGGACCGATTTTTCTGAAACCTTGCTGTCATAACCATAAAATTTTGTGATTAGAAAAATGGGCAGGGCCACGCCCACAAAAAAAGGTTATAATTTTGAGGTACTTGCACCAGACCGATTATTCTGAAACTTTGCACACATATCGAGCTGTCATGACTAAATATTTTTGTGATTAGAAAAGTGAGCAGTACCACACCCATAAAAAAAAGGTATCATTTTGAGGTACTTGCACTGGACCGATTATTCTGAAACTTTGCACACATATTGAGCTGTTATGACTTTACAATTTCGTGATTACAAAAGTGGGAAATGCCACTCCCATAAAAAAAAATATAATTTTTAAGTTTTTGCACTTGATATTCAATTAAAATTCAGAATGCATTTCGATTCATTAAGGGGCGTAGCAACTCGCGCCGGGATTAGCTAGTAAATAAATAAAAATTAAGGGCCGTATTCATAAAAAATATTTTAGGTTTATTGAAAGCTTATTTGACAAATTTCTCTACAATATCTGTCAAATAAGCCCTTAATAAACCTAAAATATTTTTTATGAATACGCCCCTAAATATGTATATTTTCAAAATCTTTTATTTTTAGTCAATACCGGTTTGTAGCACTGATACCGGTATACCGATACCGTTATAATTAAAATACCGATACCGAAATAATAAAAAACTTCATACCGATACCGTTATTCGTTTCGGTTGCCAACCTTGCTTTACATATAAAAAATAAATAAATCTGTGTCATAAAAATCGAGTGTTCAAACTAAAAGATTTATCCTTATATTTACAGTCAAATTTTAAATATGTTTAAAAATAAAATTTAAATGCAAAACTAAAAAAATAAAGCAGAAATATATATATTTGTTCATTTTAATACACCAAAATACGTTATTTAGGTATGAGATGGAAATCGATTTCGAAAACGAATCGGTTTGAAATCGAAAAAATATGTGATGCATTTACAATTTACGTTCTTCACCTTTTTTCAAATTACTTTAAGGATTAGTGCTGATTTTTTTAAAATAAATTTTCGTAATAAAGTAACGAATATATACTTTTTGCCTGATTTGAATTAGTATCGGATAACTAACTTTTCCTAAATATTTTGTCATTATCACATTGAACTCATAGCCTAAATATAAATTTAATTCAAAATAATATAAAATAAGTTCATTTTAAAAATATACAAATTTAATATTTTCCAATTTTAATAAGTATGCATGGTATGTACCTATACATACATATTGGTTTCGCTTATTATCAGAAATAGTTTTTGCAGTTTTACTACAAATATTTTCCATTTTAAAATTATTTTGCATTGACTGATGAAATAAATTTTAATTTGATGATAAATTTTAAGTTAAAACATTTATTTTGTTTATAATTTTATAAGGTAATTGCAAATGAAAAATATTTTTAGTAAGACTGTAAAAAAAATTTCTATTATTCTGTATAGTAGCATAAATATTGTAAAACTAATATATTTCAATGGAAAAATATTTTTATTTTTTCTAGTTTGCATATCGTTAGCTAAAATGCAAATTACGAGTTCTTGAATATTCATGTTTCTTTTCTTATGTTTTAGTTTTTTGCTTCTTTTGTAAAATTATACTTTTGTTAGTTACGTCCTTTTGCATTTTAGCTAACAATATATGTATTTAAATGTTATTTGTTTAACATGTTTCCAAATTTTCTTTTAATTTTCAAATTTTTTACTTTTTTAAGGAAATTGAATGTTGAAAATTATTAAATTTATTCATCAAATTATCTTTATGTCGGTCTGATTATTTTATATGCATGTATGTTATGTTAAATACATTGTGGTATGCTATCATGTCCTTTTATCATGATTTTGAAAAATTTTAAAATTTGTTTAAAACTATTGTATTTAAAATTTTTTTAAATTATGGCATCCCTTGTGAATCCTCTATATATGTACATTATAGTATGTAATACATGTTTGTATATCGAAACTTACTTGTGTTTATTTTTTATTTGTACTTACTACTTCTACGTTTTTTGCTGGTGGATGAATTATTATACGCTTCAATAGGGTGTTCTTCTTCATCAGAAACTTCACTATCTACGTCGTCCTCCACAAATTTTAAGACACATGTTATCTCGGCGACAGGAATTGACATTCTATATATACTCTTATGAATGTCTTTATGGTGTCCCATAAAATAAGCAAGTCTCCTATAGAAGATTCTTCGATGTTAAGTTGGGAGGTATAGGTAGCAATATGCTTTCGTAACGTCGTTCCCTTTAGACTTTCAGGGATTCCTGCACCACATTCTTCGGAAAAAAACTTTTAATAGTGGGCACGCCCTGTAATACGGCTTTGCTAATGTTGACGTGGTAGTTTTGCAAAATATGTATTTATTGTCCCTACCTATCCCGGCTTCAGTTCTGAACTTCATTATGACGTCGATGGCTTTAATACACATTGGACACAGCAAGACGCTTACTGTTCTTCCTAAATTGCCGCGCATGGTAATTCTCACAAATTGCTTAGCAAACTGTAAATAATCATTGGAAAAATTTTTAAGAACATCTTTGTCGAGGTTGTCCGTTATAATTTCTTTATTTTGTAAGTTTTCGATTGTTAGCCTCTCAATTTCACCAGCTCTTCTTCGGTTGAAAATTTGTATAAAAACTAGAGATGCTTGAACAAGTTCCGTCAAACTATGCTCACAAAATGTATTTAAAAGATTTTCCATTGCGTTCAAAATTTTCTCTTTTAAATATGTATATAGTTTTTTTATATCAGCTTTAGACGGTAAAACGACTTTTTTTTTTCTTTTTTGGTTCGATTGGTCTTCAATTGCTTTTTTGTTTATTAACGGAATTTCTTCTTCCCACAGTAAAAGAAAGTTTTCTACCTCTGTCTTAAGCTCTTCCAGTCCCTCTTTAATTAGTTCTACTCTTTGCCTGTTGCCACATTTTTTTATAAGTGATGTTAAAGGTGGAGTTACATACCATCCGTTCATGCGTTGTTGCGTTTGATACTTTTTCACCTTTTTATACGTTTCTAAACTCAAGTTACACACAATGCGTTTTATGCATCAACTCTTATGTTTTAATCAGCTGTTGTGTTAGGGTTGCCATTCGTACTGTTTTAAACAGTACATGTACTGTTTTTTGTAATGTGTACTGTTATATTCACAATACTTAAAACAGTACGAAAAAGTACCGTTTTTTTATATTTGTACTGTTTTTGGATATACATATGTACATGTATTGAATTTTGTAATTTTTTGAAGAATGAAATAGGAAAAAATTTTATTGTTAAATGTGTACAAAAAGGGATAAATATTTATAATTTATTTTTGAATTAACTTTTTTTGTAAGCATAAATTATTTTCTTTTATATAACTATACCACCTCTATTTGTGTTGTATAATTTATATTGAATTTTAAAAATTATAAAATGTATTCATTTTAAAAATTTAATTGATATTTTTTAGAATTTTTTTGTTAACAATATTTAATTAATACTTTGGATTACTATATATAACTTAAAAAATATCAATTCTAATTGACAAATTATCAATTTTAAAGTAGACTTTACTTTATTGTTCATAAAAATTGTTATTGTCTTTAAAATAAACTTCAAAAATGTTTTAATTTTGTTGAGCCTAAATATTATTTGCTTAAATATAGTTAAATATTGATTTTAAGTTCAATAACAATTTCTATGCATGATAGATTAAGTGCCATTATTACAACTTGTCTTTAGTTAAAGGTAGGATTTTGTCTGTTCGATAAATAGCTTTGCATTATTACATCTTCCATTTTTTTATTGTTATTATTATTAATTTTAATAATATTTAATGAATAAAAAAATAATAAATTAAGGGTTTATAATGCAAAGCCATTTATCTGCCAAACAAAATTCTGCCTTTAGCTAACGGGAAGTTGTAATAATGGCCCTAAGTCTACTTAAGAATTGATAATTTGTCAATTACAAGTGATATTTTTTACGTTATAAATAGTATTCCAAAAGTATTAATGGAATAATATTGTAATTTGAAGAAACAAATCCATTGAATTTACATATTATAGATAATTTCAAAATTCAACTAGTAGTTTTTGAAATTCAATTACCAATTTCGAAATTCTATTTATTATTTTTGAAATATAAATTATAACTTTTTAAATACATTAGATCATTTTCAAAATAAAGTTTGAAAATATAGTGCATAGTTCTGAAATATAGTCAAAATGTTAAAGCATTGGTAATTCGTTTATTCAAACTAATATCAATATTAAAATCGAAAAACGACGTTTAATTTGTGTTTTTGACCACGTTTTTAAATGTTTTGTTTCTTCGTAACTTTTTTTTAAATAAAAATGTGATATATTGAAGTAAAAGTTATGTTATCAAAATCAAAATGTGCTGTTTTTCCCCCCTCAATGTACTTTTTTTCACTTTTCAAATATGGCAACCCTATGTTGTGTTTATATTTTTTATTAACTAAGAACAATTTTGCCAAAATGGAAAGTAAAATTGACAATTTAAGGGCATTTATGGAATTCATTCATGGAATTCAAAAAATATTATTTGTCATCCATGGCTATCAACAACAGCTGACATTTATTCACCTTTTATGCGACGGATACAAAAGTAGAAAGTAAATCTACTTTGCTGCGTTGATACGTTTATGCATTCTATGCGTTTTGCCGTGTAACTTGTCACATACAATTACACCGATTCTACTTTTTGACTGATGCATAAAACGGAACAACGGATAGAACGCATGGTATGTAACTCCAGCTTAAGTTTTGTGCTACTGCTGGAGTTTCAAATCCCATTAAAGAGTTGTCCCAATTAGCAGCAATACGAATGGCCTTAATATACTTATCAAACAAAATTGTTTAGTAAATATTTTTTAAATCATTTACCGAAGGATCTAACTTTTTCATTTCAATTAGAAAACGACCAAGTAATCTTAAGTTGGCTCTAATCATATCATGCTGATGTGACGAATATTTTTCTGCCAAATAATTTGCAAATTTAATGACGAGTTCATCATTTCTAATTGCCTTTGTTACTTGATCGCTTCTCAGAATAGGAAAGATTTTGGTTTTTAAAGTTTTATTCGCTACTGGATATATATATTGCGTTAGTCTACGGCTTTCAATTTGAATGCATCTTTTGCCTTTCGAGGTGCCACAATTTTTATTATGAACACGTGTAGATTTCTTTGAAAAAAAAGCTTTGCAAATTTTACAGCAGACATAATAGTCGGCTTGATTTTTGTATTTGCTTTGTTGTTGCCGGCTAACAATTAGAACTCCGCTATTGTATTTTTCAGACGTATTGTACAAAAAGTCTTCCCGTTTTTTTATATCGTTCATAATTTTTAATCTTTCCTGACTTTTTTTTGGGAAAGAGAAAGCTCTTTTCACCTCTTCTTCGTGTTTATGTTTTAGATGCATGTGACGACTGATGGAAGATTGCAATTCCTGGCAAAAAATGCAGAAGTGGCGTTTATTATTTTTTGAGTACAGAACCGATACCTTATTTATATTAAGTGGCATGTCTATTTCAATTACAGAATCATTTGAAACGTTTCTGTTAGAATTATCTAAATTATCACTACTTAAATCAGTCGATAAGTCAGGCAAATATTTAGAACAAGTTTTTGTAGTATCTTCAAATGCAGAACTTACATCAGGAACATTTTCTTGAGTTGAGTTGTTAGTTATATAGTTAGTTTTAGGAAGTGAACTATTCTGTAAGGATGTGGTGCTTTTAAGATGAGAAATTTCTTTGTTGCGTGACGTTTTAGTAATGTTGTCAATTAGACCTAGTTTTATTGATGAAATTGTATTGGACGAGTTTTTATTGCTTTTTGCGTATGAACCCAATTCATTATTTATATTAAGTGGCATGTTTGTTTCAATTACGGAATCATTTGATACGTTTCTGTTAGAATTATCCAAAATATCATTACTTAAACCTGGCAAATATTCTGAAAAAGGTTTTGAAGTATCTTCAAATACAGAACTTACATCAGACAAATATTTTTGAGTTGAAGTATTATTTGTGTAGGTAGTTGTGGGAAGTAGATCATCTTGTGAGATAATAGTGCTGCTGAGATGATAGATTTCATTGTCGCTTGATGTTTTAGTAATGGTGGCATTCAAATTTGTTTTTATACCCTTCACCTGTGGTGCACAAGGGTATATATAGCTTTGTCATTCCGTTTGTAATTTCTACAATTTTCATTTCCGACCCCATAAAGTATATATTTTCTGAAAGCTTATGAATAGAGGAGTCGATTAAGCCCTGACCGTCTGTCCGTCTATCCGTCTGTCCGTGTGTTGGTTGAAATCAACTTTTAGAAGCAACTATATGTTCCTCAGATCTGTATATGGTATCAATCTCTTGGAAATATCCAGGAATGAATCGCTATTGAAATTCAGCACAATCGCTATAACTTTCTGAGATATGAGCAAAAAACCACGACCACCTCGTTTTTTTTCACAATTACAACAACAACATACATACATAGATACATGTAAAAAACATACCAAACAAAAAAAATTACAAAAAAAAAATATTAAAAATAAGAAAAAAATAATAAAAAAAACTAAAAAAAAAAAATTTTAAAAAAATTAAAAAAAAAATTTTAAAAAATTTTTTAAAAATTTTTCTAAAAAAATTTAAAAAAAATATAAAAAAAAAAATAATAAAATATAAATAATATATTAAATAAAATAAAATAAAATTTTTTTGGCTCAGCTGGGATTCGATGCCACATTTATTCTAACGTGTACGTATGCACGTATTTTATATGGGATGAATGGTGATACAAACAATTGTTATTGCATGACTATACGTTGTGAAGGGTATATAAGATTCGGCACGGCCGAATATAGCACTGTTACTTGTTATTGGTAAAATTGTATAAGTCGAGTTTTTATTGCTTTTTGAGTACGAACGCAATGCTTTATTACCATTAAACGGTATTCCTATTTCCATGACAAAATCATTTGTCATGTCTCTGTTAGAGTTTTCTAAATTATCTTTACTTAAATCAATCGATAATTCAGGCAAATGTTTAGATACAGTATTTGTCGTGCGTTTAGAAGCAGAACTTACTACATCAGTAAAATTTTCTGGAGTTGAACTTCTATTTGTGTATTTAGTTGTAGAAAGTGAAAAATTTTGTGAGATGGTGGTGCTATTAAGATTATAAATTGCTTTCTCACGCGACGTTTTAATAATAGTGTCATTTAGAATATTTTTTTTTTTTTGCGAAATTGTATTAAACGAGTTAAATGTTTTATTAGTAGTATTTTGCGATCTAGTGACATTCTTGTTTCCGTTTTTGTAAGAATTTGATGTGGAAGACGACTCAGCATTACCCTCGCTAGATGTCGCACATGTCACACCTGCATTTTTCAGTTTTGAAAATTTGGTTCGCTTTAAATAAAGTTTAAAGTAAGTTTGGACTCATCATCTAAAATCACATAAATGGACGATGCAATTTATTATGACTAATTTTTAGACTGCAAATAAATAACAAACCTAAATATTAACCCTTGTCCTGATCTGAAAATCACTTTTTATAAAAGTATAGTATATAACCAAACTGCCAATGTGTTTGTCAAGAAATGTTCAACCTACGGTAAATGCTTTTTTCTTCATCACGTAGCTAAACAAAAATATACTATAAAATCTATGTTAATACTATGTTTGTTTACAAAAAATCGTGTAATATTAAGAATTTACAAGACAATTTAGTACAAAAAAAATTTAAAAATTTATAAATAATGGTTTATAAAAAAAAATAGCCTTTATATTTTTAAATTAAAAAAATATTGCAAAAATATATATGTTGATTTCTTCATTTTTACTTTATTAAATTTGTAGTGTAGGTTTTAATTGGTTAATTTCACTGAAACTGTTTTAGTAAAGCGTTTACCGAACTTTGTGAAATGAATTATTAATTAATGTAATTAATTATACCCTTCACCTGTGGTGCACAAGGGTATATATAGCTTTGTCATTCCGTTTGTAATTTCTACAATTTTCATTTCCGACCCCATAAAGTATATATTTTCTGAAAGCTTATGAATAGAGGAGTCGATTAAGCCCTGACCGTCTGTCCGTCTGCCCGTCTGTCCGTGTGTTGGTTGAAATCAACTTTTAGAAGCAACTATATGTTCCTCAGATCTGTATATGGTATCAATCTCTTGGAAATATCCAGGAATAAATCGCTATTGAAATTCAGCACAATCGCCCAATAACTTTCTGAGAAATGAGCAAAAAACCACGACCACCTCGTTTTTTTTCACAATTACAACAACAACATACATACATACATACATGTGAAAAACATACCAAACAAAAAAAAAAACAAGTAAGAGCACTATATTCGGCCGTGCCGAATCTTATATACCCTTCACAACGTGTAGTCATGTAATAACAATTGTTTGTATCACCATTCATCCCATATAAAATACGTGCATACGTACACGTTAGAATAAATGTGGCATCGAATCCCAGCTGAGCCAAAAAAATTTAATTTTATTTTATTTAATATATTATTTATATTTATTATTTTTTTTTTATTTTTTAAAAATTTTTTTTTTAAATTTTTTTTAAATTTTTTTTTTTAGTTTTTTTTATTATTTTTTTTCTTATTTTTAGTATTTTTTTTTTTTTGTAATTTTTTTTGTTTGGTATGTTTTTTACATGTATCTATGTATGTATGTTGTTGTTGTAATTGTGAAAAAAAAAACGAGGTGGTCGTGGTTTTTTGCTCATATCTCAGAAAGTTATGGGGCGATTGTGCTGAATTTCAATAGCGATTCATTCCTGGATATTTCCAAGAGATTGATACCATATACAGATCTGAGGAACATATAGTTGCTTCTAAAAGTTGATTTCAACCAACACACGGACAGACGGACAGACGGTCAGGGCTTAATCGACTCCTCTATTCATAAGCTTTCAGAAAATATATACTTTATGGGGTCGGAAATGAAAATTGTAGAAATTACAAACGGAATGACAAAGCTATATATACCCTTGTGCACCACAGGTGAAGGGTATAATTACAAAAAAAAATAAATATTAAAAATAAGAAAAAAATAATAAAAAAAACTACAAAAAAAATTTAAAAAAAAATTTAAAAAAATTTTTTAAAAATTTTTCTAAAAAAATTTTAAAAAAATATAAGAACAAAATAATAAAATATAAATAATATATTAAATAAAATAAAATAAAATTTTTTTGGCTCAGCTGGGATTCGATGCCACATTTATTCTAACGTGTACGTATGCACGTATTCTATATGAGATGAATGGTGATACAAACAATTGTTATTGCATGACTACACGTTGTGAAGGGTATATAAGATTCGGCACGGCCGAATATAGCACTGTTACTTGTTATTACAGTTCAATTATATTATAAATGTACATTTTGAAATATACCATCACTATATTCAGAAATAAATAGCGGAAGTAGGTTTTTTAACTAATTTTAAATAAGCTCTGAAGTAGCTAACGTCAAATTTTTTAATTACAACTAATTTATCTATCTATCACTGAATACTCTGCGGAACCGGACTATTTTCCTTTCGTGAATTAAAAAACTTATGATTTAATAATGAAAAAATTAAAGAATTTTAGCGACAAAGAAAACCACATCGATAAAAACTATGCAACATGTGTACGAAATCGTTCGTACATTGTGCGAAATATTTAGTTATTAACACTAAGAACTTTTTTTTAAATATACGAAAAGTAGGAAAGTAGCATTTTAACAAATATTTTATTGTTTTATGAAACAAATTTCGTATACGTTACGAATGAATTTAGCAAAAAGCTACAGAAATATTATATACTAGCATATTACCCACTACTTTGTTAGCGTTTACTTTAAATTTAAAAATTTTAATAGGAAAATATATAATTTTATCAGTCTTTTAATATAAAACTCTATGTAAATATTTTTAATATTGATAAGTTTTCGGTATTTTCGGTAGGTTTAGGTATTTAAAATGGGCTAAATCAGAATATTAGGAAGAAAGTTATAGCTCGTAGTGCAAGAGTAGGTAAAAAAAACCGTGTCCTTCAAACATCAAATAAAATGGAATTGCGTCCAAATGCATTGACGTAGAGCAATGAATGTCGAATGTATTTTTCCTGCGTAAAAAAAATATTTTTCCTCAAAATTACCAAAATCTATGAAATAGGAAAGGAGTTATAGATCAAAACGTACGAAAATTTATACCAGGCAGTGTATTTTTCGGCATATTCAAAATTTAAAAGGTTATAAAACTGGCAAAATTAGATGTATGATTGTGAAATTTTGATATCATTGCTTTTTGGTCAAAGGCTTTGTACTAACGGAAAATAAATGTTACACGCCCACTTTTACGCCCACCTATCATATAACGCTTTACCTAAAATTCATTTAATTTTTCTATATATAAATATTTTGGAAGAATAAAGGACTATATTTAAATATATAAGTTGTATTTATTAGCAGATACTTTATTGACATGCCTACTTTAACGTCCACTTTCATTAAAAGACTAAAATTACGAAAACATTTTACTAGCATATCGAAGTTATACAAAGAAAGTGATACATATTTTAGTATAAAGAGATTATTCCATAGCGATTACTGTTAATAACAAATAAATACATTTTGTGCTATAAGAGTACATCAAATTGGTGGTGGGTATAAAAGATTCGGCACAGCCGAATATAGTGCTCTAACTTGTTTATATTCGACTTGATTTACATATGATTTCAAATCATAATTTTATATATATTTAATTTTATAATGTTTATTAATTTATGTCAATTATGTTTCTATATATAAAATAAACTTATAATGAAAATAATTGTTTTTTATTTCACGACTAAAGAACTTTAATGCCTTTTTTAATATTGAAATTTTCATTTCAAACTTACTTTTTCCATTTTCTACGTTTTAGAAACTGAAATTCCGAAATTAGTAAATATTGATTCGAAGTGAGACTGAAAATGTCATGGGTGACCCAATACGTACTTTTTACATTTTTTTGGTACTTTTTGTGTTTTCTAAGTTTGTGAACCTTGAATTTTGAAATTAAAAAAGTACCTTTTGGGTCGTCCATAACATTTTCAGTCACACCTGGTATCAATAATCAATAATTTTGAAATTCTAGATTCATAAGCGCAGCAAATACCAGAAGTATCACCAAAATTCAAAAAAGTATATTTTTGGTCGCCTATAACATTTTCAGTATCACCTTCAATCAATAGTCTTTAATTTCGGAATTCTTGATTCATAAGCGAAGAACATACAAAAAGAACCATAAAATTGCTAAAAAGTACCATACATTTTAAGTCTCACCTCAAATCATTAGTCACTAATTTTTAAATTTCAGCTTCATAAACGTATAAAATTCAAAAAGTAAGCTTGTAATGAAATTTCTTTATTAAAAAAAGCATTTCAGTTAAATTCTTTAGTTTTGAAATAAAAAAAATTACAGCCAATTTACATGATGAATTTTATGACGTCCAATTTTTCTAATTCCCTTTTGAAGTTGTTACCAAAAACTACTCAAATTTATACGATGGTTTTTTTCTGGACGTCTAATTTCTAATTTGTATTGTAGACTATTAAATTTATATTTTTAATATTTTTTATTTTCTTTATTTTGAATGTCGAAAAAACTAATTACTGTTTAATATTTTTTTTATGAGTCAAAAAGCACAATCCAGTTGATAAGAATATAAAAATAAAAAGTAACAGAAAGAACAGAAAAAAGTGTAAAGCGAAGTGTCAAAAAAAACATGAAAACAGAAAGCATGTCTATTTTTCTACCCCCTTTTCTTCTCTCCACCGCTTGCTACCAAACAAAAAATGACGTCCAAAATTGGACGTCATAAAATTCACCATGTAAACCTACTGTTATTCTCATTATAAGTTTATTTTATATTTAAAAACATGAATTAACAATTGTCGTACATTAACAAACATAAAATTAAATGTAAGTATATTAAAATTATTATTTGAAATCATATGTAAATCAAGTCTAATATAAAGAACCTAAATAAATTTATTTGAATCTATATATGGATATACATACTTATATGTTACCGAAAACTTTTACCAATATTAAAAAATACTTATTAAAATAAAAAGTCATAGAATTTTATATTAAAAGAGTGATCAAAATCTATGTTTTCTTATAAAGCTTTTTTATACCCTTCACACAGTGAAAAAGGGTATATATAGGTTTGTCATTCCGTGTGAAATTTCTACAATTTTCATTTCCGACCCCATAAAGTATATATTTTCTGAAAGCTTATGAATAGGGAAGTTGATTAAGCCCTGTCAGTCTGTCCGTCTGACCGTCTGTCCGTGTGTATGTTGAAATCAACTTTTTGAAGCCCCCCGACATAGGCTGGACCCGGGTAAGGTATTAAAATATCAGAAATATTCGGGAGTAGATCGGTATTGAAAATCAGAAATATCGGTACATAAACAACTGAGATATGAGCAAAAACCCACGACCACCTCGATTTTCTTTTCACAAAAACAACATTACAACAACAACATACATACATACAAACGTGTATACTGGTTAGGGAAAACGTGGCATCGAATCCCAGCTGAGCCAAAAAAATTTTTTTTTAATTTTTTTAAAATTTTTTTTTTTAATTTTTTTTTTATTTTTTATTTAATATATTATATATATTTTTATTATTATTTTTTTTTAATTTTTTTTTTTTTTAATTTTTTTTTATTTTTTTTTGTTTTATATATATTATATATGTATATAATAACTTTTTTTTTTATTTTTTTTTTAAATTTTTTTTTTAAATTTTTTTTTTATTTTTTTTTTTTTTTTGTTTTTTTTAACATACATACGTGAATTTACTGTTATTGCATGACTACACGTTGTGAAGGGTATATAAGATTCGGCACGGCCGAATATAGCGCTTTTACTTGTTTTTTATCATAAAGTACATAAGCGCTAACAAAGTAGTGGGTAATATGATAGTCTATTATAAATCGAATAAAACACGAATAATTCACAGGCATTAAAAAAGCTTGGACTCCGAAACTGTAAAACCGATCGGGCTCAAACTTTAATAAGTTGTTGTACACATACCAGGGAGTGATTATGGGTGAAAAAAGTGGGCGGGGCCACGCCCATCAAAAATTAGTTATCAGTTTTAGCTACTTGCACTTGACCGATTTTTCTGAAACTTTGCACCCATATCGAGCTGTCATGACTTAATAATTTCGTGATAAGAAAAGTGGGCGGGGCCACGCCCCTAAAAAAGTTTTAATTTTGAGGTACTTGCACTAGACCGATTTTTCTGAAACTTTGCACACATATTGAGTTGTCATGACTATACAGCTTCGTATTTAAAAAAGTGGGCAGTGCCACGCCCATAAAAAATTAGTTATCAGTTTTAGCTACTTGCACTTGACCGATTTTTCTGAAACTTTACACACATATTAAGCTGTCGTGACTTTATAATTTCGTGATTAAGAAAGTGGGCAGTGCCACGCCCATAAAAAATAAGTTATCAGTTTTAGCTACTTGCCCTGGACCGAATTTTCTGAAGCTTTGCAAACATACTGAGCTATCATGACTTTACACTTTCGTCATTAGAGAAGTGGGCAGTGCCACGCCCATTAAAAAAAGGTATCATTTTGAGGTACTTGCACTGGACCGATTTTTCTGAAACTTTGCACACATATTGAGTTGTCATGACTATACAGTTTCGTATTTAAAAAAGTGGGCAGTGCCACGCCCATAAAAAAAGGTATCATTTTGAGGTACTTACACTGACCGATTTTTCTGAAACTTTGCACACTTATTGAGCTGTCATGACTATACAGTTTCGTAATTAGAAAACTGGGCAGTGCCACGCTCATAAAGAAAAAGTTATAGTTTTTAGCCTTGCACTTGATATTCGATTAAAATTTAGAATGCGATTAAAATTCATGAAGGGGCGTAGCAACGCGCGCCGGGTTTGGCTAGTTAAAAATAAAAATCGATTTCGGCTTTGGAGGTTATCGCCGAAGGTTGGCTAGTAATAGTTGAATTTTTTAGGTTAAACATTAAAATTTTGTATATACATACATTGTAGTCTTCAATTAAAGTTTAGTGTACAAATAAAATTTTGCATAAATATCTAAAATTAATATTTAAGATACATATGTAAATAACTTTTCACTCACCGCTTTTAGTAACAAGGAAAGCTGAGTATTTTCCCCCACTGCATTTTACAATGCAGGTTTTCCGCACTACCTGCTCAACTTTGGTCGATTTTACAACCAAAAATTGGTCATTGTGGAATCTTACTAGAGAAAATATCTGAAATTTTATTAATATTTAAGAATAGCGCTTATTAAATAAAACCAATACTTACTCTTGCAAAAATATAAGTCAAACAGTTAATTTTGAAAACAAAATTCTGTAAATCGAAAATTTTCTCATAAATTTATTCAAAAAGTTTAATAAACTTTATGCTTTTAAACATTTTTGGTATAAATTAACTTTACACCAAGTTAAAACTATCATTAATAGAATTTAGCAAAAACAAAATTGTAAAAAAATAATGTTTATGGGAAATCAGCAAAATTAAAAAAATTTTTTTTTTAAATTTCTTAATGATATTTTAAAAAAAATTGATTTTCCATATAATAAACCACAATAGAAAATTTATTAAAATTTCATATGTACATATGTATGTATGTCATTAGAAACTTTATCAAATCACATTAGGCTAACATTTTAAACGAATCGATTTAAAAATATGCTATGCATTTACTATCTTCATTTTTGTTTGTTTTAAATTTATTCTTAAGAATTTTTGGTTAACTAACTCATTGTAAACATTTTTTAAAACTTGTATTTCATTCGATTTTTTTTTAATTTTTACATATATGTATATTATTCTGATTTAAGTTGATTTTCATAAATTATTATTATGCGTCCTAAAATAATAAATGAAATTCTAATTTTCTATATAAGAGTTTATGAAAATTAACTTAAGCAAAAACAGAAAGATTTACATTAAAAACACATTGGTTTATTTTTACCTGGTCTAAAATTTTTATGAAAACATTTAGATAACAACTGTTATTCAATAAAAATCCATCAACCTTTTAAAAACGATTCTATTTAAAAACGAATGATTTTCGTTTCGATTATTTTTCTATATTTGAGTTAAAACAAATTTGAGCTAAAATTGTACTCCTTATAACTGTTTGGTATATTTTTTGTTATCATCAAATTTTTAAAAATATAATTTCTAAAAAGTTTTTGAATTTTTTATTTTTTATATAAAATGTTTGCTAAATTTAAGCCAAGCACTTTTTAGTAGCAAAAAATTAAAAAAAAATTATTTAAAAACAAGTAAGAGCGCTATATTCGGCCGTGCCGAATCTTATATACCCTTCACAACGTGTAGTCATGCATTCATCCATTCATCCCATATGAAATACGTACATACATATAAAAACATACATATATAAAAATATCCCATTGTAAAATTATAAATTCACGTATGTATGTTAAAAAAACAAAAAAAAAAAAAAATTAAAAAAAAAAAATTAATAAAAAAAATAATAATAATAAAAATATAAATAATATATTATATAAAAAATATTAAAAAAAAAAAAAAAAAAATTATAAAAAAAAATTAAAAAAAAATTTTTTGGCTCAGGTGGGATTCGATGCCACGTTTTCTCTAACCAGTATACACGTTTGTATGCATGTATGTTGTTGTTGTAATGTTGTTTTTGTGAAAAAAAAATCGAGGTGGTCGTGGGTTTTTGCTCATATCTCAGTTGTTTATGTACCGATTCTGATTTTCAATACCGTTCTACTCCCGAATATTTCTGATATTTTAATACCTTACCCGGGTCCAACCTATGTCGGGGGGCTTCAAAAAGTTGATTTCAACACACACGGACAGACGGACAGACTGACAGAGCTTAATCGACTCCCCTATTCATAAGCTTTCAGAAAATATATACTTTATGGGGTCGGAAATGAAAATTGTAGAAATTTCACACGGAATGACAAACCTATATATACCCTTTTTCACTGTGTGAAGGGTATAATTAATAGCGTACATTTTGTTAAAGTTTCTTGAGAACACATTTTTGTCCATAAAAGACGTTTTAAAATTATCACAAACTTAGTATACATTTTTATTTTCTTTTTATACCCTTCACCTGTGGTGCACAAGGGTATATATAGCTTTGTCATTCCGTCTGTAATTTCTACAATTTTCATTTCCGACCCCATAAAGTATATATTTTCTGAAAGCTTATGAATAGAGGAGTCGATTAAGCCCTGACCGTCTGTCCGTGTGTTGGTTGAAATCAACTTTTAGAAGCAACTATATGTTCCTCAGATCTGTATATGGTATCAATCTCTTGAAAATATCCAGGAATGAATCGCTATTGAAATTCAGCACAATCGCCCCATAACTTTCTGAGATATGAGCAAAACACCACGACCACCTCGTTTTTTTACACAATTACAACAACAACATACTTATATACATACATGTAAAAATTCATAAGCTTTCAGAAAATATATACTTTATGGGGTCGGAAATGAAAATTGTAGAAATTACAAACGGAATGACAAAGCTATATATACCCTTGTGCACCACAGGTGAAGGGTATAAAAATAATAAAATATAAATAATATCTTAAATAAAATAAGATAAAATTTTTTTGGCTCAGCTGGGATTCGATGCCACATTTATGCCCCGATTATCGTTTACAACACAAAAATGTTGTGTTGTTTCGGCTACAACACAACATTAATTTTTTTTTCAATTATGGTTTACAACATCTAGGTGTTGTGTATGTCACAGAGTTGCATTTGAATTGTAGTAAACATTTTCGTAAAAATACATACCTGTGCGCCAAAAATTATCATTTAAAAAAAAGAGTGAAAAAAAACCATTAATTTTGTTAGAAATAAAACGTTAAATTATGGATATAAACGTGGATTTATATTTTGATGATGAGAATAGAAAGGAAACACACATGGCACGTATCCGGAAAAAAATTCGTGATAGTTCAAATCCATTAGAATTACCTAATACTAAGTAAGTACAATTTTTTAAAATCAGAAATATCAATTATAATATACATTTGTATGTATTTTCAGTTTTATAAAATTTTTCCGCATAAACAAGGATGGTTTCTTGTTTATATTGCAGAAATTGGAAATTTTTTTAAAACCAGCAACCCGGTGTTCTGCCATTCCACCGATTTTGAAATTGTGTTGCGCATTAAGATTTTTTGCTGATGGTAGCTATCAAAGAAGTAGTGGCAATGATTTTAATGTTGGAGTTTCGCAACCAACTGTTTGCTGCATTTTAAGCGAAATAATAACATTCTTTGAGAAAAAAATTTGTAAGAAGTGGATAAACGCTCGGATGACCGAAGAGGAAAAGAATATTAACAAGACGTCGTTTTTTACAAAAACAGGATTCCCAGGGGTAATTGGCTGTATAGATGGAACACACGTACGAATTGTAGCGCCTCGAAAGGAGTTGCAACATTTATATTTGAACAGGAAAGGATATTACAGCTTGAATGTTATGATTGTGAGAATGGTGATTTTTAATTGAATTTATTAATAAACAAATGTCATTCTATAGTTGTGCGACTTTGAAATGAACATCCGTTATGTAGATGCTCGATATCCTGGCTCAAACCATGACTCCTTCGTGTGGAATATGAGTGTGCTGAAACAATATTTGCAGCATAATGTAGAGGAAAATACTTGGATTTTAGGTAAAAAGTTCGCTTGTTCCTTTTATCTTTTTAAAACTCAATATAACATGCTATATTTGCACAACTTAAGGTGATGCTGGGTATCCATTGAAACAGTTTTTATTAACGCCATTTCGAAGTGCTGCAGAAGGGTCACGAGAAAGACGTTTTAATACAATTCATGCTAAAGCAAGAAACACAATTGAAAGAACAATCGGGGTTCTTAAAAGCAGATTTCGATGCTTGCTTTCTGCAAGAGGTTTGCACTATGCTCCGGAAAAAGCAACTCAAATTACTAATGTGTGTTGCGCATTGCACAATTTAAGCCAATACTTTAAAACGGAACATAATGAAGAAATTCCTTTCCCGTTAGATATAGAATTTGAAGTTGGAGAAGCTACGGAAACAAATATTGAAGAGTCTGCGCAACAAGTTAGAAATAATTTGATGCTTGCAATTTTAAATGAATAAACATTTTTTTAAAATCATGTTCATTGTGTTTAATTAATTTCAAAAATACATTAATAAAAAAAATAATAAAAATATAAATAAAAAAGATAGCAAAAAAAGAAAAACTTAAAAACTTAGTTAGATGGTAAAAATATCACAAAAAATTCATGTGGATTACATAGATTCTTAAAAATAACTAAAAATAAAATATTTTAATACATGTATGCGATCACATTTCTTGGATTCTCTTATTTGTCAATTCGAGTTTGGCTTCTATCAATTTCATCTGTAAATCAGCCTTTTTCTTTTTGAATTCATACATTTTTTTTATTGATTTCATAGTTCTTGTATGAATTTTTTTCCATTTTTTTAATACCCTCATTATCTCCTCCTGATTTTGTGCTTGGGTTTTTAATATCTCTAAGCGATCGTCCTCCAACTTACTTTTTGATCGTCTTCGTCTCTCTGGTTGCTGTTCGCTACACGCAGCAATTTGTGAATGCTCCTCAGGCCTAAGTATTGATTCCGCTGCATCGGAATCTTCTTGCCTTTCCAAGCCCATTGCAGATCCATTTGGGTTAACATTAGACTGCATTGAAACAAGTTCTACAGTGGTCTGTTCTAATGGACTTAAACTTATTTCTGTGGACGGACCACCACCAGTGGCTTGAAAGTTTTGTTTGTTAGAAGACAATTTTCTTTTTAAGTTGGCTTTATGGTGAGTCCATACCTATAATAAAATAAAAACTATTTTGAAATATTGTATATATCTTTTAATTCAATTACTACGAACTCTTTGCCATTCTTTTGTGCTTCTAATTGGCGGCCCCAATCCATTTAACTGCATTGCAAATTCTACCCATTTGTCTTTGAGCTGCATTTTACTAAATCCAAATGGCAGCTTGCCGCGGCCAATATCAGGATTTAGTTTCATAACCTCCACTAGCTTTTCCATTTGCTTTTTTGTTGTAATTTTTCTAAGATATGTTTTAAATTACATTTGTTAACGTTTCACAAAAAAAATCTTGTATGCATACTTACAAATTTTTCTCCATTTTAATTTTCAACTTGTAACGACATTAAGACAACAGCTAATGAGCAGTTGTAAGTTTTTGACAGTACTGACAACACATAAAAACAAATGTTGTAAACGATAATCGCAATAAATTTACATAGACAACACAATTTACAACACTTCCGGTAAGTGTTGTAAATCATAATCGCAGTTTAAAAAATACAACACCAAAATATTTAGTGTTGTAAACGATAATCGGGGCATTAGTCTAACCAGTATATACATATGTACGTATTTTATATGAGATGAATGGTGATACAAACAATTGTTATTGCATGACTACACGTTGTGAAGGGTATATAAGATTCGGCACGGCCGAATAACTAATAATAACGGTAATAACTTTTCAATGTTTTTTTTCTTTTTATAAATGAAACTATTTAATATAAAGTTTGATACAAATTTTAGAAAACTTTGATATACTTAGTTCTACTTAAGGTATGATATGGTATATGTTGTGTTTATTTCATATTTTACAAATAAGTTATTTTTCTATAAAGAATTTTAAAATATTTGGCAGAAAATTCTTTCTAAGTTTTCTCTTTATTTCTAAAAATATAATATTATTTTCTATAACTATAGCAAGTCAACAAAAGTTTCTGGAAAATAAATTTTATCAACAATTTCTTAAAAATATTATTAAAAAAATTGAACAATACCATCATATTTACTTCGTCCCTAAAAACTTCATTTAAATATTTTAGAAATTTACAATTATTTAAAAATGACGTTTTGTTAAAAAAGTTTTGCTAAGTTTTCTTTTTATATACGGTTTGATTAATCTATTATGTTATTAACAATATTAAAGCAATATCTTGAAAAAGAAAATTTTTGCAATTAAATAACTATTCAAATATTATCCAGAGGCTATTTTTTGCAATGATACAAAAAATTCAAACAACTTTTTTTATATCGAAAATTTATAAACAAATTATTACCGGAAATTTTAACAAGTTTTCTTACTGAACAATTTTTTTTTATAAAAATTTTTTTATTTCAGAAAATATTTTAATATAACAATTTTTCAAAAAATTAAAACTTTCTCCTTTATAACAAAATTTTTTAATATTCGATCTTCAAATTTGTGAAACAGGTTTTCTATATTCATAAAAATTTATAAACACAAATTCTTTTATATCATGAATATTATACATTATTATATTATTATATATTATTACTACATTTACACCTAAGTGAAATCTAGTAGATTTGATTTAAAATCTTTATTAAAATCTACACAGTTTATACCACTGTTTTTTGACATTTTGCAAGATTTCGTTTTCAAAACAATATACGTATATCATAAAATCCATGTCACGCACTGTTACAGAGTGCGAATAATTGCAACTAATTTTGTTAAAAAAATATCTTTTGTTAAAGCAGATTTGCCGCTATTATTATTTAATTTTATGCTCTTTCAAAAATTTATAAAGCACTTATTTATAGGTTTTCTAATTTCGTTAGTATAAATCAAAATGTATCGTACGCACATGTTACAAAATTTACTTTTGAACATTTTATGTCAGTTTCTATCAAAAATTTCTGCGAATTTACTTCAGATAAAAATTCATATTTTTAACAGCTAGAAGAAGCAATCTTAGATTATACGAAAAGTTATATTATCTGAAAAAAATATATATATATTCATCTTTTACTAATTTTTAACATCGTCACGCACATGTGTGACGGATGACTTTTCTGTGGAATTCGTGATATACAAGTTGGTCTGAGAGGCTCTCTATGTTCTACTTCTCCAAAATTCCAACTCCATATAAAAAAAATGTAAACAATAAAGTACTTGTGCAATTGCAACCACCTTATATATTATGATTGAATTTTTCTGTGTGCAGTGTAGTAAATTTTAGTACAATTTAATTAAAATCACAGTTGCATCACAAAGTAGTACTAGATTTTAAGTAGATTTTGCCTAAATCTAGTGGCGAAGTAGATTTCATTTTGTATGGGAAATCTGGTAGATTTCGCTCAAAATCCCTTATGTACTAGATTTTGTGTAGGTGTAAATGTAGTATTAGCTTTTTTTAAAAAAATTCATAAATATTTTCTGTTAAAAAATGTCTCAAATTTTCAGTAATCTACTATAGACGGATTATTAGGAATATTTTTAATTATGCTTCATCATCAGCACTCTTTGATCGGAATGTCCAAGTGTTGGATGTAAATATCATCTATTTAACTCACAAGTATATATGAAATTGATTCTGTAAATCAAACAAATCATACTTATTCATATATACTATAGTGAGCAAAAACAATAATGATTGATATAAGGGGAAATGTTGTGAATACAACAACCATGCTTTCATTACCATCAGACTGATGGTTAAAAGCAACAACAAATTGTGATAAGTAAAAAGAATAACAAAATGTGGAGAAAAGCTTAGTTGTGGTAAATTTCGTTCTCACTCACTATAGTATATATGAATAAGTATGATTTGTTTGATTTACAGAATCAATTTCATATATACTTGTGAGTTAAATAGATGATATTTACATCCAACACTTGGACATTCCGATCAAAGAGTGCTGATGATGAAACCGTAGCTGGTTTCGAAAATGCATTCCACTCGGCTGGTGTCGGGATAAAAACTTACTTTTCCAAGTTTATTCTTTCATTATCACAAATTAAAAATTTAATTTCTTCATATAAAAGTGAAAAATT
The DNA here is from genome assembly GCA_941918925.1 of Phyto melanocephala. NCBI lineage: Eukaryota > Metazoa > Arthropoda > Insecta > Diptera > Rhinophoridae > Phyto > Phyto melanocephala. Next base: position 51,438,759 of record OW799237.1, read on the forward strand.
TAAAAAATGAACTTGAGCCTGTTTAGAAATATAATTTAATCTATGAAATATATCAGTTCGACAAATCTTAATAAAATTAACAAACACACATGGCACGGTGTAACGATCATATGAACCGGTCAGTACCAACATTCTGTTAAATAACTGACTAGGCAAAAACAATAATGATTGATATAAGGGGAAATGTTGTGAATACAACAACCATGCTTTCATTACCATCAGACTGATGGTTAAAAGCAACAACAAATTGTGATAAGTAAAAAGAATAACAAAATGTGGAGAAAAGCTTAGTTGTGGTAAATTTCGTTCTCACTCACTATAGTATATATGAATAAGTATGATTTGTTTGATTTACAGAATCAATTTCATATATACTTGTGAGTTAAATAGATGATATTTACATCCAACACTTGGACATTCCGATCAAAGAGTGCTGATGATGAAACCGTAGCTGGTTTCGAAAATGCATTCCACTCGGCTGGTGTCGGGATAAAAACTTACTTTTCCAAGTTTATTCTTTCATTATCACAAATTAAAAATTTAATTTCTTCATATAAAAGTGAAAAATTTAAAAAATGAACTTGAGCCTGTTTAGAAATATAATTTAATCTATGAAATATATCAGTTCGACAAATCTTAATAAAATTAACAAACACACATGGCACGGTGTAACGATCATATGAACCGGTCAGTACCAACATTCTGTTAAATAACTGACTAGGCAAAAACAATAATGATTGATATAAGGGGAAATGTTGTGAATACAACAACCATGCTTTCATTACCATCAGACTGATGGTTAAAAGCAACAACAAATTGTGATAAGTAAAAAGAATAACAAAATGTGGAGAAAAGCTTAGTTGTGGTAAATTTCGTTCTCACTCACTATAGTATATATGAATAAGTATGATTTGTTTGATTTACAGAATCAATTTCATATATACTTGTGAGTTAAATAGATGATATTTACATCCAACACTTGGACATTCCGATCAAAGAGTGCTGATGATGAAACCGTAGCTGGTTTCGAAAATGCATTCCACTCGGCTGGTGTCGGGATAAAAACTTACTTTTCCAAGTTTATTCTTTCATTATCACAAATTAAAAATTTAATTTCTTCATATAAAAGTGAAAATTTTAAAAAATGAACTTGAGCCTGTTTAGAAATATAATTTAATCTATGAAATATATCAGTTCGACAAATCTTAATAAAATTAACAAACACACATGGCACGGTGTAACGATCATATGAACCGGTCAGTACCAACATTCTGTTAAATAACTGACTAGGCAAAAACAATAATGATTGATATAAGGGGAAATGTTGTGAATACAACAACCATGCTTTCATTACCATCAGACTGATGGTTAAAAGCAACAACAAATTGTGATAAGTAAAAAGAATAACAAAATGTGGAGAAAAGCTTAGTTGTGGTAAATTTCGTTCTCACTCACTATAGTATATATGAATAAGTATGATTTGTTTGATTTACAGAATCAATTTCATATATACTTGTGAGTTAAATAGATGATATTTACATCCAACACTTGGACATTCCGATCAAAGAGTGCTGATGATGAAACCGTAGCTGGTTTCGAAAATGCATTCCACTCGGCTGGTGTCGGGATAAAAACTTACTTTTCCAAGTTTATTCTTTCATTATCACAAATTAAAAATTTAATTTCTTCATATAAAAGTGAAAATTTTAAAAAATGAACTTGAGCCTGTTTAGAAATATAATTTAATCTATGAAATATATCAGTTCGACAAATCTTAATAAAATTAACAAACACACATGGCACGGTGTAACGATCATATGAACCGGTCAGTACCAACATTCTGTTAAATAACTGACTAGGCAAAAACAATAATGATTGATATAAGGGGAAATGTTGTGAATACAACAACCATGCTTTCATTACCATCAGACTGATGGTTAAAAGCAACAACAAATTGTGATAAGTAAAAAGAATAACAAAATGTGGAGAAAAGCTTAGTTGTGGTAAATTTCGTTCTCACTCACTATAGTATATATGAATAAGTATGATTTGTTTGATTTACAGAATCAATTTCATATATACTTGTGAGTTAAATAGATGATATTTACATCCAACACTTGGACATTCCGATCAAAGAGTGCTGATGATGAAACCGTAGCTGGTTTCGAAAATGCATTCCACTCGGCTGGTGTCGGGATAAAAACTTACTTTTCCAAGTTTATTCTTTCATTATCACAAATTAAAAATTTAATTTCTTCATATAAAAGTGAAAAATTTAAAAAATGAACTTGAGCCTGTTTAGAAATATAATTTAATCTATGAAATATATCAGTTCGACAAATCTTAATAAAATTAACAAACACACATGGCACGGTGTAACGATCATATGAACCGGTCAGTACCAACATTCTGTTAAATAACTGACTAGGCAAAAACAATAATGATTGATATAAGGGGAAATGTTGTGAATACAACAACCATGCTTTCATTACCATCAGACTGATGGTTAAAAGCAACAACAAATTGTGATAAGTAAAAAGAATAACAAAATGTGGAGAAAAGCTTAGTTGTGGTAAATTTCGTTCTCACTCACTATAGTATATATGAATAAGTATGATTTGTTTGATTTACAGAATCAATTTCATATATACTTGTGAGTTAAATAGATGATATTTACATCCAACACTTGGACATTCCGATCAAAGAGTGCTGATGATGAAACCGTAGCTGGTTTCGAAAATGCATTCCACTCGGCTGGTGTCGGGATAAAAACTTACTTTTCCAAGTTTATTCTTTCATTATCACAAATTAAAAATTTAATTTCTTCATATAAAAGTGAAAAATTTAAAAAATGAACTTGAGCCTGTTTAGAAATATAATTTAATCTATGAAATATATCAGTTCGACAAATCTTAATAAAATTAACAAACACACATGGCACGGTGTAACGATCATATGAACCGGTCAGTACCAACATTCTGTTAAATAACTGACTAGGCAAAAACAATAATGATTGATATAAGGGGAAATGTTGTGAATACAACAACCATGCTTTCATTACCATCAGACTGATGGTTAAAAGCAACAACAAATTGTGATAAGTAAAAAGAATAACAAAATGTGGAGAAAAGCTTAGTTGTGGTAAATTTCGTTCTCACTCACTATAGTATATATGAATAAGTATGATTTGTTTGATTTACAGAATCAATTTCATATATACTTGTGAGTTAAATAGATGATATTTACATCCAACACTTGGACATTCCGATCAAAGAGTGCTGATGATGAAACCGTAGCTGGTTTCGAAAATGCATTCCACTCGGCTGGTGTCGGGATAAAAACTTACTTTTCCAAGTTTATTCTTTCATTATCACAAATTAAAAATTTAATTTCTTCATATAAAAGTGAAAATTTTAAAAAATGAACTTGAGCCTGTTTAGAAATATAATTTAATCTATGAAATATATCAGTTCGACAAATCTTAATAAAATTAACAAACACACATGGCACGGTGTAACGATCATATGAACCGGTCAGTACCAACATTCTGTTAAATAACTGACTAGGCAAAAACAATAATGATTGATATAAGGGGAAATGTTGTGAATACAACAACCATGCTTTCATTACCATCAGACTGATGGTTAAAAGCAACAACAAATTGTGATAAGTAAAAAGAATAACAAAATGTGGAGAAAAGCTTAGTTGTGGTAAATTTCGTTCTCACTCACTATAGTATATATGAATAAGTATGATTTGTTTGATTTACAGAATCAATTTCATATATACTTGTGAGTTAAATAGATGATATTTACATCCAACACTTGGACATTCCGATCAAAGAGTGCTGATGATGAAACCGTAGCTGGTTTCGAAAATGCATTCCACTCGGCTGGTGTCGGGATAAAAACTTACTTTTCCAAGTTTATTCTTTCATTATCACAAATTAAAAATTTAATTTCTTCATATAAAAGTGAAAATTTTAAAAAATGAACTTGAGCCTGTTTAGAAATATAATTTAATCTATGAAATATATCAGTTCGACAAATCTTAATAAAATTAACAAACACACATGGCACGGTGTAACGATCATATGAACCGGTCAGTACCAACATTCTGTTAAATAACTGACTAGGCAAAAACAATAATGATTGATATAAGGGGAAATGTTGTGAATACAACAACCATGCTTTCATTACCATCAGACTGATGGTTAAAAGCAACAACAAATTGTGATAAGTAAAAAGAATAACAAAATGTGGAGAAAAGCTTAGTTGTGGTAAATTTCGTTCTCACTCACTATAGTATATATGAATAAGTATGATTTGTTTGATTTACAGAATCAATTTCATATATACTTGTGAGTTAAATAGATGATATTTACATCCAACACTTGGACATTCCGATCAAAGAGTGCTGATGATGAAACCGTAGCTGGTTTCGAAAATGCATTCCACTCGGCTGGTGTCGGGATAAAAACTTACTTTTCCAAGTTTATTCTTTCATTATCACAAATTAAAAATTTAATTTCTTCATATAAAAGTGAAAAATTTAAAAAATGAACTTGAGCCTGTTTAGAAATATAATTTAATCTATGAAATATATCAGTTCGACAAATCTTAATAAAATTAACAAACACACATGGCACGGTGTAACGATCATATGAACCGGTCAGTACCAACATTCTGTTAAATAACTGACTAGGCAAAAACAATAATGATTGATATAAGGGGAAATGTTGTGAATACAACAACCATGCTTTCATTACCATCAGACTGATGGTTAAAAGCAACAACAAATTGTGATAAGTAAAAAGAATAACAAAATGTGGAGAAAAGCTTAGTTGTGGTAAATTTCGTTCTCACTCACTATAGTATATATGAATAAGTATGATTTGTTTGATTTACAGAATCAATTTCATATATACTTGTGAGTTAAATAGATGATATTTACATCCAACACTTGGACATTCCGATCAAAGAGTGCTGATGATGAAACCGTAGCTGGTTTCGAAAATGCATTCCACTCGGCTGGTGTCGGGATAAAAACTTACTTTTCCAAGTTTATTCTTTCATTATCACAAATTAAAAATTTAATTTCTTCATATAAAAGTGAAAATTTTAAAAAATGAACTTGAGCCTGTTTAGAAATATAATTTAATCTATGAAATATATCAGTTCGACAAATCTTAATAAAATTAACAAACACACATGGCACGGTGTAACGATCATATGAACCGGTCAGTACCAACATTCTGTTAAATAACTGACTAGGCAAAAACAATAATGATTGATATAAGGGGAAATGTTGTGAATACAACAACCATGCTTTCATTACCATCAGACTGATGGTTAAAAGCAACAACAAATTGTGATAAGTAAAAAGAATAACAAAATGTGGAGAAAAGCTTAGTTGTGGTAAATTTCGTTCTCACTCACTATAGTATATATGAATAAGTATGATTTGTTTGATTTACAGAATCAATTTCATATATACTTGTGAGTTAAATAGATGATATTTACATCCAACACTTGGACATTCCGATCAAAGAGTGCTGATGATGAAACCGTAGCTGGTTTCGAAAATGCATTCCACTCGGCTGGTGTCGGGATAAAAACTTACTTTTCCAAGTTTATTCTTTCATTATCACAAATTAAAAATTTAATTTCTTCATATAAAAGTGAAAAATTTAAAAAATGAACTTGAGCCTGTTTAGAAATATAATTTAATCTATGAAATATATCAGTTCGACAAATCTTAATAAAATTAACAAACACACATGGCACGGTGTAACGATCATATGAACCGGTCAGTACCAACATTCTGTTAAATAACTGACTAGGCAAAAACAATAATGATTGATATAAGGGGAAATGTTGTGAATACAACAACCATGCTTTCATTACCATCAGACTGATGGTTAAAAGCAACAACAAATTGTGATAAGTAAAAAGAATAACAAAATGTGGAGAAAAGCTTAGTTGTGGTAAATTTCGTTCTCACTCACTATAGTATATATGAATAAGTATGATTTGTTTGATTTACAGAATCAATTTCATATATACTTGTGAGTTAAATAGATGATATTTACATCCAACACTTGGACATTCCGATCAAAGAGTGCTGATGATGAAACCGTAGCTGGTTTCGAAAATGCATTCCACTCGGCTGGTGTCGGGATAAAAACTTACTTTTCCAAGTTTATTCTTTCATTATCACAAATTAAAAATTTAATTTCTTCATATAAAAGTGAAAAATTTAAAAAATGAACTTGAGCCTGTTTAGAAATATAATTTAATCTATGAAATATATCAGTTCGACAAATCTTAATAAAATTAACAAACACACATGGCACGGTGTAACGATCATATGAACCGGTCAGTACCAACATTCTGTTAAATAACTGACTAGGCAAAAACAATAATGATTGATATAAGGGGAAATGTTGTGAATACAACAACCATGCTTTCATTACCATCAGACTGATGGTTAAAAGCAACAACAAATTGTGATAAGTAAAAAGAATAACAAAATGTGGAGAAAAGCTTAGTTGTGGTAAATTTCGTTCTCACTCACTATAGTATATATGAATAAGTATGATTTGTTTGATTTACAGAATCAATTTCATATATACTTGTGAGTTAAATAGATGATATTTACATCCAACACTTGGACATTCCGATCAAAGAGTGCTGATGATGAAACCGTAGCTGGTTTCGAAAATGCATTCCACTCGGCTGGTGTCGGGATAAAAACTTACTTTTCCAAGTTTATTCTTTCATTATCACAAATTAAAAATTTAATTTCTTCATATAAAAGTGAAAAATTTAAAAAATGAACTTGAGCCTGTTTAGAAATATAATTTAATCTATGAAATATATCAGTTCGACAAATCTTAATAAAATTAACGTGCATATGTATATACTGGTTAGAATAAATGTGGCATCGAATCCCAGCTGATCCAAAAAAATTTTATTTTATTTAATATATTATTTATATATTATTATTTTATTTTTTAATTTTTTTTTGTATTTTTTTTATTATTTTTTTTTTCTATTTTTAATATATATATATTTTTTTATGTTTTTATACCCTTCACCTGTGGTGCACAAGAGTATATATAGGTTTGTCATTCCGGTTGTAATTTCTACAATTTTCATTTCCGACCCCATAAAGTGTATATTTTCTGAAAGCTTATAAATAGAGGAGTCGATTAAGCCCTGACCGGCTGTCCGTCTGCCCATGTGTTAGTTGAAATTAACTTTTAGAAGCAACTATATGTTCCTCAGATCTGTACATTGTATCAATCTCTTGGAAGTATCCAGGAATGAATCGCTATTGAAATTCAGCACAATCGCCCCATAACTTTCTGAGATATGAGCAAAAAACCACGACCACCTCGTTTTTTTACCCAATTACAACAAGAACATACATACATAAACACATGTAAAAACATACCAAAAAAAAAAAAAATTACAACAAAAAATATATTGAAAATAAAAAAAAAATAATAAAAAAATTTTAAAAAAAATTTAAAAAAAATTAAAAAAAAAAATTTAAAAAACATTTAAAAAAAATATAATAAAATATAAATAATATATTAAATAAAATAAATTTTTTTTTGGCTCAGCTGGGATTCGATGCCACATATATTCTAACCAGTATATACATATGTACGTATTTTATATGAGATGAATGGTGACACAAACAATTTTTATTGCATGACTACACGTTGTGAAGGGTATATAAGATTCGGCACAGCCGAATATAGCACTGTTACTTATTTTTTTTGGTATGTTTTTTACATGTATGTATGTATGTACATATGTTGTTGTTGTAATTGTGTAAAAAAACGGGGTGGTCGTGGCTTTTTGCTCATATCTCAGAAAGTTATGGGGCGATTGTGCTGAATTTCAATAGCGATTCATTCCTGGATATTTCCAAGAGATTGATACCATATACAGATCTGAGGAACATATAGTTGCTTCTAAAAGTTGATTTCAACCAACACACGGACAGACGGTCAGGGCTAAATCGACTACTCTATTCATAAGCTTTCAGAAAATATATACTTTATGGGGTCGGAAATGAAAATTGTAGAAATTACAAACGGAATGACAAAGCTATATATACCCTTGTGCACCTAGGGTTGCCATTCGTACTGTTTTAAATAGTACATGTACTGTTTTTTGTAATATGTACTGTTATATTCACAATACCTAAAACAGTTCAAAAGTACTTTTTTTTTATATTTGTACTGTTTTTGGATATACATGTATTGAATTTTGTAGTTTTTTGAAAAATGAAAAAGGAAAAAATTGTATTGTTAAATGTGTACAAAAAAGGGATAAATATTTATAATTTATTTTTGAATTAACTTTTTCTGTAAGCATAAATTTTTTCTTTTATATAACTAAAAAAAATTATCAAATTTATTCATTTTAAAAATTAAATTGATTTTTTTTAGAATTTTTTTTTAACAATAATTAATTAATACTTTTGGATATATATATATATATATAAATATATATAACTTAAAAAATATTAATTGTAATTGACAAATTATAAATTTTATTCCAAACGTATTAATGGAATATTATTGTAATTTGAAGAAACAAATCAATTGATTTTACATATTATAGATAAATTCAAAATTCTACTCGTAGTTTTTGAAATTCAATTACCAATTTCGAAATTCTATTTACTATTTTTGAAATTTAATTAATAACTGTTGAAATACATTAGATCATTTTCAAAATTAAGTTTGAAAATATAGTGTATAGTTCTGAAATACAGTCAAAAATGTTAAAGCATTGGTAATTTGTTTATTCAAACTAATATCAATATTAAAATCAAAAAACGACGTTTAATTTGTGTTTTTGACCACGTTAGTAACTTAAGATACTATTTGTAGTGCGACTCGATCTATATATGTATTGCATTTTGAAACAAATGCAATATTTTTTTATGTTTATGTTCTCATAGTTTTGTATATGTGTTTTATGTTATTTTTTTTACTTATTTTTAAAACATATGTGATGTATTGAATTAAAAGTTAAGTCACCGTTATGTTCTAATAGTTTTTACATGTTTTTATGTTTCTTATTAACTTTTTTTAAATAAAAATGTGATATATTGAAGTAAAAGTTATGTTATCAAAAAATAAAAAATGTACTGTTTTTTTTTAAGTAATGTTTTTTCCCCCTCAATGTAATTTTTTTTTCACTTTCAAATATGGCAACCCTATGTGCACCACAGGGGAAGGTTATAAAAACCTAATATACCGTTAGAATTTTTTATGTGTATGTTGCTATACGTATCAGAGTCTGACTTCGGTTATCCGAAAAAAAATAACTCGAATATTTACTTATCTTTTTCGGTTATAAGTATAACCATGCATTTATCACAGAAAATAGCTACTCGTACATGCATGAATTGCTACGGTTACGAGTATATTTATTACTTATTTTCAAAAATACTCTCTATACATACGTATTATTCGGATATACATGTGCGAAAACAAATTACTTATAAGTATTGGCAAAATACTTATAAGTATTGGCAAAATACTTATAAGTATTGGCAAAATACTTATAAGTATTGGCAAAATACTTATAAGTATTGGCAAAATACTTATAAGTATTGCGACATACTTATAAGTATTTTTGAACAAAAAAACAAGTAAAAAAAAGTAAAAGGGCTTTATTCTGCTCTTTCATTTTTTATCAAACAAAAAGAAAATTGGTCAGGGCTGGAACTATTTGTATAGTAAATATATATAACATAATTTATATTGCTTATTAATTTAAATAAGCAACGAGCTAACACATAATAATAAAATGTTTTCTTTAAATAAAAATAAATCTACTTATATTTATTATTTATTTTTAGTATTATACCTGAAATTTGTATGGCTTATCAACTTAAAAAAAATTATTTTGATATAAAAGCAGAAAAAGATAAGTAAAAATTAAAGAAAATAAAAGTGAAAATTTAGTTGAATTGATACTGGCAATAGATATGTACTTAACAATGTATTTTTTATTTTGATTTACTATTTATATAATTACGTATGTATTTACATTGCTTTTTGTTAGGAAAAAATCTGTAAGAATTTTGACCTTAATTATTGAAAAAAAACACAAATTTCCAAGGAAAATCCATCATTAAGAAGGGTGCTCTTATACAGGTAGTGATGACAGCCTATCTGACCCAAATAAATTAATGCCAGAAAAAACCTGTAAATGTTTTTATGTTCTGGACCACATAATGGAACATTCATTGAAACATTTTTAAAACTTTATTTTGAAATCGAATTTGTGTTCACACAGTGAGATTTGAGAGTATGAATAATTATTACCATAAATTGTATTCAAAGTCAGATATTAACCTTTCCATCCCTGCTTTTTATGTATAAAAATCTACTTCTCATCGTGAAGTGAGAGGTTCTATTACATCACAAGTGTTGTCAACTTTAAGATTCAAAAAACATCAAAACAGGAAAAAACGTTTGATTTTTAAGAATATGCGTAAAGTTTAAAATTTTGAATTTTCGATTTTATTTATTTTATAAGATTATAAATTTCGTTATTAGAACCTTTAGGCCTAAAATAAGTTTCCATATAATATCATTAATAATAATAATAAATTTTAAGTTAAAGTTGTAACACAGTTGGTCATATAATCGCTACTTTAAAAATAATTACAGCTTTTGGTTTTATGCATAACATTATTCTTTTCTTTACTTTTATAAAAAGTTATGTTCGTTAAACCGTAGAAGATATCAGAAACATATATATTTAAATTATAACTAATAATAATATAAAATATATAATCTATTTATACAGTTTTTTAAATGTAAGCTAAGGATCTTTATAACAAAAGCATTGTCTATTATTAATTCTTATCATTTTTGTTGCGTTGTTTCGTAAGAAATTTACCGTGCAAAAATTGTTCTTTATTTGCATTTAGTATTTTTACTTCGATAAGAAAAAGAATGCACTAAAGCAGTGCTATTCAATCTTTTTGGCTCGTGTACCACTAAATTCACGACAAACTTTTCGCGAACCACCAAAAATAAAAATAATGTAAACAATTTTAAAATTTTTAATCTATTTTATTTATTAATAATAAAAAACAACAAGTAAGAGCGCTATATTCGGCCGTGCCGAATCTTATATACCCTTCACAACGTGTAGTGCAATAACAGTAGTTTGTATCACCATTCCATATGATATACGTACATACATATAAAAAACATACATATATAAAAACATCCCGTTGTAAAATTATAAATTTACGTATGTATGTTAAAAAAAAATAAAAAAAAAATTAAAAAAAAAAATTTAAATAAAAAAATTTAAAAAAATATTAAAAAAAAAATTTAAAAAAAAAATTTTTTTTTAAATATTTAAAATATATATAATAAATATATAACAAAAAAAATATTAAAAAAAAAAATTAAAAAAAAATAATAAAAATATAAATAATATATTAAATAAAAAATAAAAAAAAATAAAAAAAAATTAAAAAAAAAAATAAAAAAAATTTTTTTTTGCTCAGCTGGGATTCGATGCCACGTTTTCTCTAACTAGTATACACGTTTGTATGTATGTATGTTGTTGTTGTAATGTTGTTTTTGTGAAAAAAAAATCGAGGTGGTCGTGGGTTTTTGCTCATATCTCAGTTGTTTATGTACCGATGTTTCTGATTTTCAATAGCGATCTACTCCCGAATATTTCTGATATTTTAATACCTCACCCGAGTCCAAGCAATGTCGGGGGGCTTCAAAAAGTTGATTTCAACATACACACGGACAGACGGACAGACTGACAGGGCTTAATCGACTCCCCTATTCATAAGCTTTCAGAAAATATATACTTTATGGGGTCGGAAATCAAAATTGTAGAAATTTCACACGGAATGACAAACCTATATATGCCCTTTTTCACTGTGTGAAGGGTATAATAAAATTTAAAAAAAGTAATAAAAATTACAAAAAACATAACAAGAACATGTACATTAAAGGTATACTTTTAGGATGATTTTTCTTTTTGTTTCCAATTGCAAAATAGAAATCGTGAAAATTTTAAAAGATTTCGCATACCACCTGGAAATTTTTCGCGTACCACCAAGTGGTGTACCATAGGTTGAATAGCACTGCACTAAAGAATTTGAGAAATCACATCGAGCACTGACTCAAATTTTTTGCGCGACAAAAATTTTAAAAAGCACAAATAATATTGCATAAAGCCAAAGTTGACAACGCTGGATAGGAACACAACAAAGAGAGTGTAATTATTTCTGTAAAATACCTGATACCCAGCAAACAAGAACACAAATATTAAAGTATTATGCCGTGTTATACATTCTAAGCTAATATTTTAAGCTGTATAACGAGACAAATCAATTTTAAAAGGTTTTAATCAACCACTAAATAGTTATTTATAAGTAAATAAACATAATGCTATTATCTGATTATTATTTTCCCGCAGAAAATAACGATATTCTGTTTTTGTTTTTTGGAAAATTAATAAAGAAAAACAAACAAAAACCATATAAATTTTTCTTGACGGAATTAAATTATCTAAAAAAAGTTAATAAGAAAAACAATAAACAACAAATATATCTGTTAAAACTAATAAATATATCTTAATATAAGATTTTTTTCTTTTATATAAATTTAAAATAAATCCCACATGCTCGCTGGGCATTGCTAATAAAATAACGCATGTCGTTGTTTCATCAACCCCTAAATTAAAAATCATAAAAAAATGTCTCTGTCCATAATTCATCTAGCAACCAGGGATGCCAGTTTAATTAAACTGGATATTAAAATTTATTTTTGCTTTTATCGACCTTTTATTTTAAACTTTATTTTATATTAGTTGAGCTTGAGGTCAAACAATTAAGTTAAAAATATTTGTTTATTTATTTATTTTTAAATTTTCAGTATACCTGTAGATTATGCAATAGACGTAATTATGAAAAGATGGAATGAAATTAAAAATTATACAAATATGACAAAGGATCTATTTACGAAAATTTTAAAATTCTGTGTAAAAGATAACAGATATTTCAGGTATAAGGAAACAATTTATACACAAATTAGTGGCTTACCAATGGGTTCTCCGGCGTCACCCATAATTGCGGATATAGTTATGGAAGAATTATTACGTGATAGTATGGAAAAATTGGAAACTAAACCGAGATTACTAACGAAATATGTTGACGACCTGTTTGGAATAGTACGAGAGAACGAAATTGAAAAAACTTTAAAACAACTTAATAGTTTCCACCGTAGAATTAAATTTACAATTGAAATAGAAACACAAGGACAACTTCCATATCTGGACGCATTGGTTATTAAAATTGGAAACAGAATCAAGGTAGATTGGTACCAAAAACCAACTTCATCAGGACGAATTATGAATTATTATTCATGTCTTCCTAAAAACATTATAATTAATACGGCATCCAATTTTATTACTAGAGTTTTAACAATAAGCGATAAACTATTTCATGACGAAAATACGAGGAAGATAACTAGTATCTTGACAAAAAATTCTTTTCCAATGCATATAATTAGAAAACTAGTTCGGAAACGTAAGAGGAATAAAAGTAGAACTAGGACGGAAAATATGGCAAGAATTTACAAAGCATTTACGTATGTACCAAACATTTCTGAAAGGATTAAAAATTCTAAAATCTACGATAAGGAAAAATATGACATTGCACAAAAAGCGGGAAACACGCTCAGACAACTATTTACAAATACAAAAAGCGGGATAGACAAAATGGACAAATCGAATGTAATTTATAAAATTAGATGCAGTGGTGACGATACCAATATATGCGATCAAGTATATATTGGTACAACAAAAAATAAATTAAGAACTAGAATAGCAGGACACAGATCAGATTTAAGACATAAAGAAAAAATTCTTACACAAAAAACTGCACTTGCGGCCCACTGTGCGGAGAGAGAACACACACCCGACTTAAATAGTGTAACAATTTTGCAAACAGAGAACAACTACAACAGACGACTCACATTGGAAATGCTTCATATTATTAATACACCAAAAGAGAAGAGAATTAACTTTAAGAGTGACATTGATAACTGTGCACAGAACCAAGAATGATTAAATAAAGATTACGCCATCACGCAGCCATAAAAAAACATTTCTGCGCATGTAGGAATTCTGACGTCACTCAAGCTGTGTTCTGATTGGCTAATAAAATTCAGCTGTATAACTAATAATGTGTGTGTAAAAACATGACAGTGGGACAAATTTTTTTTTTCTAACTAAATGTTTTGAAAGCAAATAAATTCTTTATATATATACATATGTTTATATTTGCATTATTTTTATTACAATATTTCACTATTATATTAGGTGTAGAATACACATAATTTTGTTATTTTATCAAATTTTCTTTTTCGCTTATAAGTATTTTCAGCGATTTCGACATTTAGTTTCCTAATTCTAAAATACATTCGACACCTAAAAAAAGTTTTTTCACGTATTCACTGGCTTCAATTTCTTTGGCTTCCAACAAATGCTTTTGTAAATATCCGCTTGAAAGTAATAACTTGTTACCATTTAATTTGAAAAATATGGTGTAAGTTTAGAAGCGATCTTCTTCAAGATCAGTCGGCCTTGGAGCATTATCCGCGACCAATTTTTCTTTAAAACTATTTGGAATATCATTTTGCTTTTCAGTTTCACGTAGTCCTTCATATATATTTGCAACTTCAGTTTCATTAGCAGTTTTCGTTTCACATTCAATAGCACTAGTGTCTAAAGACGGAACTGCATGTGATTTTAAAATTTTTGCACGCCGTTTGCTAAATTCTATTCATAATGCCTTAGTTATGTACAGCATGAATTAATTTTGTTTTAACTTACCCATTTCAAATATCAAGTTTCTTTCAAAATCTTCTTGCTTGAAATGTTAAACACAAATTTTTTCTATATCTTTATTTACAGGCTTCACTCGTTTGCAAAATATTACTCATAACTTCCTTCGAGATTCATATTTTGAAAAATTGTAAAATGATACAGCTTTTTGAATATACAAACGTTTTATTAACAATGCGCATTTTATTAGGTTTTAATATAATTTCTCACTTGTTTTTTTGCTGTTACTTTGCTTGCATTTGCCCACTGCACATTTCATATTTGCTCTCTTTCTTATCTTTTCACTTTATTTTGTTTTCTGTTTTGCAGCTTTTAAAAAACCAAATTTAAACACTTTTTATATAATTTTTATATTATTTATATGTATTTATTATAAAATATGACACGAAATTCGTTGTTTATTAAACACCGATGTAGTACTTTTTTTTAGAACTGTCTGAGTAAATTAATTACAGGGCTGCCAACTATCTCCAAATACATAAATTTTTTGTAAGAAATTTTAGATATTACATATGATACAGACTTGGTAACCTTTGCGAGGGGATTACTACGTCATCTAACGGTAAATCATGCGCAAGGCGTAATCTTTATTTTATCATTCTTGCACAGAACTATAGACAAATTATAAACAAGGGGAAATAATATGTAATTAGTTTAATATTAAATGTTGATAGATTACGTTTAGTTATTATACTCATTGTAAGTGTATCTAGATTTATGTAATTAATTATCCAGTGGTTAAATGTATATTGATTTGTTGTTTTATATTTTGTTTATATATTTTTGTATAATTTAAGATTCCTGATGATGCCAACCGATGGTAAGCGAAATATTGAAAATTTAAAAATAAATAAATAAACAAATATTTTTAACTTAATTGTTTGACCTCAAGCTCAACTAATATAAAATAAAGTTTAAACTGGATATTTTTATGGTATAAATTTTTTTAATTTTGTGAATTTGTTTGCTTTGTTATGTTTAAGTTTTTGTAGAACAATATTTTTAGTGGTAAAACACAAAGTTCAAATAATTCGCCAATAAACATTTTAATTAAAAATCATATTTCCATTTAAGCGTCTTATTTTTTTATAAAAGTTACATGTTAAATAGTTTATCATATAAACTTGAAACATGAATTTATAGTAGATAACTTTTAATGTCAATGAAAATATTTTACAAAATAAAGAAAACAAACGCTGTAAGGAAATATGTAGAAATGCCTTCAATTTTGATATCTTAAGCCATATATTCTAAATAAAAGTAAAGTCAGGACATATATTCCAATTATATCAATACTTATATAGGAAATTAATTATGATTCGAATAAATTACCAAAGTAGTGGCATATACTTTTGCTTAGTAACACTTTTCTTTAAATATTGATGTAAGCAAAACTGTATTTTGGATATTTTCAAATACTAATTAAATAATATATATAAATTATTAATATATTAATTGGTAAATTATATTCATTTACTACCATTCGATTATTGTTTTTATTTTTTAAATATAAATGTTAGTATTTAGAAAAATTATGTGCAAAAATTTAAGTTTTTGGTAGATTTTAGTGCATTTTTTGACAAATTTGTTAGGAATAATATTTTTTGTGGCATCCCTGCTAGCAACTACGGCTGCTAAGCCGTATACACACAAACGATCATAAAAAAGCTCCACGAAAAGCCCCCCAATGAAATAACGCCCAGGAAACAATCCCCAATGAAGTAAACCCCAAAAAATTGGAAATAACACCCAAAAACAGTGAATGAAATAACATCCAAAAATAAATGAAATAAACCCCAAAGCGAACACGAAACAACCCCCAATATTTGGGAGTTATTTCATATGAAATAACTCCCAATGATGAAAATAAAATAACCCCTAATGAAATAAACCCCATCAGCAACAAAAATGAAATTATGCCCAAAATTCATAAAAGAGTCAGATTCATTAAGGATTTCATGAAGTCAATATGGACCAACAGCAAAATCGCAAATTTATTGATATAAATTGTGTGGAGGCCCGCATGCGTCTTCTTCATAATAAGGATATATGCAACTTCGAAAGTGTGCCAGCATTTAATTTCAATTTTTTTTTGGTGAAAGAACATACAAAGCTCGTTTAATAGTGACTACTTTTGGTTTTGTAAATGAACTAAGTCCAGTGCAGTAAATTTCCCTTATACGATGGAAGCAATATCAGATCAGCCACCAACGAGCTATCCTAAAACTTTACGAATGGCTTAAAAATCCGACTCATGGGAGACGTTATTATAGTTACAATATTGTAAAGAAGGCAGTAATTTTCTGTAATGGAGATGTGAGGAAGTATGGACAAAGAATTGTTTAATATTTCCAATATATTTATTTTTGAAACCCAACTACCAAAAAATTATTTTCATGTACATACATAAATAATAAACTTAATACATTATACGTAAGAAATGGTAAAAAAAACAAAATGATTGCTCATGAAATCAAAATGGAGAAAATATACGTTGTATGTACAAATGCTGCCAGTTGGTTACACTTTATTATTATGGGCCTCCTTACTGCTTGGCAAAAGTGGAACCAACAACCGATTACTTTTGATTTAGGGAAAACAATCATTATTGCCGTCCGTAGACTTATTTCGTAGTCTGTCACGAAGGTCGCACCATCCAAATCCAGAACGTTATCATTTATGTATTTAAAAAGATATTGTAATATATTCACAGGCTAAAAGTTTTCTTGTAAAAGGCCTATTTTTATATAATTTATTTAAAAGCACCCCCCAAAACCAGAAGCTTTAAAAATGAAAGAATCCCCGAATACAAAATGAAATATTACCCAAATTATACACGCTATGAAACAAGCCCCGAATTTAAAAATTTGTTGGGTGTTATTTCATTGGAGATTATTTCATAATTTGAAAACCCCAAATGAGAAATGAAATAATTTCCAAAAAAAATGAAAGACGGCCCAAAAAAATTGGGAGTTATTTCATATGAAATAACACCCAAAAATGTATGAAAAAAATTTGGGGAATATTTCATTTTTCGTTTGGGCGTTATTTCATTGGGGGGCTTTTCGTGGAGCCTAAAAAAGCAACAAATAAATGTATAACAATAACGTTTATGTATGTGTGCGTTTGTACCATAATGGTTGTGCTGTTGTCATAACCCAAGCAAGTGCATTTTTACTAAATCAAAACGCATGCAAAATTTCTACTTGATGCTCTCGCTTGAATTGTAAAAACGGTTACTCATTTTACTCGCTTTTTTTTTACGGATAATCGATAACACTTAAGTACTTAAGTCCAATTTGTTGTACTGTGTACAATATAGAGTATTTATGCGAAAAATACTTAGATTTCGGTTACTTGTATATACTTATGCCGAACATCAAACAAGTATGTACGTATAGAGTAATTTTTTTAGCTGTAACCGTACGCACTTATACATGTTTTGCTAATAATACTCAATGTATATCCGAAGTTGTAATCGTTGTCATTCCCTGATACGTATAACTATTTTAGTGTTACCTTATTAAATACTGTGTACTGAAAATCCCTTAAAATCCCCCCTGTTCTGAAATATTTATAAATAAATTTATAACGATCACGATCACCACTTATCTTTTTATATACGTCAGTTTGTATGTATATACATAAACAACGAATGATTGTATTTTATAGCTTCCCATAGTACAGGTTGTTACTAATAACTATTACGGAACAATGGGGTATAATTTTTTGTTAAATTTCTGGTGCCAACCCCACCTCTCACTTATACATATATATATAAAAGAATATCATGGTACAACCAAAGCATAAAATGCTATAGAGATAAGATTTGTACTATGTATTATTTAAACGTTGACTAGACACACTGGGAAAGGATTTTAGAAAATTTAAATCTTTTTTTCTTTTAAATAAAAAATAAAAGAACCGGTAGCGTTTTGTGAGTTTAGCTAAGCATGATAACCGGTTCTTTTTTAAAAATATATATTCTAGTTTATATTTGTATATGTATATGTAAAAACCAATATACATACATATATATATAATAAAAATTGCATTCGTCACTTAAGTTCTACCACTTTTTTAATTTTATTCTATTATCTATTCCAGCTTAAAATCATTTTTAAAAATTATTATATTAAATTTAATAATAAATTTTTTTTTTAAATATATTAAAATAACAACCGATAAAAAAATATATTAAAATAAATATATAAAAATAACAAACGATAAAATAAACAAAAACATCGAAAACAACTTTTGTTTTAAAAAGAATTTTGAGTTTTTATAAATTTTTTATTTTGCAATATATTTTATAATTTTTAAACTTTATAAAATACTTGGCATTCTTGTTTTGGTTTAATTAATATCTTGAAATAAGTTCTTAAAAACTTTTCCTCGTGTCCTATTTTCGCTCGTTTTGCAAAAAAATTTTTAAGATAAAAGTAACATTTTTAATATATTGCAGTTTAAATGATTTTAATGTTTATATACTAGCAACTTTTAAAATGTAAATAAAAATAGACTTTTTTGATTTAAGTAACACTGGTTATCGAAAGCAAGCTTATAGGAATCTGGCAACATATTTGATCGAAAAAAACTGTTGCCAAATTTCGGTTTTTATTCAGTTTTGATAATTTGGCAACATAGCTATAGTGATGTAAACATTCACTACGTCTAAAGATTTATAAAAAGCGCTTGATTGTATTTATTTAAAATTAAAAATTAAGCAAAGTTTTGAAATAAAAATTGTTGTATCGCATACTAAAATTCAGAAATACATACATTTCTATATGTATGTGCTTAACGTACATACACACATATATACATACATATGTAGGTACATATTTAAGCTTTCAAACGGGTTGTATATTATATGACTTGTCAATTTCTCCATCTATATGTAATTGCGTAGTATGCCTGTCGAAATTGTAACTTTACAGATGACTTATAAATTTAGATTTCAAACTTAATATGTGTTTATGTCTGACTTAACTTTTGTTTTTTTTACAACAGATGAATTTGTGCGCAAATTTAGTTTTATTAATTTACAGTATTATGATTTTTGTGCAAAATATTTTTTTATATGAAGTTTGTGCAATAGATTCATCAAATATCAATACAGTATTATTTATTGGGTAAACTAAATTAAAAGCAAAACCAAAATTTTGTAATGTAAAAAAGTAAGGCAAGGTAATTATTTTTGGTTGGTTTGCTTTATGTTTTGCCGCCACAATTTTATTTTGCAAAGTGCTTTGTCAGATGAAAATGGAACAATGTATTTTCCACAAGCAATGTTTCTTTTACACGACATATAACAATAGTGTAGTTGCAAATTTGACAAGTCGTTTGTAAAATTCATCCTTTCAGAAAGCATGCGCAAAAGATAGTTACACTACTTTTAAAGTAAACTTAGAATCCCCTTTTTGTCTGTATGTTTGACTGTCCATGCAAACCTTTTTACTAGGAAACTATTTTCAACATAATTTGATAATATTTGAAGCAGATAAATATTCAGGATCAGGGATTTATGCTATTGATTTTTGCTCTATTATATATACATATATGAGAAATTATCAAAAAATACGAATTATTCTTATTGTGATCATTATTATATTGGTTTGTGATTTTAGGCATATAAAAAGTTTCTTTCGTCAGTTTTATTCTTTTAAAAAGTATTTTATATCTGTTGACAGCATTGAATAGTTATGTGTATATGCATATTTATGTATATGTTTGTACTTATTTATATACCCTTCACAGAGAGTATAATGGTATATGTATATAGGTTTTTCATTTCATGTCAAATTTCTGCAAAATTCGTTTACGACTCCATAAAGTACAGTGGCTCTCATTAATATTCGGTATTTTGTTTCAGTTACTTAATCCTTCATTTTTAAATAAAATTTGTTGTATTTTAAAATTTTTTTTTATAAAATAATAAGCATATTCATAGCTATTTTCTGTGTTACAAATTATTTTCATACATTAAACAATTTTAATTTTAAAAATTAAAATGCTAAAATATTGCACAAATAAATGCCCCATTAATATTCGGTATTTTCATCTTGCCAAAAAATGCAACCAAGTAACTTTGCAACTGTGCAAGCATTTTTGTTATAACGGTAAAAATCAACTTGATGAAAGTAAAATTAACGCGTGGTTTAAAAATTTTTGGCTTTGCAACGATTTTTTGTTTGATTTCCTGTGTATAAGAAACAATGGGTCGTAAAGGTAAAAATACTTTATTGGAAAAAAGAGAATTGGTTATTTTTCATTACAATAATGGAAAAACTTATACAAATATTGCAGAATTATTAAATATGAAGCCAAATACTGTAGGTGATATTGTTCGAAGATATAAAAACGAAAGCCGTATTGATTTTAAAAAAGAGCGCTATATTGTGAGAAAAATTAAGAATAATCCACGCTTAAGTGCTTTTAAAATAGTAAGTGAAGTTAGGAGGAATTAAATAAGACTGTGTCTGCAGAAACAGTATGCGAGCCATTAAAAAGCAGGGGTACAATGACCGAGTTGCTCGTAAGAAGCCGTTCCTAAATTTAAAGAATAGGACATACCGTCTTAAGTTTGCAAAGGAACATATAAAAAGGATGCTAGTTGGTGGGAAGACGTTATTTTTCTTGATGAAAGCAAATTCAACATATTTGGTAGCGATGGAAGAACAATGGTCTGGCGGAAACCCAATGAAGAATTGAAATCAAAGAACATTACTCCCACAGTAAAACATGGAGGTCGACATGTGATGGTTTGGGGCTGTATATCAGCAAAGGGAGTCGGGAAACTAGCTTTTATTGACGGGACGATGAACAAGGATATGTACTTAAACATCTTGAGTGAAAATTTGAAGCAGTCCGCCGGAAAAATGGGAATTTCTTCAACATTCAAATTATATCAAGATAACGATCCCAAACATAAAGCCTATGTTGTCCGCGAATGATTGCTTTACAATTGCCCAAAAGTTATTGATACACCCGCCCAATCCCCTGATATTAAACCCATAGAAAATTTATGGGATCATTTAGATCGCCAAGTACGTAAAAGTCCTATTTCATCCAGAAATGACCTTAAAAAAAGAATGCAGGAAGAATGGGATAAGATCAGTGTGAACTACTTAAAAAAAATTATTTATAATATGCCTAACCGTCTATCAGAGGTTATAAAAAATAACGGCTTCCCAACAAGATATTAGTTTTGACATAATTTTAAAGTTTATTTTAATTTCACGAAAAAACCGAATATTAATGAGGCCGGATTTCTGTTAAGTTTTTCCTTTTTGTTCTTTTAAATTCCTTTTTTTAATGTTTTATACTCTAAGAATAAATTAATTTAATTTCGAGAAATATATTTTCTATGACACAGCATAAAATTTCTGAGTTTCATTCATCTTCTTGCAAAAATTTTCGTTTAAATAACAGGAAATAAAAATACCGAATATTAATGAGAGTCACTGTATATATTTTCTGGATCCTTATAGGTAGGAAAATCGATTTATTAATGTCCGTCTGTATGTTGAAATCAACCGTCTGTATGTTGAAATCAACTTTAAGTAGCAACCACACGCTGCACAGACCTGGATGTGATAGCAATCTTTTGGAAATTGCCGAGAAAGTAGCTACTAAAACCCAACACAATCGTCCCCTATCGACTGCCACTGTTTTTTTTACTATATTTTTACCACAAAAGTTAACATTTTGCAGCTCTAACATAGTTTATAGACACGTTTGTTACTATTTACAGATATGATATGCCACTAAAGATATTCGTGAAAAGTTTTGGACAAAATTTTAAATATGTCAAATTTTTTAAACTTCTTAATAGTTGTTAAAAAGGTTAAAGACTCTATATTGTAAGTCTCAAAAATTATTTCTGAGAAAAACTAACAAATTGGTTTGAAACTGACTGAGATATAAACACTTAAATACAACTGCTTCGGTGTTTTTTTTTTAATTATCAAACGAAAATCGAGAGTGCCATGGGTCTCAAATAAAACGACTTGACTAGCGCAATATAATACACTTTAAAAATTTAAAATGCACTGCCACTGGACAACAAATTTATATATGAGTAAAATCTGGTAATCCAAAATGCACTCTTTGAACCCGCCAATATTGGTATTATATGAAAAGGCTTAACCAGTTGAATGCAGTAAACTATAAAAGCAAAAATCCAAGATGGCGGATATATTGAGCAAATATAGTAATTACGGCTTTGTACTTTGTAAAGCCCACAGTATCAAAGGTGTCAAATGAAAGGGCTTGAGTAGTAGAATAGAGTAAACTAATAAAAATTGTAAAATCGAAGATTGCGACTGAAACAATATAGCGACTTTCTTTTTTCTTAACCCCATCAATATACGTATTAAATAAAAAGGCTTAACTAGTATAATACAGTTAACAATGTAAAATTAAAACCAAGGACTGCGTCTGATATAATAAAGAAAAGGAATTTGAAAACTAAAACAAAGATGTGGTTATTTTACCTTTGTATATGATGGTGAAGGGCAATTTCAGTTGCAGCACGGCAGTATATAGCACTCTAACTAGATAAATCAGGGACGGATATTTAAATAAGTGTTTTCAGTATTTCTTAGGATTTAATATACTTCGTGTAATATATTTAAAATATATTTCAAATTTTATGCATTTTATATAGTAAACATAACTAAATACACGTCTTTATAAACATTTACATGCTAAAGAGACATAAACAACCTTATATGTATAGTTATTATGTTCTTCTGTCCATGAACGAGCATCCAACTTCGAACACAAGCTATATTGCTGAGAACATGCTTGATCGAAGGTTTTCTATGTTTTATTCGCAATGAATTTTGTTAGGTGTTTAATGAGATTGTTAAAGTTCATTTATACTATACATATTTATATACTATACTTGCGAATGTTTAGTGCTAATTTTTGTCCACTCATCAGTATTTGTGAGCAATAAACATAAAAGAAAGTTAGCGTCATTAAACACAGTTTTTCTCTGTTCATGTAACCCTTTAACACAGATCTACCTTTAAGCATTTCGAAACTTAACGAATAAAATTTTGGGAAATTTTGCTTAACAAAAGCTTACAAACCTGTTTTAAATTGGTTTACTTTATTTGAATTTCATACTAGCAGTTGGATTTATACTCTTTTGTTGCCTTCCAATTCACTAAAAGGCAAAGCTTAAGTATTACCGTATAAAGGGATCAAACATTTACCATCATGTACATAAGTATAATGCCCACATCGTAGTATATCACAGATTTCATATTTCATGATATACACCATATATTAAGTAATTATTTCCGACGCCATCTTTGATTTTGAGTTTTGTCACAGTTCAATGTATTTTACTAGCCAAGCCCTTTCACTTGATATCCATATTGATGGGCTTAACAAAATTTCTCAATTTTTTTCAGACATCTTCTTGGATTTTACACTTTTTTTAATATTTTACTGTATTCTACTGGTCAAGCTTATCCGATACTTTTAAAGTTGTAACTACTACATTTGTTTCTTATGCGCCATTTAATCTAGGACGCCAACTTGGATTTTTTTTTTAAGTCAACTGTATTTTACAAGTCGGTTGTACAGAAACTTAAAAATAAAGTCAATTTTAGGAAAAACACCGAAGCTGTTGTATTTTGGTCTCTGTAGTTTCAAACCGATTTATTAGTTTCTAAAAAAAAAAGAAAATTTAGGCCACAGCTATAATTTGGTGTCTTTAAAGTGTCTAAAACTTATTTATGAGATTGAAAAATTTTATATATTTTTTTTCCATAAAAATGTGTACTCGTGTATGTTAAACCTACATGTTAAGCATACAAAATAGTTAGCAAACAATTTAAGCCAGTGTTACAGCCGTAGTGACCAGCAAGGTTTGCCGACTAGCACATAAAAAAAAATGTCTCACAAATAAACAAAACGTAAACTACAAAGAAACTAACCATCTCCCTTTTATCATACCATTGACCTGTATGAGAGCAGATGTCATGCCCTTATATTGCCCACCCAACCATGTCAGGATAATGTCCCAAAAAAAATTTGTTTCGTGACCCAAAACCCACTCGACTCTTCCAACCTTTACCTTACCTTCATGCCTTTACCTTTTTCTTCTATGCCAAAAACATGTTACTATTTTCTTTCTTTTTTTTACATCAAAATTTTATACATATTTATTAACAAAAAAAATTATACTAGACAAGTTTTAATATTTTCTGACTAATAATACTATTTTTTTTCTTTTTTTTACACTTTACACTAAAATTTAATAGAATAAAAAAAATAAAATTAACACAAAAAAAAATTTTTAACCTTAATACAAAACTTTCTTATATACTAAAACAACAATTACAAAACATCAGAGGTAAGCTGGACTCAATTTTCAAATATCTAAATTTTATTATACCGTCTTTAACGCAATTTTTAAAATTCAAATTTTCTTTCTTTCAGGTTCAAATCAATTTTTTTTTTTTTGGTCTATATTTATTTATTTTCTATCTTACCCTAACCTGAAGGAGCTCCCTAAGGATAGTATCTTGTCTTACAAAAAAAAATTCTTATACGTATATTCGAACAAAAACCTAATTGATCGGAACCTATATCCGTTTATATATTCTTCTATTTCCGGTTTTTTTATTATATAAAATTTAATTTCTATTTCTTCCTATTATTATTTTTTCTTTTTCTCTCTTTAAATTACAATTTTCTTTTTCTTTCTATCAAATTTTTCTATTTTTCTAATCTTTCAAAACAAACTTTAAATTAACGCTTTTATATAACAACACGGGTTCACCAATTTAAAAGAAACAATACAAAAAGGTTACCTGGCTATATCTTCTCTTACTTGTATTCGCTGGATACAAGACTAGAGGTTCTTCCTTTCACGGATATTATAACAGCATATGTTCTCTCACTTAACCATGAAATTTTTCCCTGCTGAAATTCCTAATCCGTTGAATACTTCAGGCACTATTCCACTATATAGCCAGCTAATTTAAACAAACAATTTTGAGATAAAATAAACTGTGCTAAAAAAAACAACCATTTTCCTTTCTTACGTTTTTTTTCTTTTTCTTCCTTATCTATAAACTCCACTCCGTATGTTTGTATAAAGCACCAGGATTATATTTTATTTATATAAAATATCAAAAACAAAATTCTCCTTTTTTTTTTATTTATATTCACTTTTATGTTTACTTTTAAAATTAATTTATTTCAAAAAAGAAAGAATTTTTTTCACAAATATAAATGTGAACACTTCGAGTGATTTTAGACTTCTCATCAAAATTTTTCCAATACTTCAACTAGTTTTCCTTTTATTCTTCCCCTTGTTTTTTTTCCAAATTTTCCAATCTTATTTTCGCGCCTATCGCCATCTTTATTTTTACATTTTGTAAAAAATCTAGAAAAATCTGTTTTTTAAAACTTTAAACAAAAAAAATAAAACTCCATATTTATTTAATAATTGTTCCTACATTATCTTCTCCTAAAAACGGTCAATTTTAAATAATTTTCCCTTAAAAAATCTACTTTACAGATTTTCCTTATATCAGGATACCATAAAACCAGTAAGCTGCTATTTATTCATTCATCCTTTAAAAAATCTAATTTCAGTTCCACTTTCATATAGCTTTTAAGTCAAAATTGAATGAAAAATACAACACTGTGTTTTATGCATTGCCAATCCATATATATCGTTTTACTACATACTACACCAACACTACAGTACTGGCAACTGTAAAATGAGTAAAAAAAATAAAAAATGTAAACAAACCGATATAATTTCAATCACCGCGAACAACTAAAGAGGAACAAAATTAATAAATATACAGAAAAATAAAACAAATAAACTATTAAGACTCGTACCAGCGACAACAAAACCCTAAAACTCAAATACAAGCAAAAACAATAAAAACAAGTAAGAGTGCTATATTCGGCCGTGCCGAATCTTATATACCCTTCACAACGTGTAGTCATGCAATAACAGTAGTTTGTGTCACCATTCATCCCATATGAAATACGTACATACATATAAAAACATACATATATAAAAACATCCCATTGTAAAATTATAAATTCACGTATGTATGTTAAAAAAACAAAAAAAAAAAAAAATAAAAAAAAAAATTTTAAAAAAAAATTTTAAAAAAAATTTAAAAAAAAATTTTTTTTAAAAAATTATTATATATATAATATATATAAAACAAAAAAAAAACTAAAAAAAAAATTTAAAAAAAAAATTAAAAAAAAAAATAATAAAAATATAAATAATATATTAAATAAAAATAAAAAAAAAATAAAAAAAAAAATTTAAAAAAATTTTTAAAAAAATTGAAAAAAAATTTTTTTTGGCTCAGCTGGGATTCGATGCCACGTTTTCTCTAACCAGTATACACGTTTGTATGTATGTATGTTGTTGTTGTAATGTTGTTTTTGTGAAAAAAAAACCGAGGTGGTCGTGGGTTTTTGCTCATATCTCAGTTGTTTATATACCGATGTTTCTGATTTTCAATACCGATCTACTCCCGAATATTTCTGATATTTTAATACATCACCCGAGTCCATGCGATGTCGGGGGGCTTCAAAAAGTTGATTTCAACATACACACGGACAGACGGTCAGACGGACAGACTGACAGGGCTTAATCGACTTCCCTATTCATAAGCTTTCAGAAAATATATACTTTATGGGGTCGGAAATCAAAATTGTAGAAATTTCACACGGAATGACAAACCTATATATACCCTTTTTCACTGTGTGAAGGGTATAAAAACAGTGAAAATACAAAACTAACATCAACAAGTACATATTAGCATTTCTTAATATATTTTTTTATTTATGTATTAGTTGAGCTTGAGGTCAAGTTTTTAAAATTTTTATTTTAGATATATAATTTTTAAAATTATTTTAATACAAGTAAGAGCGCTATATTCGGCCGTGACGAATCTTATATACCCTTCACAAAGTGTAGTCATGCAATAACAGTGGTTTGTGTCACCATTCATCCCATATGATATACGTACATACATATGAAAACATACATATATAAAAACGTCCCATTGTAAAATTAAAAATTCACGTATGTATGTTAAAAAAACAAAAAAAAAAAAAAATTTTTAAAAAAATTAAAAAAAAAAAATTTTAAAAAAAATTAAAAAAAAAAATTTAAAAAAAAATTATTATGTATATAATATATATAAAACAAAAAAAAATAAAAAAAAATTAAAAAAAAAATAATAAAAAATAATAATAAAAATATAAATAATATATTAAATAAAAAATAAAAAAAAAAATAAAAAAAAAAATTAAAAAAAAAAATTTAAAAAAAATTTTTTTTGGCTCAGCTGGGATTCGATGCCACGTTTTCTCTAACCAGTATACACGTTTGTATGTATGTATGTTGTTGTTGTAATGTTGTTTTTGTGAAAAAAAAATCGAGGTGGTCGTGGGTTTTTGCTCATATCTCAGTTGTTTATGTACCGATGTTTTCAATACCGATCTACTCCCGAATATTTCTGATATTTTAGTACCTTACCCGGGTCCAACCTATGTCGTGGGGCTTCAAAAAGTTGATTTCAACATACACACGGACAGACGGTCAGACGGACAGACTGACAGAGCTTAATCGACTCCCCTATTCATAAGCTTTCAGAAAATATATACTTTATGGGGTCGGAAATGAAAATTGTAGAAATTTCACACGGAATGACAAACCTATATATACCCTTTTTCACTGTGTGAAGGGTATAAAAATAAAACAGACACATTCAACCACAACAAGGCCACAAGCACTTCATACACCCAGACGCATCATCCACATAGACAAATTATCACGCACAACAACTCCCGGAAGTAAACAATCATCAACAGAAAACGAATAGGCATCCACAAGTGGGCTTAAGCACCAGCAAACAAAACGTCCATAAATATCATCCGCAACAAAACTCCGGATCCTGCGTGCGTTCGTAGTAGGAAACGGTGTGCGGATGTTAAGTACAACTGACCAACGTGGGGAACTCCCATGACCCTGAAAAAGAGTCTCATGCTCTGCCAACATATAGCCGGGACAACAAAAAAACAATAAGGTATCTGTGTATTATGCTTACATAGTCTCGCATTTACTTTTCCTTTCACCGCAACTTTATCTAGGGGTACTATTTTCAACCTTCCGGAAAACCTACCAAACAATTCCATCGAGCATTAACCAACTTCTAACTTTTCCCAGGTATGAAAAATTATAGTGGTAACCCATAAAAAAAAAAGATCCTGTCATATTCTATATTTCATCTTCTAATTGGTTTTGTTACCAATTGGCACTTGATGTGCAAATATATATTCGAACGCCCTTTTTAAAACAGGCAATTTAAAATTCCTTTGTCATATAAAAGTATAAATGCTATTACATTATTGTCCTAATAAACTTTAAATTTATTTTTCTAACTATCATTTTCTCATTACGTCAACTTATTTAATATTATCTTTAAAATTTTCCTTTGAATATATTTCGCAGATCTTTATTAATACATGAGTTCCTCTACATTTACTACCATTGATTATGGCTGCTCAACAATTTTGGCTAAACTTCAAAGTTGCTTTAAAACAAAGCACATTGAAATTTTCAGATTATTCCGAAATTAAATCAACTCCTACGGACTTACTAAGCATCTGTTACGGGAAGTAATTTGTAACTTAATTCATCTTGATATAAGAGTTTACTTTGTGTAAATTTTATTTACCCTTTTTTTCAGGTTCTCTTGTAAAACATCACCAAATAAAAATCATGTATATATGTATAAAAAAAAGGACATTACACTACATAAACAAAAATATCACAGATGAATCACAGGTATTTACTATTACCTAATATTGCACAAAATTAAAAAGTTATGTAAAGCTTAAACTACCAGGTACTAAAAAAAATAAAATATCACAGATTCTAAAATAAAATTGCTTTTCTATATTTTTGCAATTTAGGACAAAACAACATAATTTTGTATATAATTAAAAAAAATAATCATCTTATGTCCTAATATTGCACTTTAATATTTGAGTTATACTCGAAAAAAAAAAAAATAAGTCATTTCCATAATTCAAACTTTAATATCTTTCACGTGATATATTCCTATAATTTTCCCATCTAACGTTTCGAGCTCATACAGATTATTACCGACAGGACGAACCACTCTACATTTTAGAAACTTTCGGCAAAATTTTGCATTCAAGTTTTTACCGAAATTACTCTGCACCATGTTTCGCCTGTAGACCTCTTGTCCGGGAATAAATTTAACTATACGAGCTCTTTTATTATACCTTTCGGCACTTCTCTCGTATGCTTTGGTCATGTTCTCCTTAATCTGTTCTCTGATGAGTTCCATTTTCTCATTGTTTCTTACAACAACACGGTGATCAGAAATTGACTGTAACTTACGACCAAGCTTATAATCCGCTCCACTCGAGTACATGTGATAACCAAATAATGCAAAAAACGGAGTAAATCCTATTGCACTATGAAAAGAATTTCGCAATGCACAATCTATTTCTGACAAATAGAGATCCCAGTCTCGGTGGTCTTCTTAACCCTTTCGGAGGCATTACTGCTAGGTTGATATACTGGTGTTTTTATATGTTGAATCTTATATGCGTTTATCAGGTTTTGAAAACTTTTTGAAACAAATTGTGCACCATTATCTGTATGGATAATTTCAGGGACGCCAAATTTATGAAACACTTCGTGTGTTAAAAATTCTACAACGTTGCCAGCAGTGGCTTCTCTCATCGCTTTTATAAATGTATACTTAGTAAAATGATCTAGCACAATAAACACGTAACAATTGCCACTTTTAGACCTTGGGTATTTACCCAAGAAATCTAAATATAATTTCTGAAATTGTCGATCTGTGAATACCTGATTTCCTATCTCGGGGCGAAGATTTTGGTTAGAAGGTTTAATTTCCTTGCACGTTTGACAATTTTTTACATACGATTTAACCTGTGTGGATAATTTTGGCCAATAAAAGAATCTTTTAAGGCGTTCCAAAGTTTTTATAAATCCACCATGTGCTGCTGTCAAACTTGTATGCGCTTTTTCAATCAGAACTTGTGTCATATTAGGTGGTATCCAAATTTTCCACTGGCTTTCTGTTTCATTTACTTGATAAAAATTTACTCTTTTAAATACTATACCATCTCTCTCTCTATACCAACTCTCTTGATTTTCGGTTATGTGCTGTATCAAACTTAAATATTCATCGCTTTCAAATTCTGTTGTCTCGAAATCAAACATTTCCTCCAGATTAATTTCTTCTACATGGCCATCTGGATCTTCCGGTCGTGATAGCATATCGGCAACTATATTTTCAGACCCTTTTCTGTGTTCAATGTCGAAATCAAATGCCTGTAACTGCAGTGACCACCGTGCTAATCTACCCGTCAAATCTTTAAGAGACATTAGCCACTTCAGACTGGCGTCATCAGTCACTACAGTGAAGGGCATCCTTTCAACATATGGGCGAAATTTTTTTACTGCCATTACAGCTGCTAGACATTCTTTTTCAGTAACACTGTAATTTTTCTGACATACATTCAATTTTTGGCTATAAAAAGCTATTGGATGCTCTTCGTTCTTGTCATCAAGTTGATACAAGACAGCACCAATTCCAAAATCACTTGCATCACACTGAATCCAAAATTTTTTTGAAAAATCTGCATGTCTCAGTACAGGTGCAGATGTCAAAGCTTTCTTCAGGTTTTCAAATGCATCAATTGCTTCAGCGGTCATTTCGAATTTTTTCGTTTTTTTCAACCGATCTGTAAAGGGTACAGCTATCGCCGCAAAATCTCTTATGAATCGGCGATACCAGCCGGCTGTTCCAAGAAAATTGCGCACTTCGCGAATGGATTTTGGTACTCTAATTTCTTTTATGGCACGTACTTTTTCTGGATCGGTCTTTAAAATTCCTCCACCTATAATAAAACCTAGGTATTTTAGATGTTGAAAGCAAAATTGGGATTTTTCAAGGCCTATAGTTAAATTTGCCCTTTTCAAACATGATGCAACTGCTTCTAAATTCTCAAATGCTTTCCAAAGCTATCCGAAATAACCAAAAGGTCATCTAAATATATAAACACGTTCTCCTTTAGCTTTTGTGGTATGACTTTGTCCATTAGTCTACAAAGTCTTTGTGCCGCGTTGCACAATCCGAAAGGCATTACGCGAAATTGGTAAAGTGGTCGTCCTGCTACGGTAAACGCTGTATAAGGTCTATTATCCTCATCGAGCTCTATTCGCCAAAACGTAAATTTTAAATCAACGCTACTTATGTAATAAGTTTCGTCAATTCGACTTAATATACCATCTATGTTCTGTAAAGGATAAGCATCCTTAACAGTAATTTTATTCAATTTCCTTGCATCAAAGCAAAATCTATTTTTCTCAGGTTTCCTTACCACCGTTGTCCTATTCGACCAGGGACTTTCACTTTCCTCTATAACGTTTAAAGCTAACATGGTGTCTATTTCCTTATATACGATATCCTGTACAGCTGGAGATAAAGGATAGTGACGGTCCTTAAAAGGCACCGAACCTTCTACTAATTTTATACTGTGTTTCTCCAGAGATGTACAACCTAATCCATCTTTCTCAAATGCCGGAAAAGTTTAATAATATTTTCTAGTTTCTGCTGTTGCCCATCATCTAATACATGAGGATTGCATTTATGATCTTTCACCTTAAACTCTTCCTGCATTTTCTCAATATCTACCTCCTCTACATTAAAAACTTTAGGGGCTAATCCAAAAACTTTCCAGAAATCTGCTCTAAGATAGGCTTCTTGCTCTAAATCTGGACACAAATAAAATGATATGCGCTCAGTTTGGTTCCTAAATTTTAGATCTAATTCTACTTTACCTAACAATCTATGATTCTTTCCAGCGGCTGTTGAAACGCTTGAAAATATTGGCTTAAAACTCATAACTAATTTATCTATCAGCTCCCTACAACCTTTTCCTAATAAACTTAACGACGCTCCCGTATCTAACAATCCTTTAATTATCCTCCCCTCTATACTGATTTCAGCAAAAGCTCGAGGATCGTTTCTCTTATCAGCTATTCTAATGGTTTCTATTACTAATTTTCTCTTTTCAGCAAACTTCTTTCTTAATTTTAATATACGTTTCGAAATCGTTCTTCTAAAACTAATTGCTTCATTAAAAATTCTATCTCTAACTTTTTCATAATTTAACTTACGTTTCTCAAATGTATAGGTATGTCGCATTTGGGGGATGTATCTATTAAAATTCTTCACAACCTTTATTAAATTTATTTTTCTTTTTCCCATTGATGTACTACAGGCGGGTTCTCCTTTGAACGATGGCTCCCCGCTGTTCCCTCGCTCCTGCAAAAATTTCTATTTTACAATCTGTGCAATTTGGGGATATAACATAGGGTTTGCCACACCTATAGCAAAATAATGCTCTTTCAGTCGATGGACAATCCATATACATATGGCCATTCTGCCTACAGTTCCAGCAGTTAAGTGGAATTCTAGTTTTACTTGGTACTTTACTTGACTCAATTTCTGCTACCTATTCATACGATTCAGGGTGAATGTTATCAAATGAATTTTCAAAAATTTCGTTTACTTGCCTGGTATAACGATTTACGGGAACATGTGAATGTTGAGCTCGATTATCTTTCCGGCAAAATATCTTTTCTGCTTCTACACACTCTTGTCTTAGTTCCTCAACTGAACCTACGGCAATCGGGTAAACTCTACTTCTTATGTCTTCTCTTAAATTTTTCTTAATCATTTTTATCATCTCCCTTTCAGGTATTGAAATATCCAACCGAGATCGCATTTGAGTCATAGCGAAAAAGAAAGCATCGATTCCTTCACCTGCTTGTTGTTTTCTTTCCACCATATCGCTCATAAGCTCGAAACTGGACCGAGTAGATTGGTATTGTTTCAATAAGGCTTCCTTCAAAGTGGTCCATTCAGTTACATAATTTGTTTGGATAAATAACCAATACCACTTTTCGGCTACTCCTTTGACCAACAAATGGAAGTTATCCAGGACCTCTTTCCAAGATGCACCGTATTGACGCTGTAGACGCTCTACGCGAAACACAAAATCTTCAACTGCTAGCTTATTGGAGTTACCATCGAATTCAAGACCCCATTTGTCTATACGCATTTTGTGGTGGCTTTTCAAACTAGCAGCTTCTAAACTTTCCAAAGAAGCTCTAGACGAATGTGCTGAACTAATTGGAGAAACATCCAATATATTATAATTATGGTTATTCTTCGCAATCTTGGGAACGATTTCCTCTTGGAGCTTTTTATTCTGCTGCTGGGTATGTTGCAACACTAAACTCATTTTACGTACAGTTGTAGTTAATTCTGTCATCTGCCTTCTTAATTCAATTACTTGTGATGAAAAGTTCTGTTCTACAGCACCTTCATCTGAATCGTCGACACTCATTTCTCCCAAATTCTGATCAATTTCGTACTCTTCTTGTGCTCTCACTTCAAGATCTGCAGCACGACTAGTAGACGGTTTAGCTGCATTAATCGTTTCCGATTTATCATGAAACTGAGGCTCTATTAAATTTTGATTCTGGCTCATATTTAAATTTCTAATTGCACTAGGTTTGCGGCCTGGTGTATTAGATTTATACGTTTTCAAAAACCTAAAAGGTGTTGACCTATTGAAATCAAACTGAACTTGTCTTACTCTTTTTCTAGACCTAGTATTGTTAGGGATTTCGGACATAACTTAAAAAAACTATACAAAATCTTTCTACCCTTGCTGACGATAACTACACAAATATAAAAATAAACCTTATTTTAAAATTTGGAAAAACAAATAGGAAAGTTATTTATCTTTTATTTTCTTAATTTTTTTCAAAAATCACAAGTGCTCTTATTTGTAAATTATTCGATTCAAAAAAAATATTTTAAAATTTTCATTTAGGTTGGCATGAAGGTAATTGGCGGTTGTCAAAGTGGTTTTACTACTAAAACAGGTTGTTCATATGATACGGTAAAAAAAAAAAAATAGTAAATTAAGAAAAAAAATTTATGGTTTTAGTGAAGTCTCTCATACTATCACAAACTTAAAGTTTCCCCAGACCCCATGATTTATAATTCACGAGCGGCTATCAAAGCTATCACCCTTGAGTTCACTAATAAACTACAAAATATCGACTGAAACTACATATTTTAATTTAAAACAAAAAAAAAGAAATGAAAACAATACAATTAGACATATTTATGCATACTTATCTAAGCTATTGTGATCAATTCCCATACCGAATCGTTCTAAATACCCGCATTCCTTGCAAATAAAATGATTGCCTTTCTGTACTACCTTAGTAACACATTTACTTAAGGGCTACAAAATAAATTTCACTCTAATTACAATTTAAGCGACTATTTTATTAGAATTTCCAAACAAACTATTACTATTGCTACATGTGTTGGTGTTCCTACATGTCCCACGTAAGCAACATAGAAAATTCCATCTGATTCAGACTTTATGCTACCATTTTACCATTGGGCGCCATTTATGTTACAGCCGTAGTGACCAGAAAGGTTTGCCGACTAGCATCGTAGCACGTCTCAGAGGGTCCCAACCCTCCTCACTGGGTACACTGCACATAAAAAAAAATGTCTCACAAATAAACAAAACGTAAACTACAAAGAAACTAACCATCTCC
Organism: Phyto melanocephala; assembly: GCA_941918925.1. NCBI lineage: Eukaryota > Metazoa > Arthropoda > Insecta > Diptera > Rhinophoridae > Phyto > Phyto melanocephala. Next base: position 51,474,411 of record OW799237.1, read on the forward strand.
CTTGTATCATACCATTGACCTGTATGAGAGCAGATGTCATGCCCTTATATTGCCCACCCAACCATGTCACGATAATGTCCCAAAAAAAAATTTGTTTCGTGACCCAAAACCCACTCGACTCTTCCCTACCTTACCTTCATGCCTTTACCTTTTTCTTCTATTTATGCCAAAAACATGTTACTATTTTCTTCCTTTTTTTTACATCAAAATTTTATACATATTTATTAACAAAAAAAATTATACTAGACAAGTTTTAATATATTCTGACTAATAATACTATTTTTTTTTCTTTTTTTTACACTTTACACTAAAATTTAATAGAATAAAAAAAATAAAATTAATAAAAAAAAAATTTTTAACCTTAATACAAAACTTTCTTATATACTAAAACAACAATTACAAAACATCAGAGGTAAGCTGGACTCAATTTTCAAATATCTAAATTTTATTATACCGTCTTTAACGCAATTTTTAATATTCAAATTTTCTTTCTTTCAGGTTCAAATCAATTTTTTTTTTTTTTTTTTTTTGGTCTATATTTATTTATTTTCTATCTTACCCTAACCTGAAGGAGCTCCCTAAGGATAGTATCTTGTCTTATAAAAAAAAATTCTTATACGTATATTCGAACAAAAACCTAATTGATCGTTTATATATTCTTCTATTTCCGGTTTTGCTAATAAACAAAATCAACACTACTCCCTCTAACGTTTTATATATAACAAAATAAACATAAAAAAAAAATCAGTTGCCTAACTTAAGGGTACCATTAACTCTTAACAAAAATTTTGTGGAGAATAAATTAAATATAACACTAACAAACAAACTTATTTATTTACACAAAAAAAAAAAAACCAAACAATTATAATAATATGCAATAATAAAAAAAATGTTACATTAAATATCAAAATGATTTCTCTTATTTATATAAAATTTAATTTCTATTTCTTAGTATTATTATTTTTTCTTTTTCTCTCTTTAAATTACAATTTTCTTTTTCTTTCTATCAAATTTTTCTATTTTTCTAATCTTTCAAAACAAACTTTAAATTAACGCTTTTATATAACAACACGGGTTCACCAATTTAAAAGAAACAATACAAAAAGGTTACCTGGCTATATCTTCTCTTACTTGTATTCGCTGGATACAAGACTAGAGGTTCTTCCTTTCACGGATATTATAACAGCATATGTTCTCTCACTTAACCATGAAATTTTTCCCTGCTGAAATTCCTAATCCGTTGAATACTTCAGGCACTATTCCACTATATAGCCAGCTAATTTAAACAAACAATTTTGAGATAAAATAAACTGTGCTAAAAAAAACAACCATTTTCCTTTCTTACGTTTTTTTTCTTTTTCTTCCTTATCTATAAACTCCACTCCGTATGTTTGTATGAAGCACCAGTATTATATTTTATTTATATAAAATATCAAAAACAAAATTCTTCTTTTTTTTTTTTTTTTTATTTATATTCACTTTTATGTTTACTTTTAAAATTAATTTATTTCAAAAAAGAAAGAATTTTTTTCACAAATATAAATGTGAACACTTCGAGTGATTTTAGACTTCTCATCAAAATTTTTCCAATACTTCAACTAATTTTCCTTTAATTCTTCCCCTTGTTTTTTTTCCAAATTTTCCAATCTTATTTTCGCGCCTATCGCCATCTTTATTTTTACATTTTCTAAAAAATCTAGAAAAATCTGTTTGTTAAAACTTTAAAAAAAAATAAAACTCCATATTTATTTAATAATTGTGACTACATTATCTTCTCCTAAAAACGAACAATTTTCCATAATTTTCCCTTACAAAATCTACTTTACAGATTTTCCTTATATCAGGATACCATAAAACCAGTAAGCTACTATTTATTCATTCATCCTTTAAAAAATCTAATTTCAGTTCCACTTTCATATAGCTTTTAAGTCAAAATTGAATGAAAAACAACACTGTGTTTTATGCATTGCCAATCCATATATATCGTTTTACTACATACTACACCAACACTACAGTACTGGCAACTGTAAAATGAGTAAAAAAAATAAAAAATGTAAACAAACCGATATAATTTCAGCCACCGCGAACAACTAAAGAGGAACAAAATTAATAAATATACAGAAAAATAAAACAAATAAACTATTAAGACTCGTACCAGCGACAACAAAACCCTAAAACTCAAATACAAGCAAAAACAATAAAAAACAATAAAAAAACAGTGAAAATACAAAACTAACATCAAAAATAAAACAGACACATTCAACCACAACAAGGCCACAAGCACTACATATACCCAGACGCATCATCCACATAGACAAATTATCACGCACAACCACTCCCGGAAGTAAGCAATCATCAACAGAAAACGAATAGGCATCCACAAGTGGGCTTAAGCACCAGCAAACAAAACGTCCAAAACGTTCGGTATTGCCATTGGGCGCCATTTATGTTACGGTCGATCTCCTGACGACTTTGCCAGCTAACTTTGCCGAACATTCAAACTGAAAGACAGGTGTTGGTCTTCATTAAGCCCACCCAACCTTGTCGTAGTATATCTTCCTACACGAATTGTTTCCTACGACCCTAAATCAGCACGACATGACTTATAAACTTACCGATCCTACATTGCCAATTATTCAATCAATTAAGCCGACATTATATTTTTTTTCTCTTCATGAATTATATAAATACATATTTTATTAAAAATTTCTTATGAACTACTATTACATTAATACCAATACATAAATATAATTAATTTTTTTTTTTTAACAACAAACACTTATCTAAAACTCAAATTCTCTTATTTAATTAATTTAACTCAGTTTTCCTATCCTATACCTCTCAATAATAGTTTAACAATATAATTTTATTTCCTTTTCTTTATATATTAGTAATTAAAAAAAAAAAAAAAACAATATTCATTTCTGCATATACGTTCTTATCCTTTTATCTATTATTCAAAATTTTATATTTTTTTTTTTGTTTCCTGCATGAAGGAGCTCCCTAATGGCATCTACAAAATTCACCAATATGGATAAATTATCCTCCTTTATCTTATTTTATTTGTGAACTATTTGAGTTACTAAATTCTTATTGTGTATGAATTAAAAACTGAAACTTGAGTTAAAATCTGTAAATTTTAATTTAAACACATAAGTTCCAATTACACACTCACAAAAACACACATTTTCTCATTATAGCACAAATTTACTTTATCTATTTACTAATGTAATTAAAATATAAAATAAATCTTCACTTTTCGAAAATAATAATTTTTTTTTTATATATCTATAACAAACAAAAACAATATATGTCTAATAAATAAATTTTATTCTCATTTTAGTTACGTTCTTTTTCTCTTCGCATCACTCGCATCTCCTCCAGGCGTCTATGATGTTAGTCATCCTCTGGGCAATATTATCGGGACAGCACAAATGGACTTGTAGACACTCACACTGGGCACAGCTTAAATTTTATTTATAAGACTTTCTTTCTTTTTTTTTTTTGTTGTTGGTGTATAAAAAAAATTCAATATATAAATTTTTAGTTCAATGTTTTTCCGTTTAAGATTTTATATTTATTTTTAATGTAAACAAACATCTCAAATTTAAACTATGGCTTTTTCTTCTATTTTATTATTTGTTTTTCAATGCAGTTTAAATATTCAATTCTTGAACATTTATGTTTTATGATATAAGTTTTTGCTTCACTTTAATTAATCTAAAAGTTAGTTTTTTGTTCTAGCGATCATAGTTTTATTTTAAGCGCAACTTAATTTTTTCTCTTGCCACCACAGTTTTAAAGTTTTATGTTATATCCTTTTTTTCAGCAATTTATTTGCTTACACAAGTAAAAATTTTCCATTTACAATAATATTAAACCAGTCGCAGTACATCTAGTCTTGCGATTGAATTTTTCTGTGTGCAGCGTAGTAAATTTTAGTACAATTTAATAACAACCATAGTTGCATCACGAAGTAGTACTAGATTTAAGTAGATTTTGCCAAAATCTAGTGGCGAAGTAGATTTCATTTTGTATGGGAAATCTGGTAGATTTCGCTCAAAATCCCTTAACCCTACGTTGCCACAAGCAAGTGTTTACTTGCAAGTAGTGTATACGTATTACTAACGAAAATCAGGAGAATGCCAAAAAACACAAACATTTTTTGAGTGGCTACACAGCACAGTGCAAGTTCATTTTTAAAATGTCGTCAACAAATAAACTTCAAACAAATTTAAAACAAATGGCGCTGCTTCAATTGGTAATTAAGTGTTGTCAATAGCCACTATTGAACGTTACCTTTAGACATGTAACTTTTTCATATAATTTTTTTTATTAAAAATTGATATTTATATTAAAACTTACATTTTAAATGAATATTTATATTTTTTCTTAATATTCTTTATATACATATATACATATTTATTAAAAAAATTAGCTGAATTATTTACCACAATTGTATGATATATAAGTGAGTTAACAAAAAACTCAGTATTAGACAACACTGTTTTTCGGCTTGTCACTTTACTTGCCGTAACTGTAAAAATTTTACTTGCTTAAAAATTTCTAAGCAAGCTGAGTCGCAGGTTGCCAAAATGTGGTTGTGTTAGTAAAAAAGTGTTAGTGTATTGGTTTTTTTTCACTTGCACTTGCATGTGGCAACGGTAGGTAAGTACTAGATTTTGTGTAGGTGTAAAAGTAGTATAAGTGGCTTTTAACAGAGGACTCTTGCATATAAAGGGTGTTTTTTTAAGCCCGATAGAACTTGAAATTGTAAAAAATAACACAAAAAATTAAATTGTAATCTAGATTTTTTTTTATTCGAAAGATCAATACGTGACATTAACATTTGAAAATGATTTCGGGCATATGGGCAACGCGGCTGTTCTTGACGAAGCGCATTCTGGACGTCCAATTTTGGGTCACTTTTTCGAGCACTGCTGGCCGTATGTCACGAATAACACGAACAATGCTGGCCTCCAAGGCGTCAATTGTTGCTGGTTTATCAGCATAAACCAGTGACTTCACGTAGCCCCACAGGAAATAATCGAAAGGTGTCAAATCGCACGACCTTGGAGGCCAATTGACAGGTCCATTTCTCGAAATCAACTTATCGCCAAATTTTGATTTCAATAAGTCGATGGTTGCGTTCGCCGTATGGCACATAGCGCCATCCTGTTGAAACCACATCTCCTCCGGATCAATGTCATCCATATTTTCAAACAAAAAATCATTGATCATGGTGCGGTAACGATCTCCATTGACCGTAACGCGAGCTCCGGCCTCATTTTTGAAGAAATAAGGTCCGATGATGCCACCAGCGTGAAAACCGCACCAAACGGTGCACTTTTCTGGATGTAATGGAGTCTGTAGGGTCTCTTGTGGATTGGTCTCGCTCCATATGCGGCAATTTTGCTTATTAACAAACCCGTTAATCCAAAAATGCGCCTCATCGCTGAACACAATTTTGCGATAAAACAACGGACGTCCAGAATGCGCTTCGTCAAGAACAGCCGCGGTGCCCATATGCCCGAAATCATTTTCAAATGTTAATGTCACGTATTGATCTTTCGAATAAAAAAAAATTTTTGATTACAATTTAATTTTTTGTGTTATTATTTACAATTTCAAGTTCTATCGGGCTTAAAAAAACACCCTTTATTTGATAATTGTTTTGGTATTCAGTATTGCTATCTAGCCGTTATTTAACATTATGTCTTGTGATTTTGTTCAATCGTTTTGTAGCTTATACAAATATAATAATTTTTCTAGTTATTTGATTTACATTTTTATACCCTTCACCTATGGTGCACAAGGGTATAAATAGATTTGTCATTCCGTTTTTAATTTATACAATTTGTATTTCCAACCCTATAAAGTATATATTTTCTGAAAGCTTATGAATAAATGAATCGATTAAGCCCTGAGCATCTGCTTGTGTGTTGGTTGAAGTCAACTTTTAGAAGCAACCAAATGTTTCTCTGAGCTGTGTATGGCATCAATCTTTTGGAAATATTCGGGAATAAATCGCTATTGAAATTCAGCACAATCGCCCTATAACTTTTTACCACCAAAATTAAAATTTTTCAGCCATAGAATAATTTATAGATACCTTTGTTCCTATTTGTAGCTATAACACGCGTCTAGAGATATTCGTGAAAAATTTTGGATAAAGAGGGCTCTAATCAGTAAAGTTATAGGCAAACATTTTTTATATGTATATTCCAAAAATTTAGAAACGAAAATCAATTTTTTTCAGCTTCTAGACAACCGAGAGAGTCAATATTGGTATCATCTTAAAGGACTTGACTATCGCAATATTAGCACTATAAAAAAATTTAAATTCATGTTGGCCGCCACTAGAAAATGAAGGACAATAAATTTATATATAGGTAAAATCTGGTATTTTCGTGAACCCCCTCAATATTGGTATAAAATGAAAGGGCTTGATCAGTAGAATACAGTAAATTATTAAAAAATTTGAAATTCAAGATGGCGTCTAAAACAAAATGGTGGATCACATTTTTTAACCATATCAATATGGGTATCAAATTAAAGGGCTTGACTAGTAAAATACAGTTAACTACGTATAAATTGAAAATCAAGGATGGCGTCGGAAATAATAAAGAAAAATGGCGTATAACATGAAATATAGGTTAAGCTATGATGTGGGATTATACCTATGTACATGATGGTGAAGGGTAATATCAGATTCGGCACGGCCGAATATAGCACTATTACTTGTTTTATAATAGAACAGAAACAAAAAAAGAAAACGCCAATTTTGTATGCCTAAGGCAACATGCTCTTAATATTTAAAACAAATTCTGTTTACACACATAAGGAGTTTTTGTATTAAAAAAGAGGATTGGAATCAGGTTTAAATTTCTTTTTGATGTTCATTTCGTTGAAGGAAAATTCATTAGTAAAATATTGTAAAGTTCTTCTTTGTTTTTACCACCATAATGCTCAAAATTTAAAAACTAATGGATCGTACACAGGAGAGGAACGCAAGTACATGTACATAGTTTTATTCTTTCGTTAATTTCTTGGGCTGAGAATTCAGGGATCAGTTAATCAGTAACGAGTTTTCTTTTTTTAATTATAATTATTTTGAAATAATGATTACTATTTCATTTAGTGTGTGAGTTTTAAATACTTACAAAATACAAATTTTAAGAAGCGGTTTTCATGATTTAAAAATATTAGCATCCCTCTCTTAAAGGAAACAAACTTCGTGGCAAACTTTACAAAAATAACGGCGGCGGTTAAAAATAAGCAAATTATGCTGCTCATCTGGCCATAAATTTGTCAATGCACATGTTGCATAGTTTGGTTGCAAGCATCTAAAGTATGCGCTTGATAATTTTCTGCATTGAAACTATGCGAAATATATTAAACCCGATTTTTCTTCGATATATATAGATTCCATATAAAAACATCGGTTTGTAGATCTTATTTTTTTTTAATTAATAAAAATACGTAAAAAAAATATTATAATTTTTTGCGCAGCCGAACTATGCATCTAGCATACATGTATATATACATATATGTATATACATATATATACAGTCGAACTTCCATAACTCGAATCACCATTATCCCAAAAAAAACTTCGACTTACGGAGACTTCGAGTTACAGATTTTTTTTGTTAAAATAGAATATAAAGTTTTTTATTATGTATTTTTATTTAAAATAGCCTCAAATGGAAAACTACATACTTAAGAATATAAAAGAACAAGCATATGTACACACATATGTAATTAAAAATTACAGTTAAGTAAAATATTCTGAAATAAGTGACTGACATTTTACTTTTTTTTGTTATTTTTAGTTAAAAATTACTCCAACGTGCTTAAAGCATTGTAGTGCTCATCATTTGTCTGTAAATAATTATTTAATGTTCAGAAAGAACTTTCTACATCATTTCTTGTCAGCTTTTGAGTAGTTTCTCATACATGTTTTGGCTTCTAGTTGCTAAAAACCAATCGAGGACTGCTTTGTCGATTTTTTTGAATTTTGGGGTCCTAACTATTTTACTACACAAACAAAATCCAGATTCGAATGAGTTGATAATTGATTCCTTATTTTTGAAAATTGTTGAGACCGTGCTTGCCGGGATGCCATATTTATCAGCCGCTTCCTTTTCCTTTAATCCATCTTCGACGTCTTTTATAAGTTTATATTTTTTTTCAACATTTTAAAACACGTTTAGTTGCCATAATAATTAAAAAAAATTGATTTCAACATTTATCATCTAGCCCGAATTATGCATAGAACTGATACTTACGCAAACAAAAAGAAACAAAATTTGTAATTCCGTTTGTAATTTCTACAATTTTCATTTCCGACCCCATAAAGTATATATCTTCTAAAAGCTTATGAATAGAGGAGTCGATTAAGCCCTGACCGTTTGTCCGTGTGTTGGTTGAAATCAACTTTTAGAAGCAACCATATGTTCCTCAGATCTGTGTATAGTATCAAAATTTTGGAAATTCAGTACAATCGCCTCATAACTTTCTGAGATATGAGCAAATGAGCACGGCTGCCTTTGTTTTTTCCCACCAAAATTAAAAATTTTCAGCCATAGAATAATGTATAGGTACCTCTGCTACTATTTGTGGATGTAATATACCTCTAGAGATATTCGTGAAAATTTTGGATAAAACGGGCTTTTTTAAATATAGTAATTCCAAAAATTTAGAAACGAAAATCAAATTTTTTCAACTTCTAGACAACCGAGGGATGCAATATTCTTATCATCTAAAAGGACTTGACTAGCGCAATATAAGCACTATAAAAAATTAAAATTCATGTTATATGGGCCTTTCCATGAATATGTCAACCACGACTCACACTTGGTTGAAATATTCACTTTTCGAGGATTAATTCAAAAATTTAATTTAAATTATCGTCAAAATTGATTGCAGTTGCTTACAGCCTATAAAATTCTACATCACTAGCTGAAAAAATAAATATCTAAAGTGCTCTGGTGTGTTTGCACTAAGAGATCAAAATCAAAGTTTTTTGCATTTTTTTTTAAAAAGACAGAAAAACTGAAAATTTACTTTGTTAAAAATCTTATTTTTTACAAAGTTATTAAAAAAGTGACCAATTAAGCTATGGAACCATCAAGTTCAGGAAGTTCTGCGAATATCATGGTAAAGTTTGTGTAACAAATTTGGCGTGGAAGTGTTTTTGTGATTAATATTAGAAGTCCAAAAAAAAATTTGAATTTTCATAGTTTAAGTAGACATATAGTTATTATTCGTGTAAATTTGTGTCCAGATTTGTGGTTTATATTACACAATAAATATATATCTAATATGTTGCAAAAAGGTAGACTGCATTGTTGTGCATTTTAGAAGTTATGTATTTGTTTATAAAAAGTGTCGTTGCGCTGATTTACCAACAAAACATATAGTCTGGCGATTGCTGCTGTTATTATTACTGTTTTTGTATATTAATTGTTGTTTTTCATGTTTATAATAATATTGTTACGTTTATACCATTTATAAACGTTGGATTATTTCCTTTAAATAAACCTTTTGGGTTCTTTTATTGCAATCAAAAACAGTTGAAATTCGTTATAAAATTAAGAGCACTTTATTTACTTAAACACACTCAAAGATTGCTTTAATATCACTTTACTTATTACACTTATGGTTATACACTTTTATTATCAAACTAACTTTGATACGCACTTTACAAGCTCTACTTTTAAACTGATCATGTTAGCTGTGTTTTTCGGCTATTTATAGTAACATAATGGTGTTCGGTAACATTCGACAAAGATCTCGTATGTACATTCTAGTACATTCGAAAACAGTTAAATTTAAATTAAGACGTTAAGTAATATGCACGAATAATAGAAGTGCCTAAAAGTATGCTACACATAATGACAAACAACATTTTCGAACGACCAGCAAAATAAACTAATACAAATAAAACTACAGTAACTTAAACCAAAGACAATAGACTATAAAGATGTTGCACTGCCATACAAAGTTATACCGGTGTTATTTTCTATGTGGGATTTTTCAATCAATCCCAATTTGTGTTATACACACACAGAATTTAAATATGTGAGAGTAAGAAAACAAAAAGAGAACAAGTTCTCAACAAAAACAAATTATATGTGATGTACTGTTTATGTATGTGTGTAAACATTACCAAACGTGCATCCCAGCAAACACGTAGGTTTGATTTCATATTAATACCAATTAAGTATATTATGCAATTAAGCTCTCTCCTGGATGATTAACATTTGGAAATTATTTGAATGTAATTGCTTTATCAGTAAAAAAGTCATATTTTATTTAAAGTCTATGTTAGCAAAAAATATGTTTGATATAAAGTAAACTATAACCACCTGAATTTAAACACATAACGTCATGTTTGCTGGGTTATGCAATTCAATATATTGATATGAAAAAATGTTTTATACGGAACTGAAATGATCGCATGTGCTGCCGTAGCGAACGCATACATATTTTGTTATTGTAAAAACAAAAATTGCATGAAATTTGGTTGAATTTTAAATGCCCTAATAAGACGATTTTTTGCGTATATATTAACCATATGTACATATATATTAATTACAATAAAATTTAATATTAAAATATGAACATATTAATATAAAATTTTAATATTAACGTATAAACCTGCTCTCCTTTAAACCAAATAATATTTAAGCCTAATTATTTTTCTTATTTTAATTTGTTTTTGAAACAACAAATTAATTTCTTACAATATTATGGCAGAATATTTAATAAATTTTCTGATATTTTGAAATTTGTAAGTAATAAATATATGGTACGTTTTGTTATAAAGATAAATGAACATAAAACTAAAAATGAAATAAACCGGCTTCTGTGAGTAAAAAAAAACCGGTGTATTCGACATTCGAAAAATTAACCTTTGGAAAAAACTGCCAGCTGAAAGAGTAAAAAACGGGGTTTTCCACCGATTGTAAAACCGAGTCGATCACTAATAGGTACATACCTATGTCCATAAAAACTTTTTATGTTATATATTCCTATTTTTGGGATTTTTGTAGATTAAGGGTATAAATTGGAAATAAGCTAAAAAATAGTAATTGGCAATTTGTTTGAATTACCGTTATTTTACATAAGAACTTGTTTTTTATATTTTTCTTACCTGTGGAGCTTTTCATTAAACATTTTTGTGTCAAAGTGATAAGTAATATAGTGTTTTCTTAAGTATATTAAAAATGAGTTATCCAAATGAAAAAAAAGATAAATTAAACAGTGGTGTCAAGAAAAAAGACGGTCATAAATCAGGCAACAAATGCTCTTTGAGTCATTGTGGCAAATCTAAAACAAGCTTACCTACGATGAAGCTATTTCGTTTTCCAAAGTCAAATACGAAATTATTTGAGGAATGGATAAAAAAGTGTGGCTTTGAAAAGGAGTTTGTGGAAAGAACTCCTGTTTAATTTTTGTGTGATAGGCACTTTTTTGCCAGACTGTATTGGAAAAAATTTTTTAAAAAGTGGAGCCGTGCCAAGCTTACATTTAACTGAGAGTGATGAGTCCAGAATCATTGAACAGCAAAAATGTTCTGGAAATGAGGATAGTGATATTTATGTTCTAAAAACTCCATCAAGTTAGCGTAGTAACCACCACCTTTATGCACGAATCTATGGTTATGTTGACTGTTTAAATAATAAAAATTTAAATGATCCCAACCCTCTGAAACGTGGCTTGAAGATTAATAATAAAACTTGGCAAATACTACAAGAGCTTATTACATACATACAACAAATTGAATATAACGGTAATAAAATATTTTCCATCAGCGGACTTATCCAAACCACTAGGGGTATATTGTCGCTATGTGAGGAAATGCTTAGGGAGAGCTCTAATTTACATATTGTGTTAACCAGCCGATTTAATCTAGACCCATTAGAAAGCGTTTTTTCGTATGTACGTGCTAAAAGTGGACATTGTAAGAACCCTTTTGTTTATGAATTCAATATCGCAATGGCTAAGCTGTTATCTTTAAAAATAAACCAGTTTAGTACCTTAACGAATTGTGCTGAAGACGACGCAATATTTTTGCTACTGGACTTTCAAAGCAGTTTAGACGATAATGACAGTGTAGCAACTAACAATTCTACCATCGTGACAGATATCACTGACATATACCAGGAAAATAAAGAATATTTTGATGAAATCGCCGACAGTTTTATCTCTAAGAATGTGCCAATTAAACTTACCTCAAGTCGAAATTTCATAGGCTACATAGCTCAATGGATATCTTTCATTAAATGCCGAATGGATATAATTAAACCTTCCCAAATTTTAACATATCCATCAGAAATGTTTATCCATACGAAAAAATATGAAAAAAAACAGATTTTGGAAGTTTATGCTCACCCTCTGACTTGACCTTCGAAATATGTAAAATTCATATTAAAGTATTCGAAAAACTATTTTTGAAGAACAAAGCAATTAAAAATATAAAAAAGGAAGTTATGGAGCAATGCATAGGGTGTACTAATGACACAAAATATTCGTTTTGGTTCGACGAAAAAATTGGGGGTCACAAACATAGAATGGAAATACTTAATCTGCTTGTACTTATTTTACTTAGAAAGCATTCCTGTTGGGAGACTTATAAGTACAAACAATCGAATGCTGAAAAGTTAAAATTTTTAAAGCACAAGTGGGTATGTACCATCGTATTAAAAGAACAACATAAATACCATACAAAAAGTTTTATGTCTTTCATTTTATTGGATTTCTTGCCAAATATTGTAAGTAGTAATGAAATACCTACTTTAAAAATGGACTTAAAATTCGGTGCAAATCAATGTAGTTTTACTTTTATAACAATAAAACACATATCCATACCTTACAATTACTCAATAGGTAACATTTGGTTTTACGTTTGCTATTTACGCATAGACCGCATGAAAACATTATTTCTGTTCTGTAATATAATTTTTAATGGCAATTGTTTTCAACGAGAAAACACACAAACACACAAACACTTAAGCTAGTAAAAAAAACAAACAAATTTGCCAATAACAATTCACAGAACTGGTTTCATCTACATATTTACATACATATGTATGTATGTATGCAAGAATGATAAAATAAAGATTACGCCTTGCGCATGATTTACCGTTAGATGACGTAGTAATCCCCTCGCAAAGGTTACCAAGTCTGTATCATATGTAATATCTAAAATTTCTTACAAAAAATTTATGTATTTGGAGATAGTTGGCAGCCCTGTAATTAATTTACTCAGACAGTTCTAAAAAAAAGTACTACATCGGTGTTTAATAAACAACGAATTTCGTGTCATATTTTATAATAAATACATATAAATAATATAAAAATTATATAAAAAGTGTTTAAATTTGGTTTTTTAAAAGCTGCAAAACAGAAAACAAAATAAAGTGAAAAGATAAGAAAGAGAGCAAATATGAAATGTGCAGTGGGCAAATGCAAGCAAAGTAACAGCAAAAAAACAAGTGAGAAATTATATTAAAACCTAATAAAATGCGCATTGTTAATAAAACGTTTGTATATTCAAAAAGCTGTATCATTTTACAATTTTTCAAAATATGAATCTCGAAGGAAGTTATGAGTAATATTTTGCAAACGAGTGAAGCCTGTAAATAAAGATATAGAAAAAATTTGTGTTTAACATTTCAAGCAAGAAGATTTTGAAAGAAACTTGATATTTGAAATGGGTAAGTTAAAACAAAATTAATTCATGCTGTACATAACTAAGGCATTATGAATAGAATTTAGCAAACGGCGTGCAAAAATTTTAAAATCACATGCAGTTCCGTCTTTAGACACTAGTGCTATTGAATGTGAAACGAAAACTGCTAATGAAACTGAAGTTGCAAATATATATGAAGGACTACGTGAAACTGAAAAGCAAAATGATATTCCAAATAGTTTTAAAGAAAAATTGGTCGCGGATAATGCTCCAAGGCCGACTGATCTTGAAGAAGATCGCTTCTAAACTTACACCATATTTTTCAAATTAAATGGTAACAAGTTATTACTTTCAAGCGGATATTTACAAAAGCATTTGTTGGAAGCCAAAGAAATTGAAGCCAGTGAATACGTGAAAAAACTTTTTTTTAGGTGTCGAATGTATTTTAGAATTAGGAAACTAAATGTCGAAATCGCTGAAAATACTTATAAGCGAAAAAGAAAATTTGATAAAATAACAAAATTATGTGTATTCTACACCTAATATAATAGTGAAATATTGTAATAAAAATAATGCAAATATAAACATATGTATATATATAAAGAATTTATTTGCTTTCAAAACATTTAGTTAGAAAAAAAAAATTTGTCCCACTGTCATGTTTTTACACACACATTATTAGTTATACAGCTGAATTTTATTAGCCAATCAGAACACAGCTTGAGTGACGTCAGAATTCCTACATGCGCAGAAATGTTTTTTTATGGCTGCGTGATGGCGTAATCTTTATTTAATCATTCTTGTATGTATGTATGTTGTAATTTGTTCTTTTTAATTCTCTCAACATGTGAGAATGAAGTATTTTCTTCTTCTGATACTTCCTCTACCGCCCGCATCTGTTACAGCAAAACATTTTTGATATTTTCAAATACACTGAGTGCAACATCTTTATAGTCTATTGTCTTTGCTTAAACTACTACAACTAAAATAAATTATAATGTAAATTAAGCTACGTAAAAATAAATCTGTAACAATATTCTTTATGTTGTTGTTGTTTTTTTAATAATATATGTACAAGCAAAGAATATAAATCATATAGAATGCGCATGAAGGCCCAAATTGAAATATTTTTTAAAAAAATTTTAAGACGCGGTCGGTAAGGCAAAAGGGAAAGAAGCAAAGTAAAGAGCATAACAATGTTTCGCTCTCATACGTAATTGCGTGTGTTTGTAAATACTTCAGTTTGTATGTATGTATGTTTGTTTATGTTTTGATATTTTCATTTCTTGCACAAATCAACTTCTATTCATCATCTCAACAAATTTTTGTCAGTCAGTCAGTCAGACGTTTAACTACGTACGCGTGTATGTATGTTGTTTATGTATGTATGTATGGATGTGTTAATTTTCTTTAAATAAAGAAATGAGAAAATATAAATTTACATTTATAAAAAAGGTCAAATAATTCAAACAAATGTGAACAAAAATTATTTTGAAAACAAATATGCTCGACTGTGTTACAGTAGCAAAAGCGTATATATGTTGTTGTTGTACGAATGAGATTGCATCAATTGTGATCGAATTTTATTTGCCCTTCTTAACGAAAATTTTAGTGTACGTGTACATTTTAATTGATTTGAGATAATTTTAATAGAATGAAATTTTTTATAGGTGAAAATGTTCTTTTCAAGCATTTGAATTTCACTTGAGGTATTTTAAATAAATAAATAAATAAATAAAAAAGGCGATGTTTTCTAATGTATTGCAGATACTTTTACAAATTGGAGTTTTCGAAAAAACTTTCGCTTATTGTCAAGTACATTAAATGTTTATACATGTAGCTCTAGTGTGATATTTTTTATTTTAAAGTGTAATTTATAATTTATTTTAGCTACTTTATTCTTTAAAATTACAATTTTTATTAAAATTGCTGTCACTGTTTCGCCAATTATTTTTTGGCTAGTCAAGAAACTAATAGTTATGTATGTACTTAGGTATTTTGTGATAAAAGAAAGGGAATTTTAATTTTATGTAAGAAAGGCAAAACTCAATAAAAAATACTTATGTACCTGTTGCCTGCACTGGAATTATTTGACCGCATGCAAAAAATGCGCAAAAACCTAGCTAAACCGAAGTCAGGTAGAATTTTAGTATTGTTGTTGAATTTAAAGAGGCAAAAATCGTCAAGGGCACTTCCGGCGAAAATTTTTTAGTGATTTTTTAAAGGCTCTGCAGCTTTTTATTTTATTTTGTTGTGAAGCATTTCATAACACATTTCAGTTTCAAAGCTGCAGTGAAATATTACGTACTGTGTGTCTAGAAATTATAATAAAAGTAAATAAAAATAACGCAATAAATAAAAACTCTACTAAAGCAATGAATTCGAGTACAAAAAAGAAAAATAAATCGCAATCGAGCATAAAATGCTGCGTAAAAAATGCCAAAAATCGAGAAGACATTTTAAGGGCTTAAAAATGTTTAAATTTCCTTCGCCGGATATGATACTAGGTCAAATTTGGCGAGAGAATTCCTGAGAAGAATTTTAATAAAAATCTTTATATTTGCGAAAATCAATTTTCAAGTTCATACGTTGGGGAAAAAAATTAAAAGCTAACGCCATTCGAACTGTAGATATTGATGAAATTGAGGAAGAATTGGAAGATTTTAACGCAGAGTTCAGGTCCTTCCGAAAAAATTTAGATTGTGAAAATATTGCAGCCCCCTTCTGCTAAAATTGCGAAAATCAAACTCTACTTGCAGATCACAAAAAAATTCAAAAAATTTTAAAATCAAAGCGACCCACACAAAATATTAAAAAGTTAAATCGTAAAAATATAAAAAAGTCTCTTATTGAATCGATTGATTGTTTACAAAATATAAGCGCAGAAAGCAAAATTTTTTGTAAGCTTTTGTTGAGCTCTCGGCCAAAGGAATATTCTGAAAATGTAAAATATTTAGCTCAGAACATATTTTACAAATCTCATTCCACATATTTATTTCTAAGGGTCAAATTAAATTTGAATCTTCCTCACATTTCCACCTTGAATCGGTGGGTGCCGATTAAATTTCTTCAGCCCGGCTTAAAAAATAATGCTTTCGAATTCGTGGGGGAAAAATGCTCCCAGTTGCATGACAGATGTGCTAAGCATATGGTTTTAGTTATGGATGAAATGAGCATAAGAAAAGAGTTGAGGTATAATAGAAGTCTAGATTTAGTTGATGGATTTGAAACAACTGGATTTTAAAGGATATAGAATAATAGAATTGCCACTCATGTATGTGTTTTTATGATTAAATCTGTTTTCTAATTTTTCAATCATTCTTAATTATTTTATTTCCTACAACGGCTTATCTGCGGATACTTTAAGTGAAATAGTTAAAGAAAATTATAATATATTAAAAAGCATGGGTATAAACGTTCGTGCCCTTGTATGTGATCAAGGCCCGACCAACCGAAAATGTTTTTCCAACCTTAAAGTATCTGTGGAAAAGCCGTTTTTTGAAACTAATGATCAGAAAGTTTTTTGCTTGTACGATTTCCCCTGTCCCCTGTCGCTTACAGATTTTGGAAGCTTAGCTGCTCCATTAGATAAACTAATGGATGCTAGTAAAAGACATATTTTAATATTTCATAAAATTTTTAAATCTGAGCCCCAAAAATTGGTACAAAATCTTTTATTATTGAGTCCTGTAAACGCTTGACTCCGCAGTGGTTTACCGACGCTTGTTCACAACACAGAATAGAAGTTTTGGACTTTCTACTATTAGTACTCCTCCGAAAGCATTGCAAAAAAAATACAAAATTTAGCAAACGAATGATGTAATTTATTAAAGTATAACAACTTTGTTAATTATACAAGGCCGAAATTAATGAAGTGGGAAAAACATATAAAAAATGATGTATTCTTAACAAAAATACATACATAGTTTGTTTTTATTTCAATTGTTTTATAAAAAAAAACTTATTTCTTTTCCAATATTATTATTTAATTTAATTTGAAATGAATAAACTTTTCAACATTCTGTTTGTTCTAAAAAAAATAATACATAATTTTCAACTCTAGTTTTTTATATAAAGTTTTTTCTATGTACCTGATATATCTGATATGTTTGTATTAAAAAAAAAAAAAAACAAAAATATTTTAATATAAAATTTGTGAATAAAATCCCTTTTATTATTATATGAATAAAAATACTAAACTGGAAAAAAAATTAAACAAATGTTGACAACAAAATTGTTTCGCTTATTAAAACGAAATAATATGCATTTTTCCTTATGTTGTCAAACTTTACTATGTATGTAGGTATATATATTCAAAGCTTTTGAAAGAAAAGACTTAAGATTCCAAAAAATTTAAACCAAAATAATTTTAATTTTTAAATATACAAAAGAAAAGAGAATATTAATATTAAAATTTTAACAAGACAAAGAATAAAGTAGCTAAAATAAATTATAAATTACACTTTAAAATAAAAAATATCACACTAGAGCTACATGTATAAACATTTAGTGTACTTGACAATAAGCGAAAGTTTTTTCGAAAACTCCAATTTGTAAAAGTATCTGCAATACATTAGAAAACATCGCCTTTTTTATTTATTTATTTAAAATACCTCAAGTGAAATTCAAATGCTTGAAAAGAACATTTTCACCTATAAAAAATTTCATTCTATTAAAATTATCTCAAATCAATTAAAATGTACACGTACACTAAAATTTTCGCTAAGAAGGGCAAATAAAATTCGATCACAATTGATGCAAACTCATTCGTACAACAACAATATATATACGCTTTTGCTACTGTAACACAGTCGAGCATATTTGTTTTCAAAATAATTTTTGTTCACATTTGTTTGAATTATTTGACCTTTTTTATAAATGTAAATCTATATTTTCTCATTTCTTTATTTAAAGAAAATTAACCCATCCATACATACATACATACATGCATAAACAACAGACAAACACGTGTTCGTATTTTGTTTCTTTGCTTCTTGTCTAACGCATGATGTTAAACGAGTGCATGGTAAATAAATATGAATAAAGAAACCAACAACAAATTACATTTACAAAATTTTGTGAGCGAAACTATATGAGAGCCATTCGTAATGAAGAGAGCGGGTTCCAATGTTAGAACCCGCCATAAGAAATTTTATTTTGTACGTGATGCGCATTCTATATGATTTATATTCTTTGGTACAAGTTAACGACATTGCTAACAATAAAACTGCTGATTGCCGTGGTCCGCGCCTTAAATTATATTTTTTGCTTTAAGTGATAAAGAATTTGTTAACTTACATTATGTTATTGTTGTGTTTTTAATAATATTCTCTATGGTTTTAAATAATGATAGTGTTGTAAAGTTATCGGTTAAAACGGATAATTTTTTTTCTCTACGTATAGGAACAAATTCAAACGTTGTCTTCATACCCGCCACTAAAAAAATGGTGGGGGTATATTCATTTTGTCATTCCGTTTGAAACACATCGCAATATCCGTTTTAGATCCCATTAAGTGTATATATTCTAAATCGGGGTTTGATTTTATGACGATCTAGCTATATCCGTCCGTCTGTTGAAAGCACGATAGAGGTCGCACCGAAAGAGCTAGGGGGCTCAAATTTTACCAGAATCTTATACACAAGGTTCGTTTGGTATTGAAAATGGGCTAAATCGGAATATTAGTAAGTGAGTTATAGCTCGTAATGCAAGAGTCCTCCCTGTCCTTCGAACATCGAATAAAATACAATTGTGTCCAAACGCATTAACGTACAGTCATGAAACTTCGAATATATATTTCCCTGAAAATCGCTTAAATCTATGCATTAGTAAAAGAGTTATAGATTAAAATTTACGAAAATTTATACCGCACAGAGTATATTTTAAATTTAAAACGTAATAAAACTGACAAAACTACAAACGATTATGAAATTTTGCAAACATTGCTTTTTGGTCAAAGTCTTTGTTATAACGGAAAATAAATGTGCCACGCCCACTTTTTGTATTAAATTTATACCAAAATATATTAGTCATATTCATTAGCATTTATTCATTGCAGACGGCACCATCTATTGAAACCTAGATGGCGCCACTAAAATTTTGCAAACAATGAGGACGATGTCTTTGCGTAATATCGCGTAGAACACTAGATGACTCTACTAACATATTTGCTAACAACCTCTTTCATTTTTTGCACAAACCACAAAGAAATTTTATAGGGGTTTGTGAAAACGAAAATGACCGAAGTAGTTTACAAAAAATAACTAGAGTAACGATTTGTGCCCAACTCTAAACATACAGATGTGTTCCCACAGTTTTAAGAAGCTAAAGATTTAAAAATTTAAAAAAATGTGCATCAGTAGATTTTAAATATGTATTTGAATATTTAAAATACATTTTTAACCAAATTATATTTTATTACCCTATCTATTCTATTGTAAAGGGTGGTTAAATTTTAAGGGCCGATGTTGATAAACCACAAATTATTTAGGAAATTATTATCATTTCTTTTTATTATGATAATATTTGTATGGTTCAATTATGTATGAAATAAAATTTCAAATGGCCACCTCGTCGGCACACCTCCATCCGTTGGTCCAAATTTTCAATGAAGATGTTGATGTTCGATTGTTGGGCACGATGATGAGTCAAGGTTGACTACACATTATCGCGAAAAACAACAATGTTTTCCGTTCCAAAGCATTGCCAGTGTTAGCTCACGATACACAGATTAAATTAAGAACATCAGGGTACATAGAAGAATCGAAGAAGCTGCGTGGTGTAACGACTTCATTAATTGTGGGGCCCAAAACGAATTCATGACTTTGGCCGTCACAGTGGATTCACAAATGTGTCACTATCAAAAAATACACCTTTAGCAGCGAGTTCGAAGCAACTAATAGCGTCTGAGAAAATGTCTAATGTAAAAGCATTGTCTTTTTTTGTAGCAGCTAATCTATCTCGACACCAATACAATATTATTAGACAGTCTGCACCTGAGTAGTTTCCCTCATACACAAATATTTAAAATGAAAAACAAAATTGTTATTCATTGCCAACGAGCTTTAAAATAATTGAGACTTGCGTTCACGTAAGTTTAGAAGACTTCTTGATCACACTGCGGAGCGACTAATACAACTTAAAGAAATTTAAAATTGTCAACTGTCGCAATCGGTGGTGAAATTTTGCAAGTGAAGCACAATTTAATTTTGTTTATGATAGATGGAAAGGTTCTTAATGCTATAACTGGAACTACGTCAACACAAAAGGGTTACTTATGTGGCGCCAATAGCAAAAACTTCAATAAAATAGATGCCATGATTAAAAGGCCTGTGAAACAGAATATTTAAGATTTGGTATATCTGTGATTCATGGCTGGATCACATTCTTGGAATGTCTTTTGCATATTGTATATAAAATGCCTTTAAAGAAGTGGCAGGCTGGAAAAAAAATTGTTGCTTAAACAAAATTAGAAATTAAGAAACAATATAGAGAGGCTATGGGTTCTGTAAAAATAACATTTGCTTGACAAAATAAGAAATTAATTTTATTGATTTAAATAAAATATATAATTTTCAACGTGTAAGTATTTTAAAACAATATAATATATATTAATGTTCGACAATTATAACTAAGTTATATAAAATAATATAATAAAATAAGCAGTAAGTTGAATGTAAACATGAACATCCTTTCATTCCTCTTCTTTCAAAATGAGTCGACAATACTGCAGACGGTCAGGCTGAACTTTAATCCTTGAGGATCTTCTTAAGACAGTAGGTGGTAGTTCATTTTCCACGCTTGATGACTGATTGGTCTTAGAAAGATGATCAGGCTCCATGTCATCTCTTTCTGCTACGACTTCTGGTGTTGGTGTTATTTTAGCTTGTGATGGTTTTTCTACGATACTGATTAGAATTCACGTCTTCCACTATGTAAGAACGAGGGTGTATTTGTGTTTTAACAACTGCTGGTTTCCAAGTACTTGGTTTTTCTGTTCGTGTTACGACTGTATCTCCTTCTACGAAGTGGTGAGGTTTAACTTTCGCTGCGCAACTGGCGTACTGGCTTTGCTTCGTTCTTTCTTGTTTTAGACGATCCGTTATTGTTTTGCTTTCCGCTGGTAATAACGATTCTTTTGCTGTTGGCAAGGTACTTCTTATTCCATGGCCAAAAAGACGTTGAGATGGCGAACCAAGATTGCCTCGTGGGGTATTCATATAGTTAAGGAGTCTTAAATAGTAGTCGCTGTTATCGTATTTTGATTTTTTAAGGATGTTTTTTGCCATTTGCACCACTTTTTCCGCTAACCCATTGCCACTTGGGTGGTACGCCGAGTTTGTGCGATGATTAAATTTCCATGACAATGAGAAAAGTTTAAATTCATTGCTTGAAAATTGTGAACCATTATCGGTCTCCAAAGTAAGAGGGGGTCCAAACGTTCAGAAAATTTCCTTTAAGAATAAAATTACTTGATTTGTTGTTGTCTCGTTTAGTTTTTTAAACTTAAGATAACCTGAATACCTGTCGATAAAAACAATATACTCGTGATTATTAAAATTAAACAAGTCTGTTGCGCCTATCTCGAAACCATGATTTGGAATCTCTTTTTCGCTGATTTTTATTTTAGTGTTTTTTCGTTGATAAACTTGACATGCGGCACAAGTTTTTACAACATTAAAGATATCCTGACTCATTTGAGGCCAAAATACGGATTCTCTAGCCATTCTAACATACTTAGCGTAGCTAAAATGACCAGTGTGTATGTATTTTAAAAAATGTTCCCTTAATTTGAGAGGTACTACCACCTTTCCACATTTGAAAAGTATACCATCATCGCTTGCTGACAACTCGTCTCCAAAATGCCAATATTGTTTTACTTCGCCAGGTAAATCATTTTTTGATTTTGGCCAACCGTTACTGATGAGGTTTAAAAGTATTTGGCAAGAGCTATCATTACCTGTTTCTCTTTTTAAGTTTTCCAGTTCTCTGTCAGATATTGACAAGATCGTTTGAATGTCTAAATTTTCTTATTCTTCTTCCTCACTGGTTTTATTTTTGCAGTCACGACTCAATGGATCAGCCAGATACATTTTAGTACCTGGTTTGTATAACACAATTGGGTTGTAGGTCAACAAACTTAACCGGATCTTAAACTTACTCAAATATGTGAATTTTCCTAATACTCTTTGTAGTTGTTTTTTGTTTTTTGGTGGTTTAAGGCGGTTGATAGAGTCTATTTTGTCAGGATCAGCGTGTAATCCAACATCGCTTATAACATGTCCTAAAAATTTTACTTTAGCTTGTTCGAATTTACATTTTTCTTTATTTAATTTTAAACCATTTTATATTAATAACGAAAGCCGTAGTTTTACGAAGTGCATCTAAACTGTTGGCATGTAATAAAATATCGTCGACGGCAACTTTTACATTCGGTAGATGTGAAAATAGCTGCTGCATAACGCTTTGAAAGACTTCTGGCACTGACGAAATTCCAAATGGTAATCTTTTGCATATACGGTTAGTAACTGGAAATTGCCAAAAAAAAACTTTTTTGCAATCTAAAACTGAGAAATATTTAGCGCCCTTGGGTTGCGCAGTAATTTCTTCTAGTGTGGTCATAGGGTAGTGACGTCTGTTAATATTTTTATTAACACTGGTAGGGTCAATACAAATTCTTATCTTGTTACCTTGGCATACCACCATCATTGGTGACACAGCTGGGGTTGGCAAATTGGTAGGTCCTATCACTTCCATTTTAACCATTTTGTCAAGTTCCTTTTTTACTTCGTCTCTAATTTTGAATGCAACTCGCCTGGCTAAACAAATTTCAAAATTTGGATTTTCGACTAAGTCTATTTCATAAACAAAATTTTTTATGCATCCAAGACCCTCAAACAGATTTTCGTTAATTTTTAGCTCATGTACTCTTTTAGCTAATTGCAGTTCCTCACACGAGTTTGCACCTAAGATTGGTTTAACATCTTCGTTTACACTCTTGAAATTTATTTTGCAATTTTTCTGATCTATTTTCCAATATAAGAAAACTTTACCCAATACTTTCAATTTATAGTTACCAAATGACACAAGATGTTTAACACAACAAGGCTTAATTGTTATTTTTTTGTTAAGCGTTTTGATTCTATCTGTTATATTTCTCGGTAAAACATTACACTGACATTGTCGAGTTTAATCTCAAATTTATGTTTTCCAATAGCTCATGTTTCTGTAAAATGTTCCTTTTCTTTAGTATTGCGGCTAATGACACACCCAATAAATAGTTCAGGATCACTTTCTGTATGTTCTTTTTGTTCGCAATAAGCTACATCCCTATTTTTGTAAAATTTCTTTTTGGCTTTTGCTTTACATACACTTTCAAAATGGTTTTGTTTTTTACATTTCTTGCAAATATGACGGAAAGCTGGACAATTGCGTACTGTATGATTTTTCTCGCAATTGCGACAATCAAAACTTTTTGTTTTATTTAACTTCTGCACAATACTAACAATTTTATCATTTTCATTATGTATTTCTGCAGTTTGCTTTCGTGATAGCTCAGTAGCTTGACAGATTTGAAGGGCTTTTTCCAATGCAATGTCATCTGATGGCAATTTAGTTCGAAATGTATCGCTTTTTATACCAAGAATGAGCTGGTCTCGTAAGAGGCTGTCAGTTAGTGTTTCGAAATTACAATTTTGTACCTGCAGTCTTAATCTGGTAAAATATTCATCAATTGTTTTACCATCATTCTGCATGATTTTATGGAATTTATATCTTTCGAATGTTGTATTAAGCTTGGGTGTAAAATACGTTTAAAATTTTTCCTTAACGGCAGCCAGCGTTTTGTTACTTGCCCCAGGTAGCGAATTGTAATTTTGAATTGCAGAGTAACCAATAGCAGACATGAACGTTGCAAGCTGTACGCCTGCAGGTTTACTGTTTAAACCGGTTGCGACCGCAAAATACTCGTACTGCTGCTTCCATAGTTTCCATTCCTTGGCCATATCTTTGCCGTGTTCTATAACTAATGGCTTTGGTGGTCTTAAAAAATTACAAGTATTTTCACCGAATGATCAAACAATTGGTTTGATATGGGATTTATTAATTGTAATTTATTTGATTTTACTTTTATTTGTGGATTATGCCACTACGGGTTTCGGCACCATGTAAAAATAGCATTTGCTTGACAAAATAAGAAATTAATTTTATTGATTTAAATAAAATATATATGTACTTTTCAACTTGTAAGTATTTTGACTGCTAGTTCAAGGTATATGAAAAACTAATATTCAAACAATAGAATATGTATTAATGTTTGACAATTATAACTAAGTTATATAAAATAATATAATAAAATAAGTAGTAAGTTGAACGTAAACATGAACATCCTATCAGGTTTAATCGTTGACAAACCTAAGCCTGGCTTCGGAAATACCAATGATGGGAATACGGCAAGACGTTTTTTTCCAAAACGCAGAAAAATCCGCCGAAATAACAAAAACAGATTTGAACTTAAAAAAAGAATGCACATTTTGCTTATAGTAGTATCCAGAGGCAATGAAATCCAAAGTGAAAACTTTAAAATATTTGCACACAATACAGCCAGACTTCTCGTTGAAAAATATCCATGGTAATATGCCATCCACTTTTCACAAGTACCTAATACACGGTGACGAAATTATTAATAATGCTCCCTTACCCATTGGGCTATTATCAGAATAAGCGCAAGAAGCTCGGAATACAGATTTTAAAAAATATAGAGTTTTATTCATAAAAGTGCAGTCGCGAAAAATTCCTTAAAAATGTTTTTTATTTATTATTAATAAGCTCTGACCCAATTATGTTGAGCAAGCGAAAGTTGCCTCCAAAGAAGGTTCAAAATTTTCCAGAGCAGGCAGTGGATTTAGTAATACCTCCAGTTCCAAACAAAACCAATTTGTGTGATCAAAATGATGATTATGATAATGAGGATAATGACAATGGTCAAGTAGATGGTGATCATGATCACGAAAATAATTATTTTTAGATTCTCATATGTTATCTATATTTTAACTTGAATTCCCTTATTTGTAATAAAACTGCACTGAAATATAATTAAAAATGCTTTGTTTTATCAAACTGTATTGGTATTAGGTGAGGCTCCACGAAAAGCCCCCCAATGAAATAACGCCCAAGAAACAGTCCCCAATGAATTAAACCCCAAAAAATAGGAAATAACACCCAAAAACAGTAAATGAAATAACATCCAAAAATAAATGAAATACACCCCAAAGCGAAAACGAAACAACCCCCAATATTTGGGAGTTATTTCATATGAAATAAATCCCAATGATGAAAATGAAATAATCCCCAATGAAATAAACCCCATCAGCAACAAAAATGAAATTGTGCCCAAAATTTATAAAAGAGACAGATTCATTAAGGATTTAATGAAGTCAATATGGACCAACAGCAAAATCGCAAATTTATTGATATAAATCGTGTGGAGGCCCGCAGGCGTCTTCTTCATAATAAGAATATATGCAACTTCGAAAGTGTGCCAACATTCATAATCAATTTTTTTTGGTGAAAGAACATACAAAGCTCGTTTAATAGTGACTACTTTTGGTTTTGTAGATGGACTAAGTCGAGTGCAGTAAATTTCCCTTATACGATGGAAGCAATATCAGATCAGCCACCAACGAGCTATCCTAAAGCTTTACGAATGGCTTGAAAGTCCAACTCATGGTAGACGTTATTATAGTTACAATATTGTAAAGAAGACAGTAATTTTCTGTAATGGAAATGTAAGGGAGTATGGACAAAAACTTGTATAATATTTCCAATATATTTATTTTTGAAACCCAATTACCAAAAAATTATTTTCATGTATATACATAAATAATAAATTTAATACATTATACGTAAGAAATGATAAGTTAAAACAAAATGGTTGCTCATAAAACCAAGATGGAGAAAATACACGTTGTATGTACAAATGCTGCCAGTTGGTTACACTTTATTATTATTGACCTCCTCACTGCTTGGCAAAAGTGGAACTAACAACCGATTACTTTTGATTTAGGGAAAACAATAATTATTGCCGTCCATAGACTAATTTCGTAGTCTGTCACGAAGGTCGCACCATCCAAATCCCGAACGTTATCATTTATGTATTTGAAAAGATATTGTAATATATTCACAGGCTTAAAGTTTTCTTGTAAAAGGCCTATTTTTGT
Source organism: Phyto melanocephala (assembly GCA_941918925.1). Classification (NCBI taxonomy): domain Eukaryota; kingdom Metazoa; phylum Arthropoda; class Insecta; order Diptera; family Rhinophoridae; genus Phyto; species Phyto melanocephala. Next base: position 51,501,329 of record OW799237.1, read on the forward strand.
ATAATTTATTTAAAAACACCCCCAAAACCAAAAGCTTTAAAAATGAAATAACCCCCGAATACAAAATGAAATATCACCCAAATTATACACGCTATGAAACAAGCCCCGAATTTGAAAAATTTGTGGGGTGTTATTTCATTGGAGATTATTTCATAATTTGAAAACCCCAAATGAGAAATGAAATAATTTCCAAAAAAAAAAATGAAAGACGGCCCAAAAAAATTGGGAGTTATTTCATATGAAATAACCCCCTAAAATGTATGAAAAAAATTTGGAGAATATTTCATTTCTCGTTTGGGCGTTATTTCATTGGGGGGCTTTTCGTGGAGCCTTAGGTGAAAGGTAATGGAAAAATAGCCTAACAGAGCTTCCCTGAATTGATCCTCAAAAACTATGTATTTCAACTCAGTATGCGAATGTAAAAATAATAAAAACTCTTGAATATTTTTCAATATAAGTTTATTGATAAAAAAAAACACTCAAATGTTACTATGCGCCGGTATTAAGAGCTTATTAAATTATTTGGAAAGCAATAATAAGAGTTTAATCTGATTATCTCTTTCACTTATTTAAATTGTAAAAATAAATTGTAATTGTAAATATGCTTTAAAATTAATGTAACAACAACAATTAACAAGATTCATAAGAAAATATAGAGTCCAATTAGCGATTTTTTTTGATTTCCCTTGGATGCTATTTTAATGTCACGTAGTGCGAAAACATTATTTGTCTCCGTCATTCGTATTTGAACAGTCGCAAAAGCACCTAATTTAGAATCTCGTACGATATTAAATTGAATTTATTATAAAATCATTTAAAGGTTGTTTTCAATTAAGTATGATGGATTTTAAATGAAAAATTATTGGGTTTAGTGTAAGATATTAAAAAAAGAAAAAATACCTACTAAGATTCGCAGGTTTTTTCATATTTCCATGCCTCAAAATCACTTCTGTTTTATGTCACGTACGATATATTCTTATTTTTCTGGATATTTTAGACAACAATGATTCAAATATAATTATTTTTTTTAAATAAAGTACCCTTTGAATGGAACATAAAGATCTAATTTGGTTTCAGTTACTCTTACTTTTGCAAAAATTAGTCCAAAAAATTGGGTATAACATGAAATATAGGTTAAGTAACGATGTGAGGTTATGCCCATGTACATAATGATGAAGGGTATTATCAAATTCGGCACGGCCGAATATAGCACTCCTACTTGTTTTATACAAACTTTAATTTTTCATCTCTATGACAAAATAACCTAGTGATGAATTTTTAATTAAAATGCAAAAATTGGATTTTGTTTGCATGCAATTTACCTATACGGATGACTTTTTTTATTATTGTTAAAATTTTTATGTTTTACTTGTGATATGAGAAGTTGAAGGTAAATTCTTTGGTATACATACATATGTATGTATATCATACTAAAATTTTAATATTTCCATTTATGGTTTTTCTTTAGGGTAGTATTAAATGTGACATATTAAAAATAATTTTGCTTCCAATGTAGTTTTCCATAAGGAGGAATTTTTCTATAATTTTTATTTGAATGTAATTGTAGTTTGTAATAAAAAAAATTTTTTTTTGTTTTTTTTTGTTTGTTTATAGAGAAGAATTGTTAAATAAAGGTAGAATATTTTAAGAGAAAATTATCGTTTGAGTGATTTTTATTAAAATAGTAAAGAGGGATAGAATGGAAAAATATATGGAAATAAACTCAAGCTGCACATATATAAAAATCTTTCCGATTAATACATATATTATAAAGGAAGGGTTTCAAAATGATTTTCAATCATTCATCATAAATCTTGAAGAGAGGAAATGATTGCTATGATTGAAAATGATAAAGACGAAAATATTGATGAAAGAATTTTAATTCCTAATACTCAACCTTGTTTTAATTGGGAACCATCGAAAATTCCAACAATTCATTATTATATAAGCTTTTCAATATGTATGTTTTTAATAAATAAATATATATACATACACGCAAAGAAAAACCATGGTTAGGACACGACGGTCATGTTATAGTTTCTATAACAATATTTGGTTGTCGAAAACAAGTAATAGTTATTTTTGTTTCATTTCATCATATATTTTGTCACGATAATCAAGTATTGGTTTGAATTGTATCATTTAATGTTTACATTTCGTAAAAATTTCAAAATGGTTATCATTTAAAAATATGTAGTATGATTTAAAAAAAATAATTTGACAAAAATAAAATTTTATTTAAAATCATTAAAAATTACAAATAATCATTAAATAATAGGTGAGACAACAGTATGATTACAAATTAATCAAGCTATGATTTTTTTAATCATAATTTGATTTCAAGTGTTCTACTTCTTGCTGAATTAATTTTTATTATTTTAAAAGTTTGAGATGTCAAAAAAATTTACAAAAATTTTTAAAAATTAAAGAAAATTAACAAATACACGAGAAAATGTAAAAAAATATTGATATAAAAGTTGCAATTAAATTGGTAAGTATTTACAATCAATATGTGTATGTTACAGCAAAAGAGAATAATTTGCCGTAAAAAAAGCAAATTCAATCATAGTATGTTGCTCTTCGATTACGGTTACCACAACCATATTTTTTCTTTGCGTGTACATATAATTAAGATTTTCTATATATCAAAAATTTTTCTGAAATAAAATTATTTATTATAAAAAGTTCCGATGTAAACATGTCTTCAATTCTTAAAAGACTTTGATGGCTACATTTTTATTGAACATCTTTGTCTTATTGAAAAATTTTTAAAATTTACAAACAATTGTGAATTCATTGCGGATACACCTGTGTATGAAAAACATGAAACTCATTACAAAAGTTGTATTTTGTGAACGGATACTACAACTGAGGGTCCTGATACATGCAGATATGTAAGTTACAAACAGAATAAAATTATCATAGACGATCTAAAAAGGAGATATTATTTATAAGCAAAAAGGTCTATTATAAAACCTTGAATATTGAATAATGAATAAGTATGAATTATTAGATAATTAATTAGGTCTTCTACATTTGTAGTAAGCATTATAAATAAAAATGTTTTAGAAAAAAAATTTTTTTCCATGTTTTTTTTTATAATAATTAGCTGTCTAATCTCACGTGTGGTAGTTGAGATGAAATTTAAAACTCAATAAAATTTTGTTTTAAAAAATATTTACACTTTTTATCAAAGTCTGTTCACTTTAGCAGGCAAAATATTTTTAGTTTTGTTAGGTATGGTCAAGGTTCATAATAGTTTTTTATAATTGTTAAATTTATGTACATATGTATGTAAAAAATCATCAACTTTAAAACTTAATTAGAACTAATTTAAAAAAAAACTAGCCATTTAAAAAAAAAAAAAACTTTTCAAGAAACAGCATGGTGTTTAATCAAAATGTTACCAAAAAGGAAAATAATACGAAGATGGGAGAAAATAAAAAGGAAAGTATTAAAATTCTTGAAGTGCTCATTTTACCACCAATATATGTCCCATTATTCCTAGTATTGTATGACGGGACTGATAATAGTCTTCTGGAAGTTCTTCAAAAGTTTGAAGAAAAAAATATTTTAAGATTATAACTTTAAATTTTTATTTTTATAAATCCTTAAAAAAAAAGTTTAAATAGACTTATTACTAATACATCATTTGTATTTTTTGTATATATTTATTTTGTATTTTTAAATATAAAAAAATAAAACAGTAAAAACCACATAGATTCGATGTTTCACTTTGAAGTCGTCTCTTATTACAGATGAAAGTTTTAGAGTTTATATTTAAAAATAAAATTAATTGTTTAATTGGTGGTTGGCAAAAAGAGCAAAAGAAATCAGCGGCTTTATTTTTAGGGAAGTAAAATGCAACCCAATTCTGTCCAGGTTTATATGATGAATCCAGCGTTGCCATAATCATGATTTTTTTTTGCTAAAATATGATTTATGATCTTTTATCCCAAAATAATTATTTTTATTTTTAAAAATTATATTTTTTTTTAAGTTATAGATACAAAACATAATGGGCCAATTCAAAGTTGACTCTCATATTGTACTATATCATATAATTCATATTAATATGACTAGTGACTTTGAACACCTTTTGTTAACAAATTATGTATTTAATACAAGAAAGAAGACAAAGAGATGACGCTGTTAAAAATTGTATGTATACAGGAAAGAAGAAAATAGAAAATATTCTCTCTGAGAGGTGAGAAGCGAAGAAATTCTCTCTGAGAGACAGTATGGTTAAAAGTATAACATAAACAATTTCTTATACATAGGAAACAAATGTGTAAAGTCATATTATTTTTTTTGTATGGAAATTACTAACGAACATTTTAAGCATGCATAAAATAATATGAAATAGTACAAATACGACTGATATGCAACCACTTTGAATTGGCCAAATATTTCTACAATTCTTAACAACAAGCAATTTAAACCAATAAAGTTTTGTAGCAGCTTGTTGCGGAGTCTATTAAAAACATGTTGAATGTCATTAACGAACTCCATCTGTGCTTTTTATACCCTTCACCTGTGGTGCACAAGGGTATATATAGCTTTGTCATTCCGTTTGTAATTTCTACAATTTTAATTTCCGACCCCATAAAGTATATATTTTCTGAAAGCTTATGAATAGAGGAGTCGATTAAGCCCTGACCATATGTTATGTTCCTCAGACGTGTGTATGATAACAATCTTTTGAAAATATCTGGGAATGAATCGCTACTGAAATTCATCAAAATCGCCCGATAACTTTTTGAGATATGAGCAAATAAACACGACTGCCTTTTTTTTCCTATATTTTTACCACCAAAATTAAAATTTTGTTACTATTTATAGATATAATATGCCTAGAGAGATATTCGTGAAAAATTTTAGATAAATCGGGCTTTATTCGGTAAAGTTATAGGCAAACATTTTTTTTGAAAAATATATATTCTAAAAACGAAAATCAATTTTTTTCAGCTTCTAGACAACCGAGAGAGTCAATAAAAGAATTATAGAAAACTTTAAATTTATGTTGGCCGCCACTACGAAATGGCGGACAATAAATGTATCTATGGTATTTTAAAATGTTACTTCTTGAACCCCCTCAATATTGGTATCAAATTAAAGGGCTTGATCATTAGAATACAGTAAGTTATTCTAAAATGTAAAATCCAAGATGGCGTCTAAAACAAAATGGCGGATAAAATTTTTTTAACCCCATCAATATGGGTATCAAATTAACAGGCTTGACTAGTTGAATACACTTAACTACCTAAAAATTCAAAATCGAGGATGGCGTCGGAAATAATAAACAAAAAAGGGGAATAATATGAAATATAGGTTAAGCTACGATGTGAGATTATACCTATGTACATGATGGTGAAGTGTATTATCAGATTCGGCACATCCTCTCTAATAGTATTAGTATATTGGACTAATACAAAGAATCTATGATGAAATGCAAACCATTTATCTTAAAATTTTAGACAATTTTATAAAACCAAATTACGTTAACATTAATTTAATTAATAAACTTGACTTGGAAAATAAATTATTTCGTTTACAAAACGAAGATATTTATTTGGGGGTGCTTGTACTTCAAACAAAAAATGTTCAATCTAAAACTTGCAGAAAATGAAAAAAATAAATTCGTTGAAAATTGTACTTCATTATACCCGCCACCAAAAAAATGGTGGGGTATATTGATTTTGTCATTCCATTTGTAATACATCGAAATATCCATTTTAGACCCCATAAAGTATATATATTCTGAATCGGGGTTTGATTTTATGACGATCTAGCTATGTCCGTCCGTCTGTTGAAAGCACGATAGAGGTCGCATCGAAAAAGCAAGGGGGATACAATTTTGCCAGAATCTTTCTTATGCTCAAGGTTTGTTTGGTATTGAAAATGGGCTAAATCGGAATATTAGGAAGAGAGTTGTAGCTCGTAAAGCAAGAGTTGGTCTAAAAAACCGTGTCCTTTTAACATCGAATAAAATGGAATTGTGTCCAAACACATTAACGTAGAGTCATGAAACTTCAAATATATATTTCCTGAGTAAAAACAATATTTTTCCCCGCATTAGGGAAGGAGTTATAGATCAAAATGCATGAAAATTTATACCGCACAGTGTATTTTTCGGTATATTTAAAAACAAAAATGTCATAAAAGCAACAAAATAAGATGTACGATTCGGAAATTTCTTTTTGGTCAAATGCAAATAATTTGGATACGCCTAATTTAATGCCCACTTTCATTGAAAGACTACAACAACTTCGAAACGCCTATTAAATATTACGACCACTTTTCACGCCATCTACCGTTAATGAAATTTAAAAGCTCATAAAACCGACAAAATTGGAGGTATGATGATAAAGTTTGCTATATATATCCTTTAATGTCATTGTTATGCCGGAAAATTTAGGTGACACGCCCACTCTAACGCCTACCTCCCATATAACGGTTTATCTCAAATTCATATAATTTTTCTATGAATAAAGATTTTGGAATAATAAAGGACTATATTGAAACATCTAAGTTGCATTCATTAGTAGAAGCAACTTCAACACACCTATTTTAACGCGCACTTTCATTGAAAGACTAAACTAACGAAAACATTTTACTAGCTTATCGAACTTATACAAAGAAAGTGATACATATATTATTTAGTATAAAGAGATTATTGCGTAGCGATTACTGTTAATAACAAACAAATACATTTTGTGATATAAATTGGGTTATTTCCCGGGAATTTGAGTTATTTAATCTTCCCGATTTCCCGGGATTATTTTTCGGGATCCTGGGAAATAAAAAAGGTGGCTACGATTCGAAAGGAGATGTTTATATTGTTTATATTAAAATTAAATTCTAATGATTTTATTTTTGATCTCATAGCTAAAGTACCTGTATTTTTCTTTTTGTGCTTATATTTTACCTCGTATCTAGAGAATAATATTTTTTTCAATTTATATTTTTAATTCAAGTTTCTTTATTAATTTTTATAGTTTTAAAGTGTTTCTTTTACATTATAAACTATTTTATGGCTTTTAATAAAAGTTTTTTATTAATTAAAAACAAATTTACTTTATATTTGTTTTGCGGCGGGATCCCGGGATATTAAAAAATAAATCTCGCATTCCCGGGAAACAAAAATGTTTGGGAAAAAGACCCCAGCTATAAAAGGACGAAAAATTGTTGGTGGGTGTAAAAGATTCGGCACAGCCGAATAAAGTGCTCTTACTTTTTTTACATTGAGTTGTGTAAGCAAATACTGAAACAAAATGATTTTTACAATAATTATTTTAAAGAACTTTTATGTCTTTTATGTCAAATATAATTAATAGAAAAGTAGCTTCTTTAACATATTCAATAAATACAAAACTTTTCAAATTTAATTAATGAGAATGATGTTCAAAATTAAGAAGACGAGTTTAGAGAAGTACGTCTTCTCCACTTTCAAACTATAGATAATCTAAGTTGTGAAGAATTTTGGTAAGAAGTCTCAAAAATAACTCGAGCTGAAAAAATCTTAGCTTTTCCGAAACTGTAAAAATTTGTTAAAACCCTAATATGTCTTCCTATTTCTTCTGCAAACGTTGAACGAATATTTTCAGGTGTAAATTTAAATAAAACAAAACAAGAAATAGATTAGATAACAGAACTCTTAAGGGCATATAATATTCAAAAGAATACTAAAAGTATTCATTGTTCATGCCATAGTTTAAAAAGAGATCATGATATAACTAAAAATATAAAACCTATTCTGTATTATAACAGTAATGATTCCTAAAATATTTTATTACATACATATGTAATTGTGAAATGTATGATTGTTTTTTATATTAAAACATTTAAGTTTTTTGTATGCTTCTACATTTTGAATGATAGATATGCAATTTGAAAATATTAATGTACTACAGAGTATCTGTCAATTTGATTTTATTCACAAGTTTCTATATGAATATGTAAATATATATATTTTCATATGAACTTAATTGTTTTAAACAACTTATCTAATAAGAAAACGGTTTTCTAAATAAATTTTTATTGTTTTTTTTTCGTTTGTAATAATATGTTTGAATTAAAAAATTTGATGATTTTTTTCTTCAAAATATGATTTTTTTAGCACTAAGTGATGATTTTCTCTTCAAAGCTTCTGGCAACGCTATATGGATCAGTGTTAGCAAAATAAAAACATGATTTTTTAATTGGTTTTATTGGTAATTTATTGCATGCAAAAACACCTCTAATATCCTCTGTTATATTGTTTGGATTTAAAGTATGTATAATTTTAATCGAATTCATAGCGTTTGAATTATACTGCAAGATTTGTCAATTTCGATTATGCTATTAAATTTGCAGTATACTAAGCAGGTAATCGCTTCAGTAATTGGTTTTCCAAAACGTCCTTCAATGCGAATTGTTTCTTGATATATTAAATTTCCACAGTTATAATTGTTATTATGATTAGGCGTTAAATTAAAAGCTAGTATAAAATATCCGTTATCAAAAAGATCTTTCGTTATTTGATGACCTTTGTTAAAATGATGAATTCCAGTTCCTTTTAACGGCTCCACGAAAAGACCCCCAATGAAATAACGCCCAGAAAACAATCCCCAATGAAATAAACCCTAAAAAATTGGCAATAACACCCAATAACAGTGAATGAAATAACATCGAAAAATAAATGAAATAAGCCCCAAAGCGAAAACGAAGCAACCCCCAATATTTGGGAGTTATTTCATATGAAATATGAAAGGATTTCATGAAATCAATATGGACCAACCGCAAAATCGCAAAATTATTGATATAAATCGTGTGGAGGCCCGCAGGCGTCTTCTTCATAATAAGGAATATGCAACTTCGAAAGTGTGCCAGCATTCATAATTAGTTTTTTTGATAAAGGAACATACAAAGCTCGTTTAATAGCGACTACTTTTGGTTTTGTAAATGGAGTAAGTCCAGTGCAGGTATTTTCCCTTATACGATGGAAGCTATTTCAGATCAGCCACCAACGAGCTTTCCCAAAATTTTTGAATGGCTTGAAAATCCAACTCATGGGAGACGTTATTATAGTTACAATGTTGTAAAGAAGGCAGTAATTTTCTGTAATGGAGATGTGAGGAAGTATGGACAAAGAATTGTTTAATATTTCCAATTTATTTATTTTCATGTACATACATAAATAATAAACTTAATCTATATATATTGTTACGTTTATACCTTTTATAAACGTTGGATTATTTCCTTTAAATAAACCTTTTGAGTTCTTTTATTGCAATCAAAAACAGTTGAAATTAGTTATAAAATTAAGAGCACTCTATTTATTTAAATACACTCAGATATTGTTTTTATATCACTTTACTTATTACACTTATGGTTATACACTTTTATTATCAAACTCACTTTGATACACACTTTACAATCTCTATTGTAAGCTCTATTGTAATACTGATTATGGTAGCTGTGTTGTTCGGCTATTTATAGTAACATAGTGGTGTTCGGTAACATTCGACAAAGTTCTCGTATGTACATTCTAGTACAATCGAAAACCGTTAAATTTAAATTAAGACGTAAGAAGTAATAGGTACGAATAATAGAAGTGCCTAAAAGTATGCTACACATAACAACAAACATCATGTTCGAACAACCAGTAAAATAAACTAATACAAATACAGTAACTTTAACTACTACAACTAAAATAAATTATAATGTAAATTAAGCTATTTAAAAATAAATCTGTAACACTACCGCCCGCTTAAGCCTGTTCGTCCCGAATAGGCACAAATTCACTTTTTCCGTACTTAGCGAGGCGCTCGAGATGAACCACTTTCATCTTTGATTTTGGGCTATTGTACTTTTGTGTTCTATACACGACATCATTTATTCTTTTTATCACCTTATACGGCCCATCCCAATGAGTTTGCAATTTAGGAGACAGTTCTTTTTTCCGTTGTGGGTTATATAGTAGAACTAGCTGACCCTCATTAAAGCCTTCAGAATTTGCTGCTCTGTCATATCTGGCCTTCATCTTGTCGCTGGTCATTTTTATTCGGCCACGAACGAATTCATGAATTTCGTCGAGATCTTTTTGTCCTCTTGAAGTGTCTTCTTCGTGCTCATCTATTGCCGAGGGATTAATACCGAATTCTAGATCACCTGGCAGTTTCAGCTCGGTTCCAAACATAACTTTTGCAGGTGTTCGGGAGGTAGAGTCATGAACGGCTGACCTGTATGCCAACAGAAATTTTGGTATATGCTCATCCCAGTCCCTTTGGTGTGCACTGACCACTTTTCTCAAGTGTTCCTCCAACGTGCGGTTAAATCTCTCGACCATGCCATCAGATTGTGGATGCAGTGGTGTAGTCCTCGTTTTTCGGATACCGTATAGTTCCTGGAATATCGCAGATTCAAAATTTCTTCCCTGATCAGAATGTAGCTCCAGCGGAACTCCATAGCGGCACACCCAGTTGTTCACAAATGCGTTTACGACAGTTTTAGCTTCTTGGTTTGGTATTGCGTATACCTCTGGCCATTTGCTAAAATAGTCGATTACAACTAGAACGTAACGGTTTTTAGCCTCACTAACAGGAAAAGGGCCTGCTATATTCATCGCTATTCGCTCAAACGGAGCACCTAAATTGTACTGTTGCAGCGCTCCTCGACTCCGTCTTACTGGGCCCTTGGCTGCGATACATTGTGCGCAATTTGCTATCCAATTAGCTACAGATTGTTGGCATCCAACCCAATAGAAACGTTGCTTTATCTTCTCTATGGTTTTTGTTACACCAAGATGACCACCGCTTGAACCATTATGAAACTCCTTCAATACCTCTTTGACTTTAGAGGATGGCACCACAATCAGATTTGTTGTCGATTTACCATCAGTACTTTCCCATTTGCGATAAAGGCATCCGTTAGTAACCTGCAGACTATTCCATAGCGCCCAGTATGATTTCATCAGTGGACTTTCCGCTGATATTTGGTTACGGGTTGGCCTTTTGTCTTCCTCCTTTGCTGATATAATTTTTGCCAGTATGGGATCGTCTCTTTGCGCCGCTGACCAGTCGTCACTTGTCTCTATATTTGTTAGTCGAACGTCAACGACACATTCTTTTCCTTCAGCTTTTGCACAATGTTTGCACTCCAATCTGCACGGTCTTCGGGAGAGTGCATCTGCATTTCCATGTTTAGTGCCCTTTCTGTGCTCAATGCTAAAATCGTAGCTCTGGAGACGTTCAATCCAACGGGCTAGCTGTCCTTCCGGTTGTTTAAATTGTAGTAACCATCTGAGTGCAGAGTGATCGGTTCTTGGTTGGTTCGTTATCGTGGTAGTTCGCTGCACGCCAACAGTCAAGTAAAGTCTGTATGACTCCGTTTTGACAGGACCACATCACTCGTCAGCTTCTAGTGTATCTCAGAATAAAATCCAAGAGTAAGGGTATTAGATCCACCCCGTGGCCCTGAGATATCTCAGTAGATAATTCAGTCCAACTTCAGATATCGCAGAGAGGCCATCTAGTATATGTTCGCCCAGAAATCTGTGTCTCTTAGCCGCCAGTGCAGGACATTCGCAGAGAAAGTGGAAAACCGATTCCTCCTTCTCTCTATCCAGACAACTGCGACAATGGTCGTTCGATGGGAGTCCGAGCCGACTTGCATGTTTGCCTAACATCGGTTCTTAGTTCAAAGTGTTGTCCATACAGGTATTTGTGGTAATGCTTTACACACTCTACAACTGCTAGAAGCTCTCGACGTGTTACACAATAATTTCTTTCAGCCTTCGAGAGTGTTCGACTGTAGTAGCCTATGACTCTTTCTGTTCCATTGACAACCTGCGAAAGAACACCACCTATCCCGTAGCCACTCGCATCGCTATCCAATACAAATTTCTCTCCAGCGATAGGATATGCCAAAACTGGTGCTACGCATAACAACTCCTTGAGCTTCTGGAATGATTGTTCTTGTGCTTCAGCCCACAAGAATGGTCGTGACTTCTTGGTGAGCTCATGTAGACTGGCAGCGACACTGGCGAAATTCGGCACAAATCGCCTGTAGTAGGTACAGAGGCCTAGAAAACTACGTAACTCATGAAGATTTTTCGGGCGAGGCCAGTCCTTCACAGCTTGAATTTTATCTTCGTCAGTTGATATACCATTCTCTGCGACTCGATGCCCCAAGTATTTAACCTCTTTTTGGAACAATGCACATTTCTCTGCGCTTAATTTAAGTCCAGCCACTGATATTCGTTTAAGAACTTCTTCTAGATTTTTCAGGTGATCGTCAAAACTTTTACCCATGACAATTATGTCATCAAGCTACACCAGGCATCTCTTCCAATGAAGTTCCCTTAATACGCGTTCCATTAATCGCTCGAATGTGGCTGGAGCGTTGCATAGTCCAAATGGCATCACGTTAAATTGCCATAGCCCGTCACTTGCTCTAAAAGCTGTTTTCTCCTTATCTCTTTCAGATATTTCTACTTGCCAATAACCACTTTGCAGGTCTAATGTGGAGAACCATTTTGTTCCAGCTAGCGTGTCCAGAGTGTCATTTATCCTTGGTAGTGGATAACTGTCCTTCTTAGTGACGTCATTCAGTTTTCTATAATCGACGCAAAATCTTGTGCTGCCATCCTTCTTTTTAACCAAAACTACCGGTGAGCTCCAAGGACTTGAAATGGGTTCTGTTACTCCACTCTGCTCCATTTCGTTTACAAGCTCTTTGACTTCATTACGTTTCGCTAGAAGCATACTTCTAGGAGCTTGTTTTATAGACCTTGCATCGCCGGTATTTATCTGATGTTTCACAAGTGATGCTCTACCTGTTGACCTTTCAGAGCGAAGATGGATGCATGTTTTCTGAGTAGCTGTTTTGCTTTATTCCTATCGGACGGCGATAATCCTTTAACCCACTTCTCTACGTATTCTGCTAGCATCTCCTGCTCTTTGTTCGACATACTGACAGGACCCGATTTCATTTCGCAATTAATTATTGCCTCAGCTTAAGCACATTGACCTAATTCGGATTTTGGCTTGACGACTTTTTCACAGGCGGTAAGGTTAAGCACTCTTACAGGGACTCTTCCGTCATTGCTGGTTTTGACAAGGGCTTTCGCTGTTATTAAGTCACTTTTTATATCTGTTTGTTCTACCACCCACAACCGGTTGTCCACACAATCTCCCTCTATACGCGCCCATACTACACTTTCTGACTGTGGTGGTATTTTCTCATATTCTGTAGCAACTAGTTTCCTTATATGCACCTTATTTTCATAACCAACATCTAGGGGTATTTCAACATTCCTCCAAATCATTACTTTCTGTCCCATGTGCAGACTAATGCCATGACTAATCATAAAATCTGCACCGATGATTACTTCGTCCACAATGTCGGCAACGATGAATACATGATTGACACTTATGTTGGCAATAGTTACATTTACGTTTATTTTACCATAGACAGTAGCAGGTTCCCCAGTAGCTGTTCGCAGACTTACGCCACATAACGGTTCGATTGTATTCTTTACTAAATCGGGCCTGATAATAGACTGCGATGCACCTGTGTCTATGGTAAAAATATGCCTTCGACCATTGATATACCCACAAGCAGTAAGGTTGCTATTTTTCTGCTGCATAACTGATATGGAGATTGTGGGGCCCTCGGTTATGGGAGCTAGCTCTTGCCCCGTAGTGCTAGCTCGTTTTAGTTTAACGGTGACTCATTTGATGATTTCGTGTTTGCCCGTTTGCTGTTTCTAGGTAGCGATACCGATCTAGCCCGCTTTCTAGGTGCTCTACAATTTCGTTGAATATGTCCACTCTTACCACAATTATAACATTTGGCGCTGGCTTTGCCTTGTTTTTCCTCTAATGCCTGTATACGAGCTTTTAAATCGCTTACTTCATCTCTTTCCATTTCTGTAGACATTTCGAGATTTCGCACCTTGTATATCTGCGGCTTAGAAAGCAATTTTGCAGTTTCCTGTGTTAGTGCATATGAAACTGTTTCTGCAAACGTCGATTTATGCGTGCCAAACACCGCGTGTTTTATTTCTGGATCACGTATTCTATTAACAAACGTTTAAATTTTAAACTGATCCGAAAATGAGTGATTTTCACCTGGATATGTCAGCTGCACCAAACGCTCGATCTCCGTTGCGAAATCTTGTAATGACTCGTTAGCTTTCTGGATTCTGCCTCGCAATTCCATTCGGTTTATGTCTCGTTTGTGCTCGCCGCCATACTTACGTTGTAGCACCACCATTATGTCAGCGTAGTTTTCTCTGCAGCCAATAGGTATACTTTCTAGAACTTGTGCTGCGTTGCCTTTTAATGCCAAATTCAACTCTATAGCCTTTTCTTCACTGTTCCACATATTTCTATTGGCAACTGTCTCAAACTGAAATTTAAAGACATTAAATGGTGCATTGCCGTCAAAAGTAGGGGCCTTTATTCTACATGAGATTTCTGGAATTATTCGCACTGGTCCCTCATGACATTGAAGATCAATTATTTTTGTTTCTAGATTTTTAAATTTTTCGTCTTGTAATTGCAATTTGCTATTGAAGTCAGTTGCTTGTGCAACTATACCATCTTCCAGGTTAGCTAGTTTTTTATCAATTTTATTTACTTCTTTTTCAATGCCCTCTACTCTGTTATTGACAGCTTCAGAAATTTCTTGAAGTTTTTCGCTCGTAGCTCTAGCTGTTTCTTGCACTTCTCTAACTTCAGCTAATAATTTTTCATTATTAGCTCTAGAAGATTCTTGAACTTCTACTTTAACTTCTTGAACTTCAACTTTAAATTCAGCTAATAATTTTTGACTGTTGAGTTCAATTTTTTCCATCATTGCTGCAAGCATCGTACTTAAATCCATGCTGTTTGTGGCTGCACTAGTGGAAACTTCCATTTCTTCTTTTTCGTCAAACTCGTAACCATCAATGTCAATATTACGCCGCTTAAATTCATCTAGAAGTCTCTTTTGCAATTCTACTTTATTACCTGTTATCAACAATGCCAGCTTACTCAATTCTTTCTTGAGTTGTTAAACTTTAAGTTCCTCAAATTTCATGTCTGCTTTTTTTTTTTTTAATGCAATTTCACTTTGTGTCAACCTTTTATTTACGATTTTTTTTTAAATTTCAATTTTTGCTAACGACCAAATTTTTATGTTTGTTTTAAATGCAACACTGAGATAAGGCAGTGAAGCGCAGCTTATCTGCGTATGTTTAAATGTGGTAAATGTATTTACATTTGTACTAAATAGAGGTTTTTATGTACAGAAATAACAGAAAATAAATTCTTTTTGCTGAAATAGCGTATAATTTCCAAAATTTTTGGCTTATAAATAGTAGA
Organism: Phyto melanocephala; assembly: GCA_941918925.1. Lineage (NCBI taxonomy): Eukaryota > Metazoa > Arthropoda > Insecta > Diptera > Rhinophoridae > Phyto > Phyto melanocephala. Next base: position 51,516,679 of record OW799237.1, read on the forward strand.
ATTTCTCCAGAAATTTCATTATTTAGTCGCCATTCTTTTTGTAAAATAGAGGAAAAAATACTTCGAAAAATTAATTTTTTTTTATATCCTGGATTTTCTGCCCAAATTTTAAAGAGGAAAAAGGATATTGATGGTTGAAATTTATTTTTACAAGGAGTCTTAAGTCAGTGGTAAGATAGTAGTATATTTGTGGGCTTTCTGGGACACCAAATTCATCCTTATGGAGATTCCATGAGGATGAATTTTTGTTTTAAATTTTCATCCCAATGGTAATTTCCCATAAGGATGAATTTTTGTTAATAATTTAAAATATTCATCCCAATGGTAATTTCCATAAGGCTGATTTTTAATTTTTGGTTGATATGCATTTTGTTATTGGTTTGTTTGTCTCAAGTTTCAATTAAAATTTTTTATTGTCTGTGCAATTTACTCATACGGATGATTTTTTTGTTGTTAAATTTTTTTTTAAAATTGTGTTGTTAAAATTTTTTTTAAAATTGTAATATGAGAAAATGCAAAGGTAAATTATTATTTGTAAATACATATATAAATACTTACATATATAAATATGTGCATACAAACTTACATGTTTTAGAAAATGTATGTGCAAAATTGTTTAAATAACAATGTTAAGAGATGAATTTTCACAGATGAATAATTTAAGAGAAAATAATTTTTATTGAATGTAATTATAGTTTTCCATAAAGATGAATTTTATTTTTTAAAGAGTGATTTTTATTAAAATAGTAAAGAGGGATTGAATAAAAAAATATATGGAAATAAACTCAAGTTGCATTAAAATAGATTATAATAAATATAAAAGAACGATAATGATAATATTTTTCCTCATTAGTCTAATCAATACTTAAAAGTATGCTTAATAAAATGGTAAGAAATCGCATCATATTTGGAAGTTTTTTCTAATTTTATTTAAAATATTTTAGATGTATGATCAAATAATAAATATTGCCCAAGGTTTAATACCTCAGTATACAAAAATTGATGATATCCCCCTACATCAACCATATAAAGTCCTAAGGTTTGAGTGGAAGGAATCACAATATGGATCAAAAGTCATAGCATATTTGGATAATAATAAATGGTTTTATCTTCCTCAAAGAATTACAAATTTTTTAAATAAAGAAGATCCATACTTATCTGAAATGAATGATAAAGTGTGGACAATTATTTACAAAGGTCGACAATCAGCAAATGGTCTAGCAGTATTTGAATTAAACTACAATTAAGAATTTAAATGTTAAAAACCTCTACCATAAAGTAAATAAATAAAAATACATTTTTTTAATCTAAAAATATTAAATCATTTGTTTTATTTCTTTGTTTCTTAAAAATCTAAACTTAAGGCTAATAAGATTTGGTCACCATCCTCATCCATATATTGCTCATATGATGATGACACTGCAGTTGATGATGTTGTTGATCTATCTGCTGAATCAAAACATTCAACATGGTTTGATGGTGGTGCAGCTGATAATGTTGTTGATTGTTCTGCTGTTGATGTGGTTGATGTTGTTGGTAGCCATCCTGATATATCTGTTATATATGAGGATGGTTTTAGTTTTTTGTAACTTTTAGCCTTTTTAAAGGCAAAATTATGAAATTTTAAAAAATGTCTTTTTTTGTTTGCGACATTCAAAAAAGAAACATAGTCACAAAACTCGCACTTCAACTTTGAGTCCATTTTCCAAATTAAAAATTATTTTCAAAATATTTATTGAGAAAGCCTCATAATTTTAACCAATTCGATTTATTTAACCAATTTGATTAACGTTCAAAGTGGTAAACAAAGCATATTTTGAAATATAATCCCAGGAAGTCGTTGAATTTAATTTTAAAATTGCCTTTAATTTTAGCATACATACATATATAATATTGTATAAGAATTTTATGTATATATATTAGAACACCTCATATTTTTCGAACAATTTGATTTGCGTTCAAAAATGATAAACCAAGCATATTTTGAAATAGAATCCGATAAAAACGCCACTGTAATTTCAGGTAAATTAAACTTTGAATTTAACATATATATATGTATATATATATATATATATATATATATATATATATATATATATATATACATATGTACATACATATATAGACATAAGAATTTTATAATTAGAGTCAACAAACTAAAAAGCATAATTATGTAATAATTAAGGAACAACAGTACACATTTCAAAATGACCTTGAACAAAGCTAACCAAATATGAATTTAATATTTAAATAAGTAAAAGCAATAGCCAGTGCAATTCATAGTATTGTTCACTAAAGTAATCGGTCAATTTGTCTGTATAAAAATTAAAGATTTTGTGTGTAAATCTAAAACAAATAATATAAACTGTAATTTAAAATTAAGTTAACCAATTGTTAAACTTCTTTAAATAAAATAAGAAAAACTTAAATAAAATGGCTTTTGTGTGTTATGAATGTAAAACAATTTTTAGTGATATCGAATGTCTTAAAAGGCATGAGAGGACTCATGCATCTTGTTCAAAAGGAGTGGTTTCTAAAAAATCTCCATTAGATGTGAAGATAATTAGAAGTGCCTTTAAATCTAGATTGTTAACTCTAACTTATGACAATAAAAAAGAAGAATGCCTCTTACCAGAGCTATTTATGAAAGAGGCTTGCGCACCAATTAAGCAGGAGGTTAATCAATTTTTAAAAATACATAATGCCCTGAAATTTAATATGGAGTTTTATGCCTTGTACGCCAAGCCTAACATGGATACCTTAGAAGACACTCCATTGGAAGTGAAAACCTTCCAAACAAAAATGAAGGAAATTTTCAACATGGAGGAGTTTGATGAACTATTTGAGAGAAAAACTCAAAATATTTTACAGAAGATGGAGGAATTTCAGGAAAAGGACAGTGGTTGGACTCTTATACAACTCATTAAAATTGAAGTCAACTTAAATAAACATCAACCATTAAGAGGAACATCATACATTCCGTTACCGAAAAAATTAGCATTAAAAAAGGCCTGCATAAATGTGCAAAATAATGATGAATTTTGTTTCAAATGGTGCATAATATCAGCCATAGCAGATTTAAAAACACATGCAGAGCGCACTTTTAAATATAAAGTAAATATCAGTTTTAATATTATAAATATAAATGGTTACAGTTTAAATTTCAACGGATTAAGCTTCCCGCTAAAAATTAAAGATATAAAAATATTTGAAAGCAACAATCATAATATTAGTATAAATGTTTTTGGCTATGATGAAAAAGCGGACTTAGTATTGGGTCCCTATTATAAAACAAAAGCGAAAAAAATTAAGCACATCAACATTCTATTTCTTCAAAAATGTATTGGAGAGGATGTTGTTTCACATTATGTGTGGATTAAAAATATTTCAAGGTTAGTAAAAGTGCATAAAATTACTTTAAATTGCTATTTTTATCTTGTACTACATTTTTTTCCATTTAGTTTATATGTTAAACTTATATATTTATATTCTAATATTTGCAGATTTATTAAATCTCAACAAACAAGACATCATGAAAGTATTTTTGTATGTGATGATTGTTTACAGTATTTTCATCAAAAAGTGAAACTTCAGAAACACCAGAAGAATTGTACAAAAAGAGTATCATACGTCCCCAGCCCAGATAAGTCTGTTTTAGAATTTAACAATTTTATCAATAAGTTAGACTTACCGTTTGTTATATATGCAGATTCGGAGTGCATATTTGAAAATATTCAAACATGCATTCCGAAAGGGGATATTTCATCAACGACTTTCGTTGATAGACATATTCCATATACATTTGCTTATTATATAAAATGTAGTTTTAGTAATAGTTTAAACAAATTTTGTAGTTTTAAGGGATTAGCGTCACCATAATTATTTATAGAAAGTCTGGTGAGTGATGTTAAATATTTATATTTAAATTTCATCTCAAAAAGTAAAACAATGACACCCTTAACTGAACTGGAAAAACTTGATTTCGATAGAAATGACATTTGTCATATTTGCTCTAAAATTATTGTAAATGAAGTTAAAGTAAGAGATCACTGTCATTTCAGTGGAAAATATAGGGGGCCAGCACATAACTCATGTAATATCAATTATAAAACTCCAAAGTTTTTCCCCGTTATTTTCCATAACTTTTCATCTTACGATTGTCATTTATTTGTTAAGGAGTTGAACAAAATTGACGATGGTTCAATTAATATTATCCCCTTAAATAAAGAACTTTACATATCGTTATCAAAAACAGTAAAAATTGAAGATAATAACATTGAAATAAGATTTCTTGACTCATATAGATTCATGCCATCCAGTTTAGACAATCTTGTGAAAAATTTAGAAAAAAGAGATTTAAAGACTGTTAAATCTATGTATAATGATGAAAGTAAATTAAATTTACTTATAAGAAAAGGCGTATTTCCTTATAATTATTTAAATTCTATTGAAAAGCTTTTGGAAAATAGTTTACCTAATATTGCAGATTTTTATAATAAGTTAACAGATACACAATGTTCTCTAGAAGATTACACACACGCGAAAGAAGTTTGGAAAACTTTCGATTGCAAAAACTTAGAAGATTATTTAATGTTGTACTTAAAGACGGATGTTTTATTATTAGCAGATGTTTTCGAGAATTTCAGAACAGTTTGTAAAAACATTTATCAATTAGATCCATGTCACTATTACACAGCTCCGGGACTTTCATGGGATGCCATGCTAAAAATAACGGATATTAAATTAGATTTACTTACTGATAAAGACATGATAACATTTATTTAAAAGGGGATTAGGGGAGGAATAGTACAATGTACAAAAAGACATTCAATTGCAAATAATAAATATTTATCAGACTATAATAATGAATTACCTTCTAAATACTTAATGTATTTAGATGCAAACAATTTATATGGTTGGGCAATGTCAGAAGCTCTGCCTGAGGGTAATTTTGAGTGGGTAGAAGATATTGATAATTTTTCTTTGAACTCAATTCCCATTGATTCAAGTGTTGGATATATATTAGAAGTTGATCTGATATATCCAGTTGAAATCCATGACATTCATAATAATCTACCATTCTGTTGTGAAAATAAAAAACCTCCCGAGTCAAAAGAAACAAAATTGATTGTTGATCTACATAATAAATATGAATATATAATTCATTATAAAAATTTGCAGCAATGTTTAAAACATGGTTTAAAGTTAGCCAAAATTCATAGAATATTAAAGTTTCGACAATCCAATTGGTTAAAGAAATATATTTCCTTGAATAACTTTCATAGAACTAATGCGAAAAACTCATTTGAAAAAAATTTTTTAAATTATTAAACAATGCTGTTTACGGTAAAACAATGGAAAACGTTGACAAACGTAAAGATATTAAAATTGTGAATAAATGGGAAAGTATTGGTAAAAAACTTGGAGCACGTGCCCTCATTGCTAAGCCAGAATTTAATTCTTGTAATATAATTGAAGAAAATATGATCGCGGTTGAATTAAATAGAACTTACTCATACTATAATAAGCCAATTTATTTAGGTTTTACAATTTTAGAACTTTCAAAATGGAAGATGTATGATTTCCATTATGAATATATGATACCTAAATATAAAACTAAAGTTGAACTTAATTATATGGATACAGATTCATTTATATACACAATAGAAACGGATGACTTTTATGAAGACATTAAAAAAGATATTGAAGATAGGTTTGACACATCTGAATATGAGGCTAATAATCAATTTGATATTCCACAAAAAAACAAAAAGGTCTTAGGTATGATGAAAGATGAAAATTTTGGGAAAATAATGAAAGAGTTTGTTGGGTTGAGAGCGAAAATGTATTCGTTTAAAACAGAAAATATGGAAGAAGTTAAAAAAGCTAAGGGTGTCAAAGTGAACGTAACAAAAAAACTAAGTCTTTCTGACTACAAAAATTGCTTATATAATAAAAAAATTTACTATAGAAATATGTATATTTTTAAATCAAAACTACACACTGTATATACATCCCTTATTAACAAGATATCCTTAAGCTATTTAGATAATAAAGGATTTATATGTGTGAATAACATTAATACCCTAGCTTGGGGTCACTATAAAGAAAAATTTATTAATAATGATAGTGATGATTATTATTTAATGGATATAGAATATAATAATGATAAAGATATCTGTAAAATAAATGATAATGAAGTAGAATTTGTAGATCAAAATTATATTATAGAGAGCTTTAATAATGATGATAGTTTAGATAAATTTCTAATGGAAATAGAATATTAAAATATACAAAATTCCATAATAATTGTTGTATATTAATTCTAAATACATTAAACTTTTATGTAAACAAACTATAACTATTGCAATTATTTATTTTAAGAAATTATATTTTTTTATCAATAATAAACAAACTTTATATTTTCAATTATTAAATGTGTTTTATTTTCTAAATATTTTGCCATTGTACATTTTCAGTTTCATAATCTAACTTTTTACGATTTCTAGTTACTCGTGGGGAATACTGATACGGTAAAGTTGATTGCTTCAATTTTGTATGATTTTCTTCCTTTGATAATATTCTAATTTTTGGTGTTCCACTATTTGAAAAATTTTTTAGTCGTTTGGCTACTGAAGATGCAGAAGAAGGATTTATTTTTTGTACTGTTGTATCCATATCAATTTGATCATCGTGATCGTAAGTATAAATATCCTCTGGCAAGTTTATATTACATTGTGTTCCAACACTACTTTGCTTTGATTGCGTTGTTTGAGTTTCAATATGCTTTTTGTATGTTTTTCTTGTCTGAGTTTCATTATCACGTAAATTGTTATATTTAGAACTTATGATCTGATTTGATGATTTTTGTTTTTCAATTAAATATTTCGCTAATTCTTGCTTAATATAATACCATTTGTTAATATCTTTTAACGTGTGTGAAGCATATAGTGGTAAAAGCTTTCGATGCAAAAAGGTGGAATCAGAATTTTTGTTTATAAACTTCTCATAAACTGATGGCTGTATAACTATTAGTTTAGATAAATTATTTGACATTTTAAAAAATTTTTCCAATAACTCCACTTAATACTGAAGAAATAATAATTGGTAAGAATCCTCCCTTTTGAATAAGATGTTTCCTCTTTTGTTTTATAGAGGTTTGTGGTGAACAAACTTTTCTAATCGCATTTTTATATGGTTTTAATTTTTCAAAAACTGTTTTGTTTATTTTATGATTTTTTTTAATAACATTGAAAAGTATTTCATGTATAGCTTTAATAGCAACATCATCAACATATTTTAAAATTGCATTACGTAGTTTGGGCTTCGCTTTTTTAAGAACATAAAGAATATGTTTGTTCTCCCTCAACAATTTTAGATTGGAAGTCATTGTTTGTATTTGCAAATATTGAATAGTGAGTATTATTGAATATATCAGATCTGAATCTTAATGCGTTGTGTATTTGTTGTGTAAGATCAATTAATAAATAACCATGAGCATGTTGAGTGCATTTATTATATACATCAACCAAAGCTTTTGAATTTTCGGGATATACTTGACGAGCCAAATGTTGAAATTGTAACTTATCCCTTGGATTCTTAAACATTACTATATATTTAGAGTTTAAAGAAATATCTCTTGAATAAGCACCTTTATGAAAAATGTTTTGTGTTACTAAAACTACACCCAAATTTCTATGATGTGAACCTTTAGTAAAAAGTTCACAAACTTTTTTATTTGACGATTCAAGCATTAAATCATCCAATATTATTAAAGTTGATTCTTCATCGTTAGTATCAAAAGTTTCTGGAATTCCTTCAATAAACTGAACATTTTTTATTAATGGTAGTGAATTTTTTTCAGAAAAACACCATACAATTCGATCAATGCCTTTAGATATTAAGTGTTGATTTTCAATCAAATTTTTAATAAATGTAGATTTCCCACAACCTGAGGGACCACACACCATCATTGTAAATGGATATATAAACTGTTGAAACATGTTTACACATTCATACACAACACGTAAATGAATCGAAGCTTTACATTCCTTCCATAAATATGAGTAAACAAACTCTTGTTAATGAACTTCATCGTCAAGCAAGAAAAAACTTTAAACGTCGACGATTTATTCAGAAGGGTATTCTAGATACATGGCAAATAGATTTAGTGGAGATGATTCCATATTCAAAATTTAATAAAGGTTTCAAGTATATGCTTACTGTAATAGATGTATTCTCAAAGTATGCGTATGCTGCACCACTGAAATCTAAAACAGGAACAGAGATTTCAAAAGCATTTAAAAATATTATAAAGTTGAACGAACAAAAATCTCCCAAAAATCTTCATTCTGATCAAGGAAAAGAATTTTATAATAAAGACTTTAAAAGTCTAATGAAAAAATTTAATATTAATCATTATCACACTTTTTCAAATATGAAGGCATCTGTAGTTGAGCGTTTTAACAGAACTTTAAAAACTAAAATGTGGAAACAATTCAGTATGCAAGGAAATTATAAGTGGATAAATATATTAGATAAATTATTGCAAGAGTATAATTCATCTTATCACCGTACTATTAAAATGAGACCCAACTCTGTTAACAAGAAAAATGAAAAAAGGCTTCTTAGAACTATATACAATAACTTAAAAATATTTAAAAGAGGAAAATATAAGACAAATGATTTTGTTCGCATAAGCAAATATAAAAATGTTTTTGAGAAAGGATATACACCAAATTGGTCTTCAGAAGTTTTTCAAATAAATAAAAGTTTTGTAACAAATCCAATAACATATCAACTTAAAGATCTTAAGGGAAATATAATAAAAGGTGGATTTTATGAAGAAGAATTATTAAAAACTAAAGTTCCCAACGTTTATTTAGAAAAAAAAATGTTGAAACATCGTGGAAAAAAGCTGTTTGTAAAATGGCTAGGTTTCGGAAAGGAACATAATTCATGGATTCATCAAACCGACATAGGCGAATAACCCAATTTTAATCATATATGTATAGCAAACAACGACTAACTTCAATTATTTCTTTTGAAGATGGCTTCAAGTATGGAAGAAAGTGATCTTTATGTTACTTTATTAAGTAATGATTCAACAGATATTTATAAAAACTCTTCAAGCACTTTTACAAATTTGCTAAAGCAATCTTTATACCTAAACGATAAATGGGTAGTTGGATTATCAGATATTTCTTTTTCATTAATGAATAAAACAAAAAAAGAAGATAATGAAAATGTTATAAAACGTAAAAAACGAAATGTGTTAAACCAACCTTTAGATTATGAAATATTAAAAACACCAAATCCGGATGTTAATATTAATCATGAAAGTAATAAATTGAAATTTAAAGAACTTATGAATAAAACAAACGAGCAAACAAAAACAAATTTAGAGAATGGTGATAAAATTTCAAACCGTTTAAATAATGTGGATGATAATATTCTAAAAACTATAACACCATTCGAAGAAAAGAAAGGTGACAATAAAAGAAATTCAAATATAAAAAGAAACGAAAATAAAGGTAGCTCAAATATTGAACAAAATGCTCAAACTATTGATCAAGAGTTTGAAGCTAATAGAAAAGATTCTATTTTATCGTCAAAAAAATATATTTTGGATAAATCTTTAAATGATTTGCCTACCAATATAAACAACTTTATTAATAAAAATGAATCCACTGGAATAGATGAAATCGTATTTATTTACACTGATATAATAAAACCTAGATACGTAGGAAGTAAAAAAACGAAATGTTTAAAAATATTTTCAATATCGGCATTAAAAAATTATATTCATTTTAGCCGTATTGAATATTTTCCTATCGAAACTTTTAATATTAATGATATTTCAATAATGATTCGAAATGATGAAGGGAAAGTAATGGACTTGTTAGAATATATTCCAGTTTATTGCACTTTACACTTTAAAAAGAAACGTATATAATGATTATGTAATATAAAGATAAATCATTTTTATTACAACCATGGATGTGATGTATACAAATTACTATAATAATCAGTCTGGAAATAACTTACAAAATATTGGTGAAATATATCATACACCAAGAATTATACAGTATGGACGTGGTATTGGATCACTTTTTTCAGCTTTATTCTCCCATCTAAAACCTTTATTGAAAACAGGTTTGCATATTTTAAAAAATAAATCATTAGATATTGGAAAAGAAATGTTGGAGGAAATTGGAACAAAACCAGTAAAACAAATTTTATTAAATCAAGGAAGAAAAGTCATGAATGACATTACAGAGGCTGCTATCGACAAGATTAAAAAAATGCAAAGAGGCAAAGGGAAGCGTATAAAACTAAAACGTTTAAAACAGAGACCGCAGAATAAATTAAAACGTTGCAGAGGAAAGAACTTTAAAGATATTTTTGGAAATTTGAAATGTCTGGATTTATAGAATGTATGAAAAGTGAATTAGATTTATTTGAAGCTCCTCCAATTCAAACCAGTGTCATTAAAACTGAAGAAATATCCTACAACCCAATAGCTTCTTTGGATAATTCTAGTACTATTGAGTTTGTATCATTAGGAAATGGAGAAACTTATAGAGATCTCAATAGTATTTATCTTAGACTAGTCGTTGAATTTAAAGGAAGCGGAAGTGTTGTTAATAACCTTTTACACTCATTATTTAGAAACTGTATAGTTCATCTAAATAATAAAACAAGTAAGAGCACTATATTCGGCTGTGCCGAATCTTTTATACCCACCACCAATTTTGTGTACATTTAAAGCACAATAATTATTATTTTGTTAATCGCTGTAGAATAATCTCTTTATAATAAAATATGTATCACTTTCTTTGTAGAGGGCGGTTAAATTTTAAATTTAAAACAGAGGCCGAATTACGGCACTCGAACGTGATCGAAATTTGAAAACTCTTATTAGAATCTATATACTTAAAGCATACTCGATCGTTCGTGTAAAATTTTGATCGATATCGAATGCCGTAATTCGGCCCCAGGTCTGTATAAAATGTTAGAACATCTATGAATGCCTTCTAAATTCGTTAAATGAGAAGCATTGCTGTTTATCGCGATAGTGTGGCAAAAAAACAGTCAACTTCGACTCATCATCGTGCCAAACAATTGAGCATCAGCAATGTTATTTAAAATTTGGACTATCGGATCGAGGTGTGCCGTTGAGGTCGCGGGGCCATTTGGCCGATATTTTGTTCCATACATAATTGAACCATACAAATATTATCATTAAAAAAGAAATGATAATAATTTCCTAAATAATTTGTGTTTTATTCAAAATCAACATCGGCCCTTAAAATTTAACCACCCTTTATAACTTGGATATGCTGGTAAAATGTTTTCGTAAATTAAGTGTTTCAGTGAAAATGGGCGTTAAAGTAAGCGTGTCAATAAAATTTCTGCTAATAAATACAACTTAGATATTTCAATATAGTCCGTAATTCTTCCAAAATATTTATTCATTGAGAAATTATATGAATTTGAAATAAAGCATTATATAGGATGTGGGCGTAAGAGTGGGCGTGTCACCTAAATTTTCTGGCATAACAATAACATTGACTAGAAGGATTTCCGTAGCAAATTTTATCATCATACCTCTAATTTTGTCGGTTTTATAAATTTAAATTTCATTAACAGTAAATAACGTGAAAAGTGAGCGTTATAGTAGGTGTGTCGAAGTTATTTATGCTAATAAATACAACTTAGATATTTCAATAAAGTCCTTTATTATTCGATTTATAGAGAAATTATAAGAATTTGAGAGAAAACGTTGTATGGGAGGTTGGCGTGTCACATTTATTTTCCGTCAGAAGAAAGCCTTTGACCAAAAAGCAATTCCTGCAAAATTTCAGAATCGTAGATCTAAATTTGTCACTCGTATTAGGTTTAAAATTTTTAACATATTGGAAAATACACTGCGCGGTATAATTTTTCGTACATTTTGATCTCTAACTCCCTTCCTAATACATGCATTTAGGCAATTTTTCTTTCTTCCTTATACTCCGATTTAGCCAATTTTCTATTCCAAACAAACCTTGTGTATAAGACATATTCTGGCAAAATTTGAACCCACTAGCTTTTTCGATGGGATCTCTATCGTGCTTTTAACAGACGGACAGACGGACGGACATAGCTAGATCGTCATCAAATAAAACCCCGATTAAGAATATACATACCATTTTTTTGGTGGCGGATATAAAAACTCAAATACTTCAAAAAAACACATTACAAAAAAATTTGTTTAGCTCTTTTACTAAAATTTTGCAAAAAATATTTGACCTTGTGTCATAAAAATTGGTTTGCTGATCACGGTCGGATCGTATCGGGTATAAAATGCGGTATAGGGGTATAGAGGAGAGTTTTATCTACTAAATGGTGCTAATTTCTTTTTGTTATCTTATGTTTTCTAGAAGTTATGGTGTATTAAAAAAAGGAATTTAGGAAAATTTAGACCTAAAGATAAAAAAAAAATTATTTCTAAACATTATAAACAATTTATTTTCATGTATTAATGGCTAACAAATTTTAAAATTATACAAAACTTATTTCGTTTGAAAATCTTCTAAAAGTAAAATGTTATAGAACTTTAAAAATCAAAATCTTACTAATAAATTTCCTGTTTTAGCAAAATGCTGAGCATGTCTATTTTGAATCACCCTGTGGCCCTTAAAATTTAACCACCCTTTACAAAAAAATAGATAGATAAAAAAAAATTTGTTAAAATATGTATTTTAAATATTCAAATACTTATTTTAAATCTACTGATGCACATTTTTTTTTAATATTTTTAAATCTTAAACCTCATAAGACTGTGTGTACAACTATATGTTAAGTTGGGCACAAATCATTACTCTAGTTAATTTTTGTCAACAAACTTCGGTCATTTTCGTTTTCACAAACCCCTATAAAATTCCTTTGTAGTTTGTGCAAAAAAATGTTACTAGAGTCATCTAGTGTTCTACGTGATGTTTAGCAAAGACATCATCCTCAGTGTTTGCAAAATGTAGTGGCGCCTTCAACAGATGTCGCCATCTGCAATGAATAAATGCTAATGAATATGACTAATATATTTTTATAAAAATTTAAAAAAAAAGTGGGCGTGGCACATTTATTTTCCGTTATAACGAAGACTTTGACCAAAAAACCATGTTTGCAAAATTTCAGAACCGTACATATAGTTTTGTCAGTTTTATTACGTTTTAAACTTCAAATATACACTGAGCGGTATAAATTTTCGTACATTTTGACCTATAACTCCTTTTCTAATGCACAGATTTAAGCAATTTTTGGGGAGAAATATTCTTTTGACTCGAGAAATATATATTCGAAGTTTCATGACTCTACGTTTATGCGTTTGGACACAATTCCTTTTTTTTCGATGTTTGAAGGACACGGTTTTTTCGACCTATTCTTGCTTTACGAGCTATAACTCTCTTTCTAATATTCCGATTTAGCCCATTTTCAATACCAAACAAACCTTGTCTATTAGAAAGATTCTGGCAAAATTTGAGCCCTTTAGCTTTTTCGGTGCGACCTCTATCGTGCTTTCAACAGACGGACAGACGGACGGACATAGCTAGATCGTCATCAAATCAAACCCCGATTCAGAATATATATACTTTGTGGGGTCTAAAATGGATATTTCGATGTGTTACAAACGGAATGACAAAATGAATATACCCCCACCATTTTTTTGGTGGCGGGTATAACAAGTAAGAGCACTATATTCGGCTGTGCCGAATCTTTTATACCCACCACCAATTTTGTGTACATTTAAAGCACAATAATTATTATTTTGTTAATCGCTGTAGAATAATCTCTTTATAATAAAATATGTATCACTTTCTTTGTAGAGGGCGGTTAAATTTTAAATTTAAAACAGAGGCCGAATTACGGCACTCGAACGTGATCGAAATTTGAAAACTCTTATTAGAATCTATATACTTAAAGCATACTCGATCGTTCGTGTAAAATTTTGATCGATATCGAATGCCGTAATTCGGCCCCAGGTCTGTATAAAATGTTAGAACATCTATGAATGCCTTCTAAATTCGTTAAATGAGAAGCATTGCTGTTTATCGCGATAGTGTGGCAAAAAAACAGTCAACTTCGACTCATCATCGTGCCAAACAATTGAGCATCAGCAATGTTATTTAAAATTTGGACTATCGGATCGAGGTGTGCCGTTGAGGTCGCGGGGCCATTTGGCCGATATTTTGTTCCATACATAATTGAACCATACAAATATTATCATTAAAAAAGAAATGATAATAATTTCCTAAATAATTTGTGTTTTATTCAAAATCAACATCGGCCCTTAAAATTTAACCACCCTTTATAACTTGGATATGCTGGTAAAATGTTTTCGTAAATTAAGTGTTTCAGTGAAAATGGGCGTTAAAGTAAGCGTGTCAATAAAATTTCTGCTAATAAATACAACTTAGATATTTCAATATAGTCCGTAATTCTTCCAAAATATTTATTCATTGAGAAATTATATGAATTTGAAATAAAGCATTATATAGGATGTGGGCGTAAGAGTGGGCGTGTCACCTAAATTTTCTGGCATAACAATAACATTGACTAGAAGGATTTCCGTAGCAAATTTTATCATCATACCTCTAATTTTGTCGGTTTTATAAATTTAAATTTCATTAACAGTAAATAACGTGAAAAGTGAGCGTTATAGTAGGTGTGTCGAAGTTATTTATGCTAATAAATACAACTTAGATATTTCAATAAAGTCCTTTATTATTCGATTTATAGAGAAATTATAAGAATTTGAGAGAAAACGTTGTATGGGAGGTTGGCGTGTCACATTTATTTTCCGTCAGAAGAAAGCCTTTGACCAAAAAGCAATTCCTGCAAAATTTCAGAATCGTAGATCTAAATTTGTCACTCGTATTAGGTTTAAAATTTTTAACATATTGGAAAATACACTGCGCGGTATAATTTTTCGTACATTTTGATCTCTAACTCCCTTCCTAATACATGCATTTAGGCAATTTTTCTTTCTTCCTTATACTCCGATTTAGCCAATTTTCTATTCCAAACAAACCTTGTGTATAAGACATATTCTGGCAAAATTTGAACCCACTAGCTTTTTCGATGGGATCTCTATCGTGCTTTTAACAGACGGACAGACGGACGGACATAGCTAGATCGTCATCAAATAAAACCCCGATTAAGAATATACATACCATTTTTTTGGTGGCGGATATAAAAACTCAAATACTTCAAAAAAACACATTACAAAAAAATTTGTTTAGCTCTTTTACTAAAATTTTGCAAAAAATATTTGACCTTGTGTCATAAAAATTGGTTTGCTGATCACGGTCGGATCGTATCGGGTATAAAATGCGGTATAGGGGTATAGAGGAGAGTTTTATCTACTAAATGGTGCTAATTTCTTTTTGTTATCTTATGTTTTCTAGAAGTTATGGTGTATTAAAAAAAGGAATTTAGGAAAATTTAGACCTAAAGATAAAAAAAAAATTATTTCTAAACATTATAAACAATTTATTTTCATGTATTAATGGCTAACAAATTTTAAAATTATACAAAACTTATTTCGTTTGAAAATCTTCTAAAAGTAAAATGTTATAGAACTTTAAAAATCAAAATCTTACTAATAAATTTCCTGTTTTAGCAAAATGCTGAGCATGTCTATTTTGAATCACCCTGTGGCCCTTAAAATTTAACCACCCTTTACAAAAAAATAGATAGATAAAAAAAATTTTGTTAAAATATGTATTTTAAATATTCAAATACTTATTTTAAATCTACTGATGCACATTTTTTTTTAATATTTTTAAATCTTAAACCTCATAAGACTGTGTGTACAACTATATGTTAAGTTGGGCACAAATCATTACTCTAGTTAATTTTTGTCAACAAACTTCGGTCATTTTCGTTTTCACAAACCCCTATAAAATTCCTTTGTAGTTTGTGCAAAAAAATGTTACTAGAGTCATCTAGTGTTCTACGTGATGTTTAGCAAAGACATCATCCTCAGTGTTTGCAAAATGTAGTGGCGCCTTCAACAGATGTCGCCATCTGCAATGAATAAATGCTAATGAATATGACTAATATATTTTTATAAAAATTTAAAAAAAAAGTGGGCGTGGCACATTTATTTTCCGTTATAACGAAGACTTTGACCAAAAAACCATGTTTGCAAAATTTCAGAACCGTACATATAGTTTTGTCAGTTTTATTACGTTTTAAACTTCAAATATACACTGAGCGGTATAAATTTTCGTACATTTTGACCTATAACTCCTTTTCTAATGCACAGATTTAAGCAATTTTTGGGGAGAAATATTCTTTTGACTCGAGAAATATATATTCGAAGTTTCATGACTCTACGTTTATGCGTTTGGACACAATTCCTTTTTTTTCGATGTTTGAAGGACACGGTTTTTTCGACCTATTCTTGCTTTACGAGCTATAACTCTCTTTCTAATATTCCGATTTAGCCCATTTTCAATACCAAACAAACCTTGTCTATTAGAAAGATTCTGGCAAAATTTGAGCCCTTTAGCTTTTTCGGTGCGACCTCTATCGTGCTTTCAACAGACGGACAGACGGACAGACGGACGGACATAGCTAGATCGTCATCAAATCAAACCCCGATTCAGAATATATATACTTTGTGGGGTCTAAAATGGATATTTCGATGTGTTACAAACGGAATGACAAAATGAATATACCCCCACCATTTTTTTGGTGGCGGGTATAAAAATGTATCCCAACCTGACAATAACTATCACTATAGAGCATATATGGAAACATTGTTAAATTATGGAAACGATGCAATATCAACACATCTTGAATCTTGTGGTTGGGCAGTTGATACAAATAAAATTAATTCATTAATTGAGAAAGAAAACCCCGGATTAGATAAAAGAAGAAAATTATTTAAAATTGGAAAAAAAGTAGAGCTTTTTGGAAAACTTCATGTAGATGTGTTTAATCAACAAAAATACTTGCTAAATAATGTTGATATTAAGGTAACGCTAAATTTGGAGAAACCCGAATTCTATATTTTAGAAGGTGGAGATAAAAATGAATGTAATTTAAAAATACACGAAGCTAATTTATACATAAATCATCTTGCTATCAATAATAATATTTTAATGGCACATCACAACGTGTTGCAATCAAAAAATGCAATATATCTATATAAGAGAGTGGAAATAAAAACATTTACTATACATCCTGGAAACCACTCGTTATCTTTAGATAATGTTATACTTGGACAGCTACCTAATTTTGTAATTTTTGGTATGGTATCTAATAAAGCTTATACAGGAGATAGAAAAGAAAATCCATTTAACTTTCAACATTTTAACCTACAAAGATTCAATTTGGTTGTTAATGGAGTGCAATTTCCCGCACAACCAATTGAATTTAACTATAATAATGGCACAATTATAAGCACCCGTGGTTATCAAACACTATTTAAAGGAACTGGAATTCATCATTTTGATAAAGGTCATCAAATAACGAAAGAACTTTTTGATAACGGATATTTTATGCTCGCTTTTGATTTAACACCTGATCATAATAACAACTCTAACTGTGGAAATTTAATAGATCAAGGGACAATTCGCATTGAAGGACGTTTTGGAAAACCAATTACTGAAGCGATTACCTGTTTAGTGTATTGTGAATTTGATAGCATAATAGAAATTGATAAGTCTCGCAGTATTTTTCAAACGCTATGAATGCAATTACAATAAAAAATACTTTGAATTCAAACAATATAACAAAGAGTAAATTTAAAGGTGTTTATGCATGCAATAAATTACCGACAAAATCAGTTAAAAAACCATGTTTTTATATTGCTAACACTGATCCATCACATAAACCTGGACAGCATTGGGTTGCATTTTACTTTCCTAAAAATAAAGCAGCTGAATTCTTCTGCTCTGCTGGCCAACCACCTATTAAACAATTCATTTCATTTTTAAGAAGAAATTCCAAAACTTTCATCTGCAATACAAGACGAATTCAAAGTGAAACATCTAATTTATGTGGTTTATACTGTTGTATTTTTATTTATTTAAGAAGTAAAAATGTATCTTTTAATCAAATATTAAGAATTTTTAATTATTTTAACTTATATAAAAATGATACAATAGTACTAAGGTTATTTAAGATTTTTTTTTTTTAACAATTATGAAAATAAAAATAAAAAAAAGATATATAAACAAATAATATAATAAAATGATGTTGATTATTTTTTCGCTTCAAAATTTTCCACTGCTTTTAAAATAATGTTGTCATTCCCATCATATAATGCCAGGAATAGTTGGAGGTCTATTGGCGGTAGGATGATCACTTCCTCTATATGTATCCTTTCCTTTTCTATTGTCCTTTCTCCGTTTTGGTTGTTTTTGCTTACAGCGTTTTCCTTAGGTTTTTTAAGAAAATCCATGTCGCTTCTTGCACAGTTTTTTTAAAAATGATTGATTGTTTAAATACGTTACGAAAAATTCTATCATATTCATAAAATTTACACTCATACAAAATTCTAAAATCTTGACCTATTCTAACAAAAGTGTAAATATTTTGTTTACTAATGTCAACAACCTTTCATATTTTGTCTCTTTAGTTAACTTACAATTTTTTAAATTAATCATGACTATGTCTAACACAATTGAAAGAAAATACATTTTAAAGTCAATAAACTTTCAGGAAAACTTCCAAGAATACTTAAAAATATACTCAGCTTATTTTTTCAACTAAAAGTGCAATTTAAGAAATAAAAAATATAATAAAACTTCAAATGTCTTATGTAAAAATTTTGTTATCATAAAATTAAAGCGTTAAATTTCATTTCAGCTATAGCACACGACAAAACAACAAATGTATTTCATATACACATCTACATACGTGAAAAAAGAAGATTTTGTTTTATGTTTTTGAAAAATTTTGTTTATTAATAATGCTTACTTAAAATGTAGAATAAATAATTAATTAACTGATACACAAATTATGTTTAAATTATTGTATATATGTACAAAATGTTATTTTATACGTTTTTCCAATAAATAATATCTCCTTATTGGATTCTCTATAAAAATTTTTTTCTGCCCGTATATCATACATCTGCATGTGTCAGGACCCTCAGTTGTGGAATCCGTTGCCCAAATACAATTTTTGTAATGAACACCGTGTTTTCCATGCACAGGTATTTCCTCAGTGTCTTTACAACTCTGTCTTAATTTTAAAAAATTATTAATAAGACAAAGGTGTTCAATAAAAATATATCCGTTGAAGTCTTCCAAAAATTTAAGAATTATATTTCTCGACATGTTAACTTAGCAACTTTTTAACAATTAATAATTTAATTTTAAAGACATTTTTTGTTATTTATAGAAAATAATACATTTATTAGATCAATATACATATATGCAAACATATGTATATCAATATTTAAATTGAAAACTTATATACTAATACATTCTTGGAATTTTTAATGGTACCTAATTAAAAAATAGGTTGAGTATTAGGAATGTAAATGTTTCCATCATTATTTTCATCTTTATTAATTTCAACCTCTGAAGGCATTTCTTCTAGCTCTAAAACGTATTCGTCATTGTTCAAGTTTTTCCTAAGCATAAGTTTTGCATTATCAGCTCCTCCAAGCACTTTGTCATCCAATTTATTATATCGCCTGGGAAGATATAACATTCCATTTTCGAGCTCTGCCATAACTACATTGCCAAATTTTGCTTTATGTCGAAACATTGATAAAACTCTATATGGTTTTGATTGTTGTAAAGCCTTTACAGTAAGGTACGGCTTTGCCTTTAGTTTGTTAAAAGCCTTTACAATCTCAACGTTTGTTATCTTCTTGTTGGGCATGACTTTTACTCTTCAAGATTTGTGGTGAATGAACAATATTTTGATACTCATGTAACTTTTTAATATATTTTTGTATCAATTAAGAACATTGTTTTAGTATATCTTGAGTTTATCCCAATATATTTTTTTATTCAATCCCTCTTTACTATTTTAATAAAAATCACTCAAACGATAATTTTCTCTTTAATTATTCATCTTTAAAAAATAAAATTCATCTTTATGGAAAACTATAATTACATTCAATAAAAATTATTTTCTCTTAAATTATTCATCTGTGAAAATTCATCTCTTAACATTCTTATTTAAACAATTTTGCACATACATTTTCTAAAACATGTAAGTTTGTATGCACATATTTATATATGTAAGTATTTATATATGTATTTACAAATAATAATTTACCTTTGCATTTTCTCATATTACAATTTTAAAAAAAATTTTAACAACACAATTTTAAAAAAATTTTTAACAACAAAAAAATCATCCGTATGAGTAAATTGCACAGACAATAAAAAATTTTAATTGAAACTTGAGACAAACAAACCAATAACAAAATGCATATCAACCAAAAATTAAAAATCAGCCTTATGGAAATTACCATTGGGATGAATATTTTAAATTATTAACAAAAATTCATCCTTATGGGAAATTACCATTGGGATGAAAATTTAAAACAAAAATTCATCCTCATGGAATCTCCATAAGGATGAAATTGGTGTCCCAGAAAGCCCACAAATATACTACTTAAGATTTTTGCAGATTTTTTTTTACTTTATTTGATTTTCTTTTGTTATTAGGATTTTTATTTATTGTCATATGAAAAATCCATTTTAAAATATTTGGGAAAAAACCTCGCTTTTATTTTTCTTTCTGGTCACAGGAGTTTCTTTTTGGAGGAAAAATAGTCAAGAAAGAAAAAAGGAAAACATCATTTTATCACCACTTTGCTGCAAAAATTTATAAACTACACAAAGAAAAAAAAATCATAGTGTTGTGTATAAAAAAAGAAATAGTCCACAAATGAAAAGACAAAAATTTGTTTTTGTTTAAAGACAAAAATTCTATTTATTAAATAGAAAAGAAAATGTTCTTTGTTGTTTAAAAGTAAAAAGTGTAAATCTTAATATGTAATTAATTACATTTTTTTGTTGTAGTCAAATACACATTTTCTATATTTTAAAATAATTTACTTAATAATAAAAATAAAAAAAAACAGTGTCGAATTGCAAAAATAAATATAAAAAAAAAAGAAACAAAAAGAAATACAAACATACGTTTAGTTACATGTGTAAATAAAAACATAAGAAGAAAACCAATTTGATAAGTTTTCTTAATATAAATTAATTTAAACATCAAAAAAAAAAAGTTAATTTTTCATCAACACCACCAGCAACAAGAGGAGGCCCAGCGAAAGATCTTTCGACGAGGGATTTCCAGACAAAATGTAAGTCTTTTATATTGTATTATATTTACATTTTCTTATTGGTTGCAAAACATCATCAATTTTTGTTCTAACTATGTATAGTAATGAATTCCTAAACGTTTGCTAGAGTTAATATTTAAAGCCAAAATTAATGATTGTATGTTATCAATACGAAGTAAAGATAAAGTGCATCACGGGTAGATCAGTCGTTTGATTCCATGAGGTTGTGTACCATTTTAAGACACCTAACCTAAAATTTTTTGGAGTCATGAATAATTAAATGCTTATTCATTGGTATTCGAACTTCATGTACTTTGATTACTGATCTTACCTATTTTACAAGTTTTCGTAAAGTTGTCGGTGGTACAGAGCGAGCGATTAAGCCTAGCAACTGCAAAGTCGCGAGTTCGATTCCCTGTTTTGCCGTAACGTTTTTGTCTTTTAATACATATGTAAATTTTAATTTCTCTTAAAAATGTTTCTTTAATTAAAATTTCTTTTGAAATTCTTTAATTAGTCTTTTGGTTACATATGTAATTCTTTTAGATTACTTTTTAAAATTTTTATTTAGTTTTTTTTTAATTATTTAATTTTAAATAAAGTTTTTGTTGTTTATTAATTTTTGCTTTAATTTACTTTCTCAGTTTTGTTTTAAATTTATTTTTTTATATATACATAATTACATATTTACATATATATATTTACACATTTTTTTCCTTCATCTCTTATTTTCATATTTTCATATGTAATTATGTATGTATAATTGTAGAGCGTAAATATTTAAAATTAAAATTTGTTTTTGCATTACACCCACAACATATAATAGCCTAATTTTACCAAGCGTAATTAACTTGGGTGTAGCGTAAAGCTAGGGTCGGGTGCTAATAAACCTAACGTCCCGGGTTCGGTCCCTGTGTAAGCCACAGTGTAGAATTTTTATTCTTATCTTTTATTTATACATATTATTTTTTACATTTTAAAACGTGTAATTAAATAAAATTACATAAATTGAAATTTAAATATTTATTTTTGCATTTTTTTTCATTTATATGTGCAAATATTTTTTTTTAGCATGAAACTTTATTAAATTTAAAAATTTAAATATATTAAATTGCATTACAATTAAATGCATTTATTTATATGAAGCAAAATTTTTCTAATAAAAATTGTATATTTATTAATTCCATAACGGAAATGAAATTCTAAATTTTTTATTGACTCCTGACTGATAGCCGAAAAGCAAGAGAAAATATGGGATCATGCACAAATTCTCAGCTCTTTATAGCATGATCATGGTTGGGTGGGGAATTAGTACGTGTATACAGCTACACACGTACATACATAGTCAGCAAACTAAACTAACAAAAACATTCTTGGGTCTTTTAATTTCCGTTTCCTGTTACTATCTTCGTCTCTTTTAATTTTTTTCCTTATACCCTATATACATATAAGCATGCAGAATTAAAATAATTTACTGTGTAGATATGCTAATGTATCGACGTTACGTAGCCCCGAACTCCGCCGATTGCCGACGAGACAGAAGCCGGATACACTTGCATGCTAACGCTACAAGTAGTCGATTTTAACACCGTTTTAGCTTAATAATGAACGTTATATGCTACAACTTCTGACACCAGTTGTTACGTTTATACCTTTTATAAATGTTGGATTATTTCCTTTAAATTAACCTATTGAGTTCTTTTATTGCAATCAAAAACAGTTGAAATTAGTTATAAAATTAAGAGCACTTTATTTATTTAAATACACTCAGATATTGTTTTTATATCACTTTACTTATTACACTTATGATTATACACTTTTATTATCAAACTCACTTTGATACACACTTTACAAGCTCTATTGTAAGCTCTATTGTAATACTGATTATCGTAGCTGTGTTGTTCGGCTATTTATAGTAACATAGTGGTGTTCGGTAACATTCGACAAAGTTCTCGTATGTACATTCTAGTACAATCGAAAACCGTTAAATTTAAATTAAGACGTTAAGTAATAGGTACGAATAATAGAAGTGCCTAAAAGTATGCTACACATAACAACAAACATCATGTTCGAACAACCAGCAAAATAAACTAATACAAATACAGTAACTTTAACTACTACAACTAAAATAAATTATAATGTAAATTAAGCTATTTAAATAAATCTGTAACAATATAAAAGAGTAACGTGACTGACTGACTGACTGAATGACTGACTGATTCATCATCGCACAGCCCAAACGCAAAGAGCTAAAGACATGAAATTTGGACAATCGGTTCTTTTTTCAATGAATAGCTGCACTAAAATAGCTCCACTGAATAGCTCCACTGAAATTCGTACTTTAAGGGGGTAAAAAAGGGTAAAAACGGGTAAAATCAGTAATCTTATATCTGCTAAACTAAAAATTATACAAATTAAATTGAAAAAGTATTGTAATTTGCACAAAAAGCAAGCTGACAGGTGTCTGGCCTTTTTTTGAATTTTTAACCCCTAAGGGAAAAACGGGTAAAAACTATAATTTGGTACTTTTTTGGTACCCTATGTAACTTCCAAACACATAAAAATAGGAAAAAAATTTAAACTGTATTGAGCAATCCGCGAAAAAATATTAACAGGAATTCGACACTTTTTTCAAATTCACATGTATAAGGGGTAAAAATGGTCCTTTTTTTGGTACTTTTTTTAAAAGAAACTGTTTTTATATTATTCAATGGGACTAAATTTGACAATTATTATTTCCTAATAGAATATGGACAATTATTTAGGTAAAATTTGGAATCTTTTTTGGGGACAAAAAAGGTACCAAAAAAGGGAAAATTCCGGAAAATATATGTAATTCCTAATAAGACGGCCAATTTTCACAAAATTTTTAATTTGGATTTTACTAGACATAAAAAATTATGTTATTTAGTAAAAATTGAAACACATTCATAACAGGGTAGAAAAGGGAAAAATCGGAAAGGGTTTGCTACTTTTTAGAACATAATTACTTGGAATTTGGAACTTGGACCAAAAATGTACTTTTTCGATTTTCTATGGTACTTTTTGTATTTTCTACGTTTATGAAGGTAGGATTGTACAATCAAGGACTATTGATTCCAGGTAAGACTAAAAATGTTATGCTCGATCAAAAAGGTACTTTTTTGAATTTTTGTTGTACTTTTGGTATTTTCTACGTTTATTAAGGTAGGATTGTACAATCAAGGACTTTTGATTCCAGGTGAGACTAAAAATGTTATGGGTGTCCAAAAAGGTACTTTTTTGAGTTTTTATGGTACTTTTTGTATTTTCAACGTTTGCGAAGCTAGAATTTTGAAATTAGTGACTATTGATACAAGGTGAGACTGAAGATGTTATGGTCGACCAAAAATGTACTCTTTGAATTTTTATGGTACTTTTTGTAATTGCTGCGTTTATGAAGGTAGGATTATACAATCAAGGACTTTTGATTCCAGGTGAAGCTGAAAATGTTATGGGCGACCACAAAGGTACTTTTTTTAATTTTTATGGTACTTTTTGTATTTTTAACGTTTGCGAAGTAAGAATTTTGAAATTAGTGACTTTTTGTATTTCCTACGTTTATAAAGCTAAAATAGTGATATAAAGGATTGTTGATTAAATTTGAAAATTAAAATGATATTGGAGACACAAAAAAGCCTTTTTGCATTTTTATTGTACTCTTTGTATTTTTGCGTTTGTAAACATAGATTCTTAAAATTAGTGTTTTTTGATCCGAGTTCTAAATCCTAATATTATGGACGACCAAAATTACTATATTGTATACATAGAATTCTGAATGTAGGTAATAATAAACCAAGTGGAAGTTTTAGTGAAGGAAAAAATTTTACTTTTATTATTTTTAGGGTAAATTTTGCAAATTATGAATCTTAATTTTTGAAACTCAGTAGCATTGATCTTGCTTTTAGTTAGGAAATATATGCCCGATATATCCTTACTCCACTTTTTATTTTTCTAAGTAAATTGAATCAGAGATAAAAATTTTCATAAACTGAACCAAAAATATTTAATAATTATAAATAGAACTTGAGTATTCAATAAATAGTAAGAACTGCGCTAACGAAGTAGCGGGTTAAATGCTAGTCATTATACGTAAGAAATGGTAAAAAAACAAATGGTTGCTCATGAATTCAAGATGGAGAAAATATACGTTGTATGTATAAATGCTGCCAGTTGGTTACTCTTTGTTATTATGTACTTCCTCACTGCTTGGCAGAAGTGGAACCAACAACCGATTACTATTGATTTAGGGGAAACAGTCATTATTGCCGTCCGTACACCAATTTCGTAGTTTATCACGAAGGTCGCACCATCCAAATCCAGAACGTTATCATTTATGTATTTAAAAATATATTGTAATATATTCACAGGCTAAAAGTTTTCTTGTAAAAGGCATATTTTTATATAATTTATTAACAAGCAAATACACCTCCGAAAACCAACAGCTTTAAAAATGAAATAACCCCCGAATACAAAACGAAATAACATCCAAGTTATACATGCTATGACACAAACCCCGAATTTTAAAAATTTATTTGGGTGTTATTTCATTGGAGATTATTTCATAATTTGAAAACCCCAAATGAGAAATGAAATAATACCCAAAAAAAAATGAAAAACGGCCCAAAAAAATTGGGAGTTACTTCATATGAAATAACACCCAAAAATGTATGAAAAAAATTTGGAGAACATTTCATTTCTCGTTTGTGCGTCATTTCATTGGGGGGCTTTTTGTGGAGCCCCTTAAACAGTGTTTAATATCCACGGGTGCTTAATATTGTACCATTATTATAGGTAAATTAAATTTGCTGTGCGGGAAATTGCACTCCATTAACAACCAAATTAAATCTTTGTGGGTGAAAATATTGAAAGTTAAATGGATTTTATTTTCCTATATACTTTGTTAGATACCATACAAAAAATTAAAAAAAAAATTGGTAACTGCCCAAGATAACCTTATCCAGACATAATAAGTGGCTTCCAGGATGTAAATATTTTTATTTCTATTGCAACAAATTGTGGTGTGCCATTAAAATAGTATTATTGATAGTGTAGCGATACTAGCACAATATACTACAGGGTAATTTACACATAAACAATTTAGTACTGCAGGGTAACTATACTTAAGGCCTCGTTACTCGTACGTAAACGTTGCGGATTCATTAACGTTGCGTTCAAATTAAAATAAGGTTAGTTACTAAAAAACGTAAACGTGTCATATGTTTTTGAAGTTTCGATAGAAATTAAATTGAGCAAAATTAAATAATTGTAAAAAGTGATTAAGATGATTTCAAAGAAAAGTCTTTTTATTAATTTAAGCTTTTCTTATTTGTGTGTTTTGTACAAAAATGTTAAGCGAAAACGTCGTGTCCGTCGATGGAATGTTCGTCCAATCAATAAAGATTGGTTTAAAGGTGGCTATCATCGAAAAGTTTTTCTTAATATGAAAACTATGGACGAAGAACAATTTTTTTTGCATACTCGTATGCCTCGGGAATTATTTAATTTATTGCTTAAGCTTATTGGTAATTCTTTAGTTGAACCTAAGCAAAGAATAGACACTGAAGAGAGGCTTTCAGTTACAATTCTGTAAGTGCATAAATTTATACATACCTATGTATACATATATATTATTCCTATTTTTATTGTAATAACCATGATATTTATTAAGGTATCTAGCTCACGGAGTTTCAATGCAAAGTATTGCATGGAGTTACAAAATCGGTAAATCTACTGTTAGAAAAATTATTTTAGAGACATGTGATACCTTGTGGAGATTGCTTTCTCCGATATATATGAGTGAGCCAACAACTGAACAGTACAAAGATATTGAAAAAGATTTTAATGAAATGTGGAATGTTCCAAATTGCGTTGGTGCAATAGACGGCAAACATATCGCCCTTAAATGTCCACCAAACTCCAGCTCAATGTATTTTAACTACAAAAAATTTTTTTCTTGCGATGCAAAATACACATTTACTGCCGTTAGTATTGGAAGCTATGGCAGCCAGAGCGATGGAGGTAATAATGAATTATTTGTTTAAGAATAAAAACATGTTTCAAATTTTTACAATTATAGGTATATTTCGTTTGTCGCCATTCGGAGAAGCAATAATAAACGGAAAAATTCTAATACCTCCAAACAAATCACTCTCACGATCATTGAATGATCCTTTTCCCCATTTTTTCATTGGTGATGCCGCCTTTCCACTAAGACCAAATTTAATGCGACCTTATGCTGGGTCAAATTTAGATAGAAAAAAACTATATTCAATTATCGACTTTCACGGGCTCGTAGAGTAATCGAAAACAGTTTTGGAATTTTAACAGTACGTTGGACAATACTTTTAACGACTATTGAAAGTTCACCAGACGCGTGTGAGCAAATTGTGTTAGCTTGCATATTATTGCACAACTTCATAATGTTGAATGATCATCAACGATGGTACTGTCCAAATAATTTTATAGACCGTGTGTGGGCAAGATGGAAATATGCAAGACGGTGAGTGGCGTTCAGAGGTGAGAGGTAATTGTCAACTGCGATCCATTCGATCTTCTTACTTCCGTAGATGTTCCGATAACGCAATTCAATTAAGAGAAAAACTAGCCAACTATTTTCTGAATGATGGAGCAATACCATACCAAGATAGAATGGCTTAATTAAGTATTTCTCAGAGTAAAAACTGTATTTTTCTAATAAACACAATTGTGCGCTGTTAAAAAGGCTTTTCTTGTATAATTAAAAGTTATCACAATACATATATGTATATATAAAAAGAGTAAGTAAGCGCCTCAGACGAAGAGTATAAAAAATTTTTGATAATCACTTTAAATTTGCCTCAAATTATGAACTTAATTGCATAACTTTATTCTAAAAAACTTAACCAATAGTTATTTAAAACAGGGTCTTTAAAAACATGTAATTCGCTGTGCCGAATTTTTGGTACTAACCACTAATTCGGTATAATACCTTTATACCAAAAAATTTATTATTTTGTTAATAAATATAATGGTGGTGGGTATTGAAATATGAATAAACTTCATTTAAATTCATTGAAATTTATATTTAATTACATATATGAATATGTACATAAATATTAAGGCACAACATTTTTTTATATACATTGTTAAATACGTTTGTATAAATACATAAGTATATGTAATGAAAAATAAATGTTAAAAAAATTAAAAACAAATTTAAAAACAAGAACCTTAATGTAATTTTCATTCTATAACAAATTTAAAAAACTGCTTTGTAAATGTCTTTTATTTTGATATTTACGTTACTTAAATACGCTTTAAAAAATTGTATTCAGTCTTCGGGCTCTAACTTTATCTGCATTACTAAATCTGTCACCTTTTGCATGGTTTTAAATTGCTTTTTAGTACTCATAGCCGCAATTGTTGATAAAATCATTTTTCCAAATCCCTGAAGTGTTTCACTGATTTCAGATGAGTAGTAGTATAAATGTATAGGTTCTACCCTACCGGGTACCTGAGTACCGAATACATTTGTATCCGAATAATACATCACTATAACTTTAGGGTATTGCCATATGTAAATTATAATATACATTTAGGTTTGTGTATTCGCTAAACGGTGTTGCCATATGTAAATTATAATATACATTTAGGTTTGTGTCTTCGATGAACGGTGTTGCCACAATTAAATTATAATGTTCATTTTGGTTTGTGTCTTCGCTAAACAGTGCTGCCAATACTGCCACAATATGGCGCTACATTTTATGTAATTCCTACAACCATATTAAGATTGCGCTGATGAGATTGTCGTATTATATGAGTACAAATTATTTTAAATATAGAGGGCGACTCAGATATTAAACCTCACTAGATGGAGAATGTGATATCTGATAACTTACACTTTGTAGCATTCTTTTAGGACGCTTTTAAATATTTCATTTGTAAAATATGAGGATAAAACTGAAATACCGAATACTTTTTATCTACGTCACTATGTATTTAGTTTTATAGCATACTTTTAGGATGCTTTTAAATATCTGATTTGTGAAATATGAGGATAAAACTGAAATACCGAATACTTTTTATCTACGTCACTAAGTATTTAGTTTTGTAGCATACTTTTAGAATGTTTTAAAAATAACTGGTTTGTGATATAGGCTAAATTGATGTAAGTATACAGGTTGACATTTAAATTTTCATCCCAATGGGAATTCTCCATAGAGATGAATTTTTGTAAATAATTAAAAATTTTCATCCCAATGGTAATTTGCATAAGGATGAATTTTTATTTTTATTGATATGCATTTTGTTATTGGTTTGTTTGTCTCAAGTTTAATTTTTTTTTATTGTATGTCCAATTTACTCATACGGATGAACTTTTGTTTTTAAATTTTCATCCCAATGGTAATTTCCATAAGGATGAATTTTTATTTTGGTTGATATGCATTTTGTTAGTGGTTTGTTTATCTCAACTTTAATTTTTTTTGTGTATTTTCTGATAAAAATTTTTTTATTTTAACTAAAATTGTCACTATAAAATTTCAAGTACGAAAAATGTGTGTGTGTTTGTGTGTATTTATTATATATGTCACAGACGGACTGACAGACGGACAGAAGGGTAGAGAGATGGATAAATTGATTATTACGATTCCTTGTTGTTAGGGTATATTTTGTTCATTTGTTTGTTTTGTTTTAGTGATCGTCTTACACGAGCATTTATTTATTTTTAAGTCTTACAAGTGCGTGTGTTTATTTTCTAAGTCAATCAAGTGTTTACATTAAAAATCTCACTATAAAATTTCAAGTACGAAAATATGTATGTGTGTATGTTTGTGTGTGTTTATTATATACATATGTATGTATGTCACAGACGGACAGGCAGATAGATTGACATAAAGGCAGATATGCTTACAAAACAAAATTATGTTTACGTTATTTTTTTAATAATGCTGTTCTAATACAATTTTAAAGTTCGCTTACTTGTATGTGTGTGTGTGTGAGTGTGTGTATGTATGTATGAATGTTTAAAAGTGTTACCATTGTTTTACGCTAATTAAAAAGTGTTACCATTGTTTTACGATTTGAGATATACCTCTAATGATGCGTTTTTATATATAAATTCAATATATTTTAAACTACTTAGTTCATTATATAAGTATTTCTATACGTGTAGTGAAGTCAAGATTCACATTAAATTTTTTTAAAAAGTAGCAAAATATCGCAAAATTCATTAATATAAAAGATGAATTCTAAGGAATTTGAAGTAACAGAAAGCCCCATTATTATTTTCATCGATGAGGAGGATGAAAATTGTGTGCGTCAAGATTCCCTGATGAGTCCAATACTATTTTCATTGGACGAAGAGGACAACAATATTAATAATAGTTTAGAAAATATATTATTAAATTATATTAATAAAAATACTAATAATAATAATATAAGTAACTTTAATGTAAATTTAGAAGATAGCGTAGAAAATGAAATTCCAAATAATCAGTTAGGATATTATACTAATGAAGTCTTAGAATTTTTGTATGATGAGGAAGGTGATAAAATATTATCAGACTATAAAGATGAATTTTGGTTTGATTCTGTCGGGGATCAAGCCATTTTAGATTTAAGTATTGAATAATAATAATAATATATATAATAATATTAAGAAGAAAATAAATACATTTTTATTTCAACTAAAAATTTTTTGTTTTTATATCCTTTTTCTCTCTCTGTTTTAAATTTTCTCTTAGAGACAGTTTTATAGTAAGAGTTTTAAATGAGTATTATTTTGTCAAAATGAGTAATTTTTTTACTATTATTAATAGATTAATTTAAATTTTAATAAATTACTAAAACAATTTTCTATAAATTGGCAGTTAAATATCTTTTTATGTACATTAAATAAATAAAATTGCAACGATGAACACCAACACGGACTTAATAACCACATTCAATCAGCTAAATACGAAGCAAATCCTAAGTGTTAAGAATATGATAGCTAGGGAAAATTATCTTATTACTGGAGCTGAGAGAACAACCACAAAGTATGGAGACGTTATTATGTTAGAACTGGGACCAAGTATATTCTATTTACCTAGAAAATTTAATGCACTTACTGATAAAGATGTGGAAGACTTATCTACTGGGATGTATTTAATTTCCAAAATTCCTGTTAATAGTGATGGAAACAATACATTCTATAGACTGGAGATTAAGACTACACCTACCATGAAAGATTATTATAATTTTAATGACTTTACCGCTTATAAATAAATAAATAAAAATAAAATAAAAACTATATAAAACATGAGTAAAATTGGTATTTATTTAGTATTAAACAACATACTGATTTAGAAAGATGGATATTATTGATGATTTTCTGAATAAATTTGAAAATGTAATCTTTGAAGAAGATTTAGATTTGTTACGTACATTTAAGAAACAATATTCCAATACTGAAGCATTCAATAAACCTTGCCCTCACAATGATTCCGATGGAGACGTAGTTGGTATTTGTGGCTGTTACTTTTTCCACATGAGAAAGGAAAAAGTTATGAAGATAATAGAAAAATATCAAAAACTAATTAAGAGATTGAAAAATAATATCAAAATTTAATTGAACTTGAAAGTGCTATTAATCTTATAGAAAACACGTCAGCTTACTATATCCTTATACACACAATCTCATAGTTGAGTACTTATTCTTAAAATCATAATTTAGAAAAGTTTTAGAAATTGCTCAATATGCATCGCAGTATTGTCTTCATTGACTTGCAAGGCTTTAAATCTAATTCAAATAATTTTATTGCAAAAGAAATTGCAGTTGTATTCAATAAAAATGAATATTTTAATTTTATTATAAAACCTCCATACGACTTTAATTGTTTGTCAGCAAAGAAACAAAAAGAAGCACATTGGCTAATGAAAAATTATCACCACTTGAATTGGAATGATGGACTACTGACTTTTGATAGTGTATATAAATTTTTAAAAGCAAATACTAAATACTCTAATATATATGTCAAAGGTGATGAAAAAAGGAAATGGTTGGAGAAAATTCTACAGCAAACGGTTTTTAATATTGAAGATCATGCTTGTGCTAACTTTAAACAAATGGAACTGAAGTACTCTGACCACATCTATTGTAATCACCACAGTTATGGAATTTGTGCATTAAAAAATGCTCTTTTACTAGAAAGGGAAAATTTAGTTTTAACATGAAAAAAATACTATTACTTATTTTAATAATTAAAATAAAAAATAAAATAAACAAAATTATGGATGTTTTTATTATTTCTTTATTTGAAAATTAGTTAAAAATTTTAAGCATAAATGGCCACAATTAAAAGCATTAGTTTTTTGATATCTTTTATAGTTGTATTTAGTATTAGTTCCTAAATATTTTACTACTTCTAACGGAGGTCGAAGATTACCAAAACTATCAAAATATTCAATATTTTTGTTATCTTTGTAGTAGGCTACCCAATGTGTGCCCTGTCCTTTATTATTGTCTAAATTGATAATTCCGCACTCTTTTCGTCGTGGACATCTAGGAAGTTTATCTCTCATATATACTCCTCTGAAATTGGGAATATAATTCTTTCCAAATACTTTTAAATCTATGTCTGTGAGAGGTCTGTTGGGTAGCTGTTTTATTAGTTTTTTGATACATTATTATAAAAAATTCCATATCCATTTTTATGTGGTTTCAGATATAAACCTTTGCCCATTGCTATTGCCTCTAATGTTCTGTTATGACGCTTGCTCTCTTCAAGTTGCTGTCTACCATTTTTAGCTGTTGCTATGGCTTTAACAATTGATGATCCACCAGAAGCTAATGCACCCAATGTTCCGAGTGCAGTAAGTATTGGAACAATAGGTAGGAAGCCGCCAACTTTTGGAACTTTAATGATTCTTGGAATTTTAATTTCTGATTTCCTTCCACGAAATGAATTTTTAACTACTTTTCGCGCAGTTTTAATAGCATTTTTAACATCTTGAGGTTTTTGTTTTTTTAAGACAACATTTGCTGCTTTAATTGCACTATTAAAACTATTTCGCTTATAGGGGCTTTTCTTATTGCGTTTAACACCCATACCAAATTTTACTTTAGCTTTCATTGCGTTAGTAACAAAGAATGCGTTTAGTTTTTCTCCAATTGTACTATCTCTAGCTTTAACTCTTTCCCAAGCTTTATCTGCTAGTTCTTTATCTGCTTGATGTCTTTTATTAATATCAGTATTCTGAGAATAAGCAATATCATGAATTCGACAAGCTGCATCCAGGGGATTAATTCCCTTATCTCCTCTTTCTAAACGCTTTTCAAGTTTTGTTCCAGGTCCACAGTATTGATAACCGGGTAGATGAAGTTCTATTGGTAGGGAATTAATTAATTTGTTTACTAGTCCTTTTCCGTGTACGGAATGTTTTCCACTGAATTTGTTATTTACATATACAATCATTTATATACTGCAATAATGGTTTGTACATAGAAAAAAATACAAATAAAAAAATTTAGAAATTAATTACATATTCGTGTGTACACATATATACACTCAGTCATAAAAATGCGTTTAATAAGACAACATAAAAATATTATAGTAAAAAATTTAGATTTCCAAGAAAGGAAAAACGGAACTAAACACAGCTGTTTGTTGCCAAACTCAATAAGAGCACTTATAGTTGGACCGTCTAATTGTGGAAAAACAAATGTAATGCTTAGTTTAATTGAAAGCCCTAATGGATTAAAATTTAAAAATATATATTTATACTCAAAATCCCTACATCAACCAAAATATCAATATCTTAGAAAATTAATTTCATCTGTAAAGGGTATGGGACTATATACTTTTTCAGAAAATGAATATGTCGTGCCACCTCAAGAAGCTAAGTCAAATTCAATAATGATATTTGATGATGTTGCTTGCGAAAAACAAAATAATATTAGATCATACTTTTGTATGGGGAGACATAATAATATTGATTCCTTCTACTTATGTCAAACGTATACACACATTCCAAAACATTTAATACGTGATAATGCAAATTTCATAATAATGTTTAAACAAGATGATTTAAATTTAAAGCATATTTATAATGATCACGTTGGAAATGATATGAGTCTTGACATGTTTTCTAAAATATGCAAAGAATGTTGGAAAGAAAAACATGGATTTCTAGTAATAAGTAAAGATGATGAAATTCATAATGGACGTTATAGAAAAGGTTTTGATATATTCATCCAAGTTCAATTGTAAATATTCAGCTATCCAAACTGAATACATATATATTCTTCTTAATAATTTTGTATACTGCAAAGCTGTTTCATGGAGCTGTTTAGCTGTTCTAGGGAGCTGTTTAGCTGTTTTAAAGAGCTGTTTAGCTGTTTTAAGGAGCTGTTTAGCTGTTTTCACGGAGCTGTTTAGCTGTTCTAGGGAGCTGTTTAGCTGTTTTAAAGAGCTGTTTAGCTGTTTTAAGGAGCTGTTTAGCTGTTTTCACGAAGCTGTTTAGCTGTTCTAGGGAGCTGTTTAGCTGTTTTAAAGAGCTGTTTAGCTGTTCTAGGGAGCTGTTTAGCTATTTTAAGGAGCTGTTTAGCTGTTCTAGGGAGCTGTTTTAAGGAGCTGTTTAGCTGTTTTAACTGTTATAAGGAGCTGTTTTAGAGAAGCTGTTATAAGAAGCAGTTTAGCTGTTCTACGAAACTGTTCAGTTCTTCCACAATTTAATTTGTTTTGTTAAAAATCACTCTCATTCATAAATATGGAAAACGATAATGTATTAAGGGAGTTAGTGAAATCTAGAAAAATTTTGAAAAGGAAATTTGATAGCGTGAAACTTGGAGAAGCAGAAACATATAATCAATTAGAAAATACATTTAAACCATTAACAGAACCTCTAAAAAAATTAGTTAAAATATCTAATGAGAATTTACTAAAGCCACCAACAACGACATTGAAACATGACAAAACAAAAATGGAAAATATAAAGAATACCAGCATTATTCCTAGCGAAAGTGTTTTCAAAGAAGAAAATCTCCTTAATGCATCACTTATAACAAGTAAAATGGACAAAAGTAATAAATATAGTACAGATGAAGACGACGATGAGGTAAATAATGAATCATTTTATTCCCAATCATCAAATTGGGATTTTGATTTAACAAACCTGAATGAAAACAAAAATCTTGATACGGTATTTGGACCACATAAAAATGATAATGGTGATTGGAAATTTGGAAATTCAGATTTAAAAATAAGTAATGACAAAATAATAGTAGCAAATAAGTCTTGGGCCTTAACACCTGGTTTATACTCATTACTATTTCATCAAAATCCAGAGCAATATGACTCATCAGAATTAGAAATATATAAACAAATTTTACTTGAAACAAACGCCCATAGACGAAACCATGACCCTAATAGTAAACTTAAAGGTAATAGAGGTTATAAATATAAAAAGGTTATAAAAAAACTATTTCCTACTACTACTCACATTGGTAAAGGTTTAATGAATATAAATCTTAACAAACCAAACTATATATACTGGGATAATCCCAATGAAATAGTAGATCGATTAAGACTTCTAATAGCATCACAACATGCTGGTAACAATAATCACACTAATGAAATAATATCAATAATTGAAGAATTAAGAGAAGCAAATATAATTGATTAATAAAAGGAAAAAAAAATGACCGT
The DNA here is from genome assembly GCA_941918925.1 of Phyto melanocephala. Taxonomy (NCBI): domain Eukaryota; kingdom Metazoa; phylum Arthropoda; class Insecta; order Diptera; family Rhinophoridae; genus Phyto; species Phyto melanocephala. The sequence continues at coordinate 51,552,679 of OW799237.1, forward strand.
GGACAAATTTGGTCATTACAATAATCAAAATTTTAATAGCGAAATAAGAAAGAAAAATTTTTTTAAAAAATTTTTGGGTTATACGTTGGATGACGATAACATAGACATCGAGAATAAAAGAATTAAAAATGTTGCAAGTCCTTTGGAGGAGAATGATGTCGTCAATAAATTATTTCTAATATCTTACATGAATCAAGCGGAAAACCAAATAAATAATTATTTAAGGGAGGAAATCAATGAAATTCATGAAAAAGTTATACAATTTAAAGTAATACTCGATGAGCAAATAAAAAGTTGTATTGATAAAATTAATAAAATTGAAAATCTGACGTTCTCGTCAGTAGCTATAAGTGTTCCAATAGATAACAAATCAACTAAAAACAATCTAAGATATAAATAGACAGTAAAAAAAAAAAAATAAAGCAAAAAAATGAGTTCAAAAAGAAATTTAGTAAATGAACTTCATTCTCAAGCACGAAAGAATTTCTTAAGGCGAAGAGTTATTACAAAGGGTATAGACGATCTCTGGCAAGCTGATTTGGTTGAAATGGGTAATTATTCAGCTAGCAACAATGGATATAAATATATGTTAACAGTCATTGATATATTCTCAAAATATGCTTGGGTTGAATCAATTAAATCAAAAACTGCTTCAGAAGTTGCAAAAGCCTTTCAAAAAATATTTAATTTGGGGCGTAAACCTAAGAATTTACAGACAGATGATGGTAAAGAATTTTTCAATAAGGAGTTTGGAGTGCTAATGCGAAAATATTCAATTAATCATTACTCTACATACAGTGTAATGAAAGCTTCAATTGTTGAACGCTTTAATAGAACATTAAAGGGTATGATGTGGAAAGAGTTTAGTAACAACGGAAGCTATAAATGGATTCATATTTATAAGAGCTTAGTTAAAAAATATAATAATAAAAAACATAGAACAATAAAAATGGCACCGGTTCACGTTACAGCTAAAAATGAAAAACATCTGTTGAATACTGTATACAATAATATTAAAATCTTTAAACCATCACGTTTCATAGTTGGAGATCATGTTCGAATTAGTAAATATAAACATATTTTTGAAAAAGGGTATACTCCCAACTGGACAACAGAAATATTTAAAATACGATTAATACAAAATACTTATCCCGTCACATTTATATTGGAAGACTATCAAGGAAATGAAATAAAAGGGGGATTTTATAAGGAGGAGATACTTCACACACGTTATCCCAATACATTTTTGGTAGAAAAAGTATTGAAAACTAAAGGAAATAAAGCGTTTGTTAAGTGGTTGGGTTTCTCAAATCAACATAATTCTTGGATAAATAAAACTGATATATTGTAAAATTAAAAATAATAATTCATAAATAAAGAAAATAAATAATTAAAAAATTATAAAAGCATTTTTCATTAATAGTTGAGATGTCAATATGTCAATAACATTAGCATTAAGCGGAAAGTCTTCAATTTTAACAGCAAATTATTTCCCACCAATACATCTTAGTGATGAATATGAATGTTCTCTAATAGATTTTCATTCATATAATTCCGTTCCCAATGTAGACTTTGATAATAATCTATTTCATATAGGAGATAAAGTAATTGAAATTCCTATAGGTTCTTATGAGTTACAAGATATTGCTGACTATATTACTACAGAATATAAAGCACAGGAATTTAGTAAATCAATTATAATTGAAGCCAATAACAATACTTTACAAGTTGAAATAACCTCATCACACGACAAAATTTTCTTTGATCAGAATCGATCTATTGGTAGTTTATTTGGATTCGATAGAACAACGTTGAATTCTGGTGTAAAACATTTTTCAAATCAGCCAGTAAATATTTTAAAAGTTAATGCCATACAAATTCAATGTAATATAATAACGGGGACATATATGAATAACTCTCCAGCACATATACTTCATGAGTTCGCACTGGATGTCCCTCCAGGTTATAAATTAGATGTAATCCCTAGTAATCTAATTTATTTGCCAGTAAACGTCAAAGAAATAACACATCTTACCATTTGGATTGTTGATCAAGAAGGTCGTTTAATAAATTTCAGAGGCGAAGAAATAACGCTAAGATTACATCTGAGACCAAATAAGATATGATAATTTATAATAAAAACATACACAATAAAATAAAAGGGAACACTTCTACAAAAACTATTAAATCTACAAGACCAAAGCTAACTGAACAAAATAAAGAGTTTTTAAAATCACTTAAGTTAAAAGTACAAACGAATGTCTGATATACTCAATGTTGTAGAGAAACCGTTTTCGGATGAAAACATAACTAAAAAAGATTACCACAGTTATTTACCCTATATACAGTCATATAAAAATAATGATGAAATTCGAATTACACTACAAAATCAAGACTTGTATGTTCTTCCCTCAGAAAGCTACTTATATATAGAAGGAAATATAAAAAATGAAAAGGGTGAAGAATCTAAAAATGGTCGATTAAGAAATAATTGTGTAGCGTACTTATTTGATGAAATACGTTATGAGATCAATGGTGTTGAAATTGATCGAACTCGATACTTGGGAAGGTCCAGTACACTCAAGAATTATATTTCATTAAATGAATTTGAAAGTAATATGATGAGAAATGCTGGATGGTCTATATCTGAAGACTTATCTATACAAACATTTAATTTTTACATCCCTCTAAAGCTTTTAATGGGATTTGCAGAGGATTTTAATAAAATAATATTAAATAGTAAACACGAACTTATTCTTTTACGAAGTTCAACTGATGAGAATGTATATTACTCAACAGATGCAAACGAAAAACTTCAGTTGACAGTTACAAATATAACATGGAGAATTCCACATGTTCAGCTATCAGATTCTAGAAAAATACAAATAATGAAGATTATTAAGGATGGAACTTCTTTACCTATTGCATTCCGCAGTTGGGACTGTTATTTAAATCCTACATTTTCTGGTGGAATAAATCATCATTGGAATGTTAAAATGTCAATCAATAGAGAAAGACCACGATTTTTAATATTCGTTTTAGAAAATAAAAACAAATATATTCACTCTAATTTAAAAAATATTAAAGTGCACTTGAATTCAGATGTCTATCCCTATGACGATTTAAATTTAAAGTTTGAGGGAAATCGATATGCAGTTTTATATGATATGTATGCAAAATTTCAACAAAATTACTACATGAGGGATGCACAACCACTTCTTTCTTGTGAAAAATTTAAAAATAATCCAATTGCTGTAATTGATGTTAGTCACCAAAATGAGATGATTAAAAGTGGACCAATTGATGTTAAAATTGAGTTTGAAACCGGTAGTCCAATTCCTACAAATACAAATGCTTATTGTTTAATCCTATATGACCGTTTGATGGAATACACCCCATTAACTGGAATTGTTAGAAAAGTTATATAAATTTATTCTGTAATACTTACCTTTCTCTAATTTATTTAAAACGAAAGATTAAATAAAAACAAAAAAAATATATATTTATAAAATTGGTTTTTATTATTATAATTTACAAGAGGAATTAAAATTTATAAATTTCTTAGGTAATTAAGACAATTCAAAAAATTTTTATATATTTAACAATGCTTTTTTTTTTAATTTTAAATTAATATTCTATTTCCATTAAATATTCATCCAAACCGTCATCAACATTTATAAATTTATCAATGTAGTTGTTATCTATATATTCTATTTCATTATTATCTATTGAAGAGTTTTCTATAGCGTTATTTCGTAAAGCTATTTCTTTGTAATGACCCCAAGCTAGAGTATTAACATTATTATTACATATAAATCTCTTATTATCTAAATAACTTAAAGATATCTTATTTATAAGGGACGTATATATAGTATGCAATTTTGATTTAAAAATATACATTTTTCCATAATAAATATGTTTATTATATAAGCAATTTTTATAATCTGAAAGACTTAGATTTTTAGTAACACAACTTTTGACACCCTTAGCTTTTTTAGTTTCTTCCATGTTATCCGTTTTAAATGAGTACATTTTTGCTCTCAATCCTACAAATTCTTTCATAATTTTACCCATGTTTTCATCCTTCATCATCCCTAAAACTTTCTTATTCTTTTGCGGAATACCAAATTGATTAGCTAGTTCATAATCTGAGGTGTCAAATCTTATATCAATGTCATTAATTATATCTTTGTAGAAATCTTCTGTTTCTATGCTATAAATAAATGAATCGGTGTCCATATAATTTAGTTCGAGTTTACTTTCATATTTGGGTAACATATAATCATAATGAAAATCATACATCTTCCATTTTGATAACTCCAAGATTACAAAACCCAGATAAATTGGCTTATTATATAATGAGTAACTTTTGTTTAGCTCAACTGCAATCATGTTTTCATCAAAAATACTTAAAGAATTAAATTCGGGTTTTGCAATGAGAGCACGTGCTCCAAGACTTTTGCCCACACTTTCCCATTTATTTACAATCTTAACATCTTTACGTTTGTCTACATTTTCCATAGTTTTACCATATACTGCATTATTGAGTAATTTAAAGAAATTTTTTTCAAACGTGTTTTTTGCGTTTGTTCTATGTAAATTGTTTAATGCAATATATTTCTTCAACCAAGCTGATTGACTAAATTTAAGTATTCTATGAATCTTTTCTAGTTTCAAACCATGTTTTAAACATTGTTGCAAGTTTTTATAGTATATTATATACTGACGCTTGTCATTTAAATCTACGATTAGCTTTTTTTCCTTAGATTCTGGAGGAGCTTTGTTTTCACAACAAAATGGAAGACTATTATGACTATCATGAATTTCACTTGGATATTTCAAGTCAACTTCTAATATATAACCAGTGTTTGAGTTATCTGGAATTGAATCTAAAGAGAAACTTTCAATGTCATCTATCCACGCAAAATTCCCCTCTGGTAAAGCTTCTGACATTGCCCAACCATATAAATTATTTGCATCCATATACATTAAGTACTTGGATGGCATTTCACTACTATAATTTTCTAAATATTTATTATTGGCTACAGAATGTCTTTGCGAACATTGAACTATGCCTCCTCTGATTCCACTTTGAAGAAATGTAATCATATCTATGTCAGTTAATAAATCTAATTTAATGTCTGTTATTTTTAACATAGCATCCCATGAAAGACCTGGTGCTGTATAATAATGACATGGATCTAGATTATAAATATTTTTGCAAACTAATCTAAAGTTTTCAAAAACATCTGCTAGCAATAAAACATCTGTTTTTAAATATAACATTAGATAATCATCTAATGTTTCACACTCGAATTTACTCCAGACCTCTTTTGCATGCCTGTAATCAGCTAAAGAACATTCTGTATCCATCAGTTTGTTGAAGAAATCTTCAATTGTTGGTAAATTAGTTTCGGAAAGTTTCTCAATAGAATTCAAATAATTATATGGAAAAACACCTTTTCTTACAAGTAAATTAAATTTACTTTCAACATTAAACATTGATTTGACAATCTGTAAATCATTTTTGGATAAATTTTTGACAAGATTGTCTAAACTAGATGGCAAAAATCTATAAGAATCAAGAAATCTTATTTCAAATCTATCATTATTTTCACTATTAATTGTTTTAGATAATGATATATACAATTCCTTGTTTAAGGGAATAATATTGATTGAACCATCATCAATTTTGTTTAACTCTTTTACAAATAGATGGCAATCATATGATGAAAAATTATGGAAAAACACAGGGAAAAACTTTGGAATTTTGTAATTTAAATTGCATGAATTATGTGCTGGTCCTCTGTATTTTCCACTTAAATGGCAGTGATCTTTTATTTTTATTTCATTTAAAATAGGCTTTGAACAAATATGACAGCTATTATTTAAAGTGAAATCTATTTTTTCCTCATCAGTTAAGGGTGTCATTGGTTTAGTTTTTGTAATAAAATTAGAGTATAAATATTTTAGATCATTAACTAAATTAACAATAAACTGGTTTGGTGAATCTAGGCCCTTAAAACAACAAAATTTGTTTAAACTTTCATCAAAAGAACACTTAATAAAATACGCAAATGCATAGGGGATATGTTTATCAACTAATGTTGTTGATGAGATATCCCCCCTCGGAATACATGTTTGAATATTTTCAAAAATGCATTCCGAATCTGCGTATACTACAAACGGTACATCTAACTTATTACTATAATTCTTAAACTCTAAAATAGACTTATCTGCCTCTGGAACATAAGACACCTTCTGTCTGCAGACCCTCTGATGTTTCGCAAACTTTTCACCATTACTGAAGTATTGTAGGCAGTCATCGCATACAAAAATACTCCTTTCGTATTTTGTTTGTTGAGATCTTATCAATCTGTAAAAATAAATAAATATGTAAATAAATATCAAACTTTTAACACTATACATATTTACATAAAATAATCATAAAATTCATTTTCTCACTTACCTTGAAATATTTTTTATCCATACATAATGTGAAACGACATCCCCTCTAATATTTTGTTGTATAAATAAAAGATTGATGTGTTTTGGTTTTTTCCCTTTCGTTTTATAATATGGTCCCACTACCAGGTTTTCTGTTTCGCTGTAGCCAAACACATTAATACTCACACTTTGATTATTGCTTTCAAAAATGCATATGTCTTTTATTTTCAGCGGGAAGCATAACCCTTTGAAATTTAGAGAGAAGCCATTGGTATTAATTATTTCTGATGATATGTTTACCTTATACATAGAAGGGATATCTGCATGTTTCTTTAAGTCCGAAATCGCTGACAACACAGCCCACTTAAAACAGAAGTTATCCTTATTCAGAACATTTATGCAAGCTCTTTTTAATAATAATTTTGTTGGTAGTGGGATGAATGATTTTCCTTTTAGTGGTTGATATTTATTCAAATTCAACTCTATTTTAATTAGTTGAACTAGAGTCCAACCACTATCTCTTTCTTGGAACTCTTCCATTTTCTTTAAAATGTTTTGAGTTTGTTTGATAAATATATTATCAAAATCCGTCATTGAATAAATCTCTTCCATTTTTGTTTGAAAATACTTCACCTCTAGTGGAGTATTTTCCAAGTCATCTGCAATGGGCTTGGCATATAATGCATGCAGTTCTACGTTTATTTTAAGAGCATTATGTTTTTTTAGAAATCCATCAACTTCTTCTTTTAATGGATCGCAAGATTCATTAATAAATATCTCTGGTATGAGACATTCTTCCTTTTTATTAACATATGAGAGTGTTATAACTCTCGATTTAAACGCTTTTTTAATTATTTTCACTTCTCCACATAATGGTAATTTTTTGGCAACAACTTTTTTTGAGTAAGATGCATGAGTATTTTCATGCATTTTGAAATTATTAATGTCCATAAAAACTTTTTCACATTCACTGCATACAAAAGCCATTTTTTGTTTTTTTTTTATTTTTTGTTTAATTTTTTATAATAATGAATTTTTAATATAGTCTTTACAGATTAATTTATACACTCTTTTTGTTATTGTGTAAGTATTACTATTTTAATAGTTTTTGAAGTATACACTGATTAATTTTGTATACACTTAATGTTATTTTATTTTTCTTAATATAATTTTTTTTTTATTTTCTTTGTTTTTTTTTATTGTCTGCAATTTTTAATATAGTCTTCACAGATTAATTTATACACTCGTAGATATTTTTTTGAAAAAATTTTGTTATGGTGTAAGTATTACTATTTTAATAGTTTTTGAAGTCTACACTGATTAATTTTGTATAGACTTAATGTTATTATATACTTCTTAATATAATTATTTTTTATTTTGTTTGTTTATTTATTTCGGAAACTAATCACAAACTTCTTTAAAACTTTTAACGTAACTCTTGACTTCACTTCACGTATAGAAATACTTATATAATGAACTAAATAGTTTTAAATCTATTGAATTTATATATAAAAACGCATCATTAGAGGAATATCTTAAATCATAAAACAATGGTAAAACTTTTAAAACACACACACATACAAGTAAGCGAACTTTAAAATTGTATTAGAACAGCATTATTAAAAAAATAACGTAAACATAATTTTGTTTTGTAAGCATATCTGCCTTTATGTCAATCTATCTGCCTGTCCGTCTGTGACATACATACATATGTATATAATAAACACACACAAACATACACACATACATATTTTCGTACTTGAAATTTTATAGTGAGATTTTTAATGTAAACACTTGATTGACTTAGAAAATAAACACACGCACTTGTAAGACTTAAAAATAAATAAATGCTCGTGTAAGACGATCACTAAAACAAAACAAACAAATGAACAAAATATACCCTAACAACAAGGAATCGTAATAATCAATTTATCCATCTCTCTACCCTTCTGTCCGTCTGTCAGTCCGTCTGTGACATATATAATAAATACACACAAACACACACACATTTTTCGTACTTGAAATTTTATAGTGACAATCTTAGTTAAAATAAAAAAATTTTTATCAGAAAATACACAAAAAAAATTAAAGTTGAGATAAACAAACCACTAACAAAATGCATATCAACCAAAATAAAAATTCATCCTTATGGAAATTACCATTGGGATGAAAATTTAAAAACAAAAGTTCATCCGTATGAGTAAATTGGACATACAATAAAAAAAAATTAAACTTGAGACAAACAAACCAATAACAAAATGCATATCAATAAAAATAAAAATTCATCCTTATGCAAATTACCATTGGGATGAAAATTTTTAATTATTTACAAAAATTCATCTCTATGGAGAATTCCCATTGGGATGAAAATTTAAATGTCAACCTGTATACTTACAACAATTTAGCCTATATCACAAACCAGTTATTTTTAAAACATTCTAAAAGTATGCTACAAAACTAAATACTTAGTGACGTAGATAAAAAGTATTCGGTATTTCAGTTTTATCCTCATATTTCACAAATCAGATATTTAAAAGCATCCTAAAAGTATGCTATAAAACTAAATACATAGTGACGTAGATAAAAAGTATTCGGTATTTCAGTTTTATCCTCATATTTTACAAATGAAATATTTAAAAGCGTCCTAAAAGAATGCTACAAAGTGTAAGTTATCAGATATCACATTCTCCATCTAGTGAGGTTTAATATCTGAGTCGCCCTCTATATTTAAAATAATTTGTACTCATATAATACGACAATCTCATCAGCGCAATCTTAATATGGTTGTAGGAATTACATAAAATGTAGCGCCATATTGTGGCAGTATTGGCAGCACTGTTTAGCGAAGACACAAACCAAAATGAACATTATAATTTAATTGTGGCAACACCGTTCATCGAAGACACAAACCTAAATGTATATTATAATTTACATATGGCAACACCGTTTAGCGAATACACAAACCTAAATGTATATTATAATTTACATATGGCAATACCCTAAAGTTATAGTGATGTATTATTCGGATACAAATGTATTCGGTACTCAGGTACCCGGTAGGGTAGAACCTATACATTTATACTACTATGAGTCTTTCTCTTCAGAACTTTTGCATACTTGTTTAAATGCAGCTACTGCTTCAGCGAAAAGAACGTCAACATCACCAACATCAATATTCTTCCTACGCTTTTTATTAATTTTTGATGTAGTTACATCATCAGTTAGAGAAGAAAAAGTGGAAAAACTGGATGTTAAATCAACAACATGATCTTCCTCAAAGCTTGTGCATATTTGTGGTGAAGGAAGGGTTGAATCCAAAGACGGCTGAGAAGATGGCAAAGATTGTGAAAAAACGTCAGCTAAAACATTTGCTGAAGTTCTCATACTAATATGTATTTTAAAAAAACATATGTACATATATTAATTCTTATTCTGTAAAAAAGCAATGCATTATTCAAAATATACATACGGTCGGGGAGTAATATATGGAGCTAGAAATTCCATCATACTCAAAAACTGCCACCGTGGCTTTAAGGATGATCCACTTCCTGATGGAATATTATTTAAACGCTTTTCCCTTGCATAGCGATCTCGTAGAGATGTCCATCTTTTTAAACACAAGTCATCTAAGAGAATAATAAGTTTATTTTATTAAAAAACTAGCCAAACCCGGCGCGCGTTGCTACGCCCCTTAATGAATCGAAATGCATTCTGAATTTTAATTGAATATCAAGTGCAAAAACCTAAAAATTATAATTTTTTTATGGGCGTGGCATTGCCCACTTTTCTAGTCACAAAATTGTAAAGTCATAACAGCTCAATATGTGTGCAAAGTTTCAGAAGAATCGGACCAGTGCAAGTACCTCAAAATTAAAATTGATTTTATGGGCGTGGCCCTGCCCACTTTTCTAATCACGAAAGTGTAAAGTCATAACAGCTCAATATGTGTGCAAAGTTTCAGAATAATCGGTCAAGTGCAAGTACCTCAAAATGATACCTTTTTTTTATAGGCGTGGCACTGCCCACTTTTCTAATCACGAAATTATTTAGTCATGACAGCTCAATATGTGTGCAAAATTTCAGAAAAATCGGTCTGGTGCAAGTACCTCAAAATTGTAGCCTTTTTTATGGGCGTGGCCCCGCCCACTTTTTTAATCACAAAATTATAAAGTCACGACAGCTTAATATGTATGCAAAGTTTCAGAAAAATCGGTCAAGTGCAAGTACCTCAAAATTAAAACTTTTTTAGGGGCGTGGCCCCGCCCACTTTTCTTATCACGAAATTATTTAGTCATGACAGCTCGATATGTGTGCAAAAATTCAGAAAAATCGGTCAAGTGCAAGTAGCTAAAACTGATAACTAATTTTTTATGGGCGTGGCCCCGCTCACTTTTTTTCATCCATAAACACTCCCCGGTATGTGTACAACAACTTACCAAAGTTTGAGTCCGATCGGTTTTGCAGTTTCAGAGTCTATAGCTAACACACACACACACACAGAGTTTCACTTTTATATATATAGATAATTTTGATATTTTAACGGCCTTACCTGAAATTTCCATCGCCAACCCAATCTCTTTCCATGCTGTTTTTTTCTTTTCGGGATTCTTGTAACCGTTGTGACATCTATATATATAAAAGTGAAACTCTGTGTGTGTGTGTGTGTGTGTGTTAGCTATAGACTCCGAAACTGTAAAACCGATCGGGCTCAAACTTTGGTAAGTTGTTGTACACATACCAGGGAGTGTTTATGGGTGAAAAAAAGTGGGCGGAGCCACGCCCATAAAAAATTAGTTATCAGTTTTAGCTACTTGCACTTGACCGATTTTTCTGAAACTTTGCACACATATCGAGCTGTCATGACTAAAAAATTTCGTGATAAGAAAAGTGGGCGGGGCCACGCCCCTAAAAAAGTTTAAATTTTGAGGTACTTGCACTGGACCGATTTTTTTAAAACTTTGCACACATATTAAGCTGTCATGACTTTATAATTTCGTGATTAAAAAAATGGGCGGGGCCACGCCCATAAAAAATTAATTATCAGTTTTAGCTAGTTGCACTGGACCGAACTTTCTGAAACTTTGCAAACATACTGAGCTGTCATGACTTTACACTTTCGTCATTAGAAAAGTGGGCAGTGCCACGCCCATTAAAAAAAGGTATCATTTTGAGGTACTTGCACTGGCCCGATTTTTCTGAAACTTTGCACACATATTGAGTTATCATGACTATACAGTTTCCTATTTAGAAAAGTGGGCAGTGCCACGCCCATAAAAAAAGGTATCTTTTCGAGGTACTTGCACTGGACCGATTTTTCTGAAACTTTGCACACATATTGAGCTGTCATGACTATATAATTTCGTGACTAGAAAAGTGGGCAGGGCTAGGCCCATTAAAAAAGTTATAATTTTAAGATACTTTCACGGACTTTTCTGAAACTGTGCACACTTATTGAGCTGTCATTACTATACAGTTTCGTAATTAGAAAAGTGGGCAGTGCCACGCTCATAAAGAAAAAGTTATAGTTTTTAGCTTTGCACTTGATATTTGATTAAAATTTAGAATGCGATTAAAATGCATGAAGGGGCGTAGCAAAGCGCGCCGGGATTTTCTAGTTTATTATATAAAAATTCTTTTTCCTGTACTAGTATAATTAATTTTTCATCGTCCATGTTTTTTATTTTCTTTTTAATTTTCGCAGCTAGTATTTAAATAAAAATGTTGTTTTTATTTTTTGACAATAATTGATTAAAAAATGTTGTCAATTTCATAGTTTAAAAAAACGCAAATTCCTATTTAACAATGTATTTTTTTACTAAATTTTTTTTTTAATTCTTTGGGGTTTAAAATTAATTCTGGGGCAATGCCCATCCTAAACTGCCTAGTTACGAAAATAAGGTCTTAAATTATGGAAAAATTTTAAAACGACAAATGTATAGTCAAAAATAATCTTGAAAAATATTTTTTTTTAAATATATCAAGTTATTAAAGCTCTTAACTAATATTTGGGCACTTAAAAAAAACTCCAAAGTACAAGCTGCAGTCTCAGAAATTGTTACCGATTTATTAATACATGGGTCAGATCTAATAATTAAGAATGTACCCACTTCAATCCCCTCAATATTTGTATCAAACAAAAGGACCTTGCCAATATAATACAGTAAACAATAAAAAAATTAAGATTCAAAATTCTACAATAGTTGTACAAGTTCTGTTGGTAATACGTATATCTACTAATATCTTGTACAACACATACAATAGTTTTTCTATGATTATTAAATGTCGCATAAATACATTAGAGATGAAAACTTTTCGTTTTTATACCCACCACCAAAAAAATGGTGGGGGTATATTCATTTTGTCATTCCGTTTGTAACACATCGAAATATCCATTTTAGACCCCATAAAGTATATATATTCTGAATCGGGGTTTGATTTTATGACGATCTAGCTATGTCCGTCCGTCTGTCCGTCTGTTGAAAGCACGATAGAGGTCGCACCGAAAAAGCTAGGGGGCTCAAATTTTGCCAGAATCTTTCTTATAGACAAGGTTTGTTTCGTATTGAAAATGGGCTAAATCGGAATATTAGGAAGAGAGGTATAGCTCGAAAAGCAAGAGTAGGTCGAAAAAACCGTGTCCTTCGAACATCGAATAAAATGGAATTGTGTCCAAACGTCTTAACGTAGACTCATGAAACTTCGAATATATATTTCCTGGGTAAAAACAATATTTTCCCCCGAAATCTATGCATTAGGAGAGGAGTTATCGATCAAAATGTACGAAAATTTATACCGCACAGTGTATTTTTCGGCATATTTAAAAACAAAAACGTCATAAAAGCAACAAAATTGGATGTACGACTCTGAGATTTTGCACACTTTGCTTTTTGGTGACACGCTTTCTTGTAACGGCAAATCAATGTGCCACGCCCACTTTTGCGCCCACCTCCCATATAACGTTTTAACTAAAATTCATATAATTTCTCTATTAATAAAGATTTTGGAATAATAAAGGACTATATTGAAATACCTCAGTTGTACTCATTCGCAAAAATAACTTTGACACGCCTACTATAACGCCCACTTTCACTTTTGAATTGTGTCCAGTAGCATAAACGTAGTCATGAAACTTCGAATATATATTTATCGAGTCAAAAGAATATTTTTCCCTGAAAATCGCTTAAATCTATGAATTAGGAAAAAAGCTATAGATAAAAATGTACGAAAATTTATACCGCACAGTGTATATTTCAAATTTAAAACGTAATAAAACTGACAAAACTATATGTACGATTCTGAAATTTTGCAAACATGGCTTTTTGGTCAAAGTCTTCGTTATAACGGAAAATAGATGTGCCACGCACACTTTTTTCCTTAAATTTTTATAAAAATATATTAGCCATATATATTAGCATTTATTCATCTTACACTGCGCCATTTATTGTACTGTAGCTAAATATAAGACAAAGATGATAAAATAGATGACTCTAATAGCAACTACTAGATGGCATGCTAACAACTTATGCTTATGTTCTCCTGAAGTTATGCTCTATTAAAAAAAATGGGAATTTAGGAAAATTTTGACCTAAGTAAAAAAAATTATCTCTACACATTATAAACAATTTATTTTCATGTACTAATGGCTAACAAATTTTAAAATTATACAAAACTTATTTCGTTTGAAAATCTTTTAAAAGCAAAATGTTATAGAAGTTTAAAAATCAAGATCTTACTAATAAATTTCCCGTTTTAGAAAAATGCAGAGAATGTATATTTTAAATCACCCTGTGGCCCTTAAAATTTAACTTTATTCCTCTTAAATTCATGTAAATTCTCTATGAATAAAGATTTTGGAATACTAAAGGACTATATTGAAATATCTAAGTTATGTTTATTAGCAGAAACTTTATTGACACGCGTATTTTAACGGCCACTTTCATTGAAAGACTAAATTTACGAAAACATTTTACTAGCATACCGAAGTTATAATGGGTGGTTTAATTTTAAGGGACTATAATGATTTTGAATAAAATTATTATGAAATTATTATCATTTATTTTTATAATGATAATATTTGTATGCTTCAATTATATATGGAACAAAATATCGGCCAAATGGCCCCCCAACCTAGGCGGCACACCACGATTCGATAGTCCAAATTTTCAATGACACTGTTGATGCTCGATTGTTGGGCACGATGATGAGTCGAGGTTGCTTGCTCTTTTGCCACGTTATCGTGAAAAACAGCAATGTTTCCCATTCAACGAACTAAGATAGCATTCACAGATGTTTTCACATTTCATACAGACCTGCTTTATATATATATATATATATGTTCCTTTAACTCCCACTGGAGCATAGGGCGCCAAATATTTTATTTTTAGCGATTCGTTAGCAATTTGAGTTCAGAAACGTAGGTTGCTAGCCTTCGTTCCCTAGTTTGGTGATAGGGCTGCTATCTAAGCACCCAAACGTGCTGTGTTTGGCGCCAGTGTTTCAGAGGATCCAGCATTCGCGATCTCCTACTTCCTGAGACGCACTTTGGCCATTCAGGGTTCGCTGACACTCCAGGTTGGCAACAGAATTTCCTCTGTGCGGTTGTTAAGGTTATACCGCCTAAGATCGGTCGACAGGGCCTCGTTTGTCAAAAAACAGGGGTCACCAAGTCCTTTCTGGACAGAGGGTGAGGTTGTCATTTGAAAAGGATTGGCTGTGTGTACAATATGATAACTCATTTGTACTCGCGTCACTTTTCCATTAACGAATTCGAACGATTATGTTGACCAAAAGAATCACGAAGTGCACAAAATTAATTTTGATTTGAACGCCCATTTTTATAAAAATCTTTAATATTTAAAAGCGTTGCTCGATTGCGTATCTTTCCACGGTTCAAATTGAGTTAGTCTGAGATTGAGAAATGTCAAATGAAATACAAGAAAAAAGTTGAAGGTTAGATGTGGTTCACCTTAAACATGGGCCCTTAAAATTTAACCACCCTCTACAAAGAAAGTGATACATATTTTATTATAAAGAGATTATTCTATAGCGATTAACAAAATAATAAATATTGTGCTCTAAATGTACACAAAATTGGTGGTGGGTATGAAAGATTCGGCACAGCCGAATATAGTGCTCTTACTTGTTTTTTAATATGTTGAACGTATATGTATCCTGTAACTTACAACTGCTATGACAAGTTGTGAATTGCACAATAGTTTATGATGTTAAAAAATATTATTATTTCCACAATTTTAAAGCGGTTTGTATTTTTATAACTAATTTATAATAAAACAATATTTCAAATTTCTACTTTTAAAATTTGTTTAATATAACAAACTTCATTAATAAAATATTGTATATAAAAATATTTAAACATAAAAAGCAATACAAATTTTTATTATTTATTATTTATTTATTTTTATTTATGAATAATCGGTAAGCCAAATTTTTCTTAAATGTTTTGTTGACAACACTGTATAAAAACAAGAATAAAAATCAACACTGCTAATACGTAAAAACGGAGAGAAAATCAAATTTTATCAGGTTCGTCCGCAACGCAACGTCACGTATACGAAATAGTACCTATTTACACATAAGCTCCTAAAGGAAAACTAATCAGCTGATTCGGAACGTGTGCGTTTACGTACGAGTAACGAGGCCTTTATACTTTCTTGTGTAAACCGTAATATGAATCCTGCTGTGTTTGTATAAATAAATGCATGGAAATTCCACCCAATAGTAAATGCACTTAGGAATGATCACATTACTTGAATATGTCTGGCAAACGTCTGGCTTAGCGACACTTCACAATATCAAGTGCCTATACGTAATGATCGTTGCCGCTTTGGTCAACAATATAAGCACACACACTAAGCGGTACCAACATGTGTATGTAGTGCAGTATCGGCACGCTTTATGTTACTCTAATATTTTCTGAACGTTAATTTTAGGTAATATATATATATATATATATGTCCTTTATTTAATTAAATATTAATAGAAATAGAAATACATATCGATTTTTAATTAATACTTAAATAAAAGTTCAAAGTGAACATAGGGCGTCAACAAATTCTCTCCATCTTTGTCTATCTCTGGCAATCGCCTTAGCTTGATTCCATGAAACTCGAGCAAGTTCACATTCCTGTTTCAGGTAGCGCACCCAGGTGTTTCGGGGTCTACCAGGTCTGCGCTGTCCTTGTGGGTTCCAATCTAAGGCTATTCTTGCTATTTCTGATTGTGGTCTTCGCAATATATGACCTACCCACGTCCATTTGCGTTTGCGAATTTCGATTTCTACCGGCTTAGAGTTCGCCATCTGCAGCAGTGCTTCATTTGTAATCCAATTAGGCCAAAAGATGTTAAGAATTTGCCTTAAGCATTTGTTTATAAATGTTTGGATTTTACGAATGGATTCTTTTGTTAAGCTCCAGGTAGAACAACCATACAATAACACAGACTTAACACTGCAGTTGAAAATGCGTAGTTTAGTTTTTCGCGAGATATTGCTTCTACGCCAAATTTTGTAAAGCGATAAAAAAGAGCTGCGTGCTTTATTGATGCGATATCGGCTTGAGACCCTCCATCTTTGGTTATCTTACTACCAAGATAACAAAAAGAATCTACGTCTTCAATAGTAACATCATTTACCACCAATGGAGTTGTTACATCTGTTCCTATTCGCATAAGCTTAGTCTTCCTACTGTTGATTCTCAATCCAACTTTTATAGCATTTTCGGAGAGACACCTAAGTTTTGCTTCAATATCCTGAAAGCGATGGGCCATCAGACATATGTCATCGGCGTAGTCAATGTCATAAAGAAATTCGGATAAGGTCCAGCGAATACCAACAGGAGCTTCTCTATTGGTTTTTTCCATGACACAATCGAGTAGTATTAAGAATAACGTTGGCGAAAGGATGCAACCTTGTCTTACACCAGTGTTGGGAAAGAACGGGCGACTCTCATTTCCGTTAAAACGAATCTTACACTTAGCATCCCTGTAGAGTTAACGAATCAGGTTTACAATTTTTTCGGGAATGCCTTTACATAACAGTGCCGACCACATTGAATTACGGAATATTGTGTCGAAAGCGCGCTCAAAATCAACTAAAAGAAGATATAAGGGAGTGTTTTGTTCGGCTGATTGCTCAATTATGATGCGCAACGTGTTGATATGATCTGCGCACGACCGACCTTGCCGAAAACCAGCCTGTTCTTTACGCAGTATTTGCTCCGCTATAGGGGAGATACGTTGATTAATTAGGGATGCTATAATTTTACCAATAGAATTAAGGAGAGTTATTCCACGCCAGTTTTTGCATTGCGTCAAATCGCCTTTCTTGGGCAATGTAATAACTAAACCTTCTTTCCATACATCCGGAATACGATTTAAAATCCAGGCCTCGCAAATTATTGGGGTAAGAACCTCTGCTAGGGTACCTGCACCATACTTCAACAGTTCCGAAGGAATGTTGTCCGGACCAGAGGCTTTGTTGTTTTTCAGCACGTTCAAACTAGCTTCTATTTCCGAGCATGACGGGGGATCTGTGGCTATATCCCTCCTAGGATTTCGGCGACGATTAAAAAGTGTATTGTCTTCCTGTTGTTCTGCTGGCTCTTGGGAAGAGAAGTAATCACGCCATCGTTCTAATTGTTCTTCCGATGTTGTTAAATCAGCTCCATCTATTGCTTTTAGTACTGCAGTCCCTCTTATGTTGTTACCATTTATCTGCTTTATGGCTGAATATACTTCACGTAGATTTCCAGTATTTGAAGCTTGTTCCGCCTGCTCCGCTATGGTGTTATAATATTTTTCTCAGTCTGTACGAACCATACGTTTTACTCGACTAGCAGATTTTAGGTACTAATACATATTAATTTAATTATAATAAATAAATAAAATAAATACTAACCAACACTAATAAGTACTAGACTAGCCGTAAGAATCTCAAATGTTATATATAAGCGAGTAGTTTTAAGAACACAAATGAATCAATAATTCTTTGTCTTATAAGTTAGAGCTTCCAAGAGGAGCTCCTTAGAACTAAATAAAAAATATACAAAACAATTACAACTATCTTTTATTTTACATGGCGATCCTGCCAAAATTCTGGTAGTGCTCCAACAAAAACAGCACCCAGAATCCTGTTGCCTGTGCGCTTAACACGGTGCGCACAGGCAACACTTAATTTAAATTAAGGAGTGCTAGAGAATAGAACAGCACCCTTAAAATCTTGCCTATATCTTGGAAGTGCTAACACTAAAGAGCACCCAAGGATAGAAAGCAAGGAAAACAAAGGAGTATTATACACCCTTTTATGATACTAATATTTATTGTTCTGACGGAACAGCCAAGGGATTCCGTCAGCAGCGTGGTCAACAGAGATGACCAAAACAATTTCTGGTCCTCAACCAATAACATTAGAGGAATATAGAAGGAGGACAAAAGGGGGTGAGAGACAGAACAAAGAACCCAACCAAATACCTGCTACAAGAAAGCCAAAGAGAAGAGGAGGATATCTCTGCCGCTTAAAGAGGGAAAAGGCGCTACTATTGCGGGAAGTAAACCGGGATCCACCACCAAGATGGGAAGATGCCACAAGGATGTGGTCAAGAATAAACACCGTGGAACAAATAATAAGTAAAATAATTAAGAAATAAATTTGTTTTTTAATAAAAGAGAAGTGCATTCAAGTGCACTCTTAGGTCAGTAGGCGTTAACCGCCGTTGACAAAATCTTAAAATAAAATATAAATTCAATTTTAAATTTTGTAAAATTTTAATTTATTTTTTATTGTAAATTTCAAAAGGTTTCTTAAAATGAATAGAAATAAGTCTAAGAATCCAATTAAATAGGAAAATTTTATATAGATAAATATTAATATAATGTGCAGATCAACGACTAAACTGGAAAGGCCAACGGCTAACGTTATAAATGAGGCAGAAGTAGTACAAGAGAACTTAGATTTTAGATCAATAACAATTTGTTTAGTAATAATAACAATAATACTGATACTAAATTTTATCCTACGAATATATTCGATGCACAATAGAAGATTAAAGAGAAAATACACCAGTAAAGTAAATGGTTTGGAGAAAATATAAATGGATAAATGGGAATTAGTGAAAACAATAATTTTGAATGAAAGGGAGAAATTTCAAAAATCATATAAATGTATTAACAAGAATATATACATTAGGTCGGAAACAGTAAGAAAACATTTAGGTATTATTGGTTCCTCACTAGATCAAATAAGACAGGTTATACACTCAAATGAGGAAAAGTTCACAACAGAACATAGGCTAGAAGTATTGAATATATTTTGGGGTTTGCGAGACCAGTTAATAAGGATATTGTCCAAATATAATATACAACAGACTATACCGCACAATATTGAGAAAAAGATAGAAATAGATCTGAACATAAGACTGACAAGGGAAGAGGAGGAAGAACTATCTGAATCAGACATTACGGAGACTAGAACGGAACACGAGATGAATCAAATAGAATTTATAAACACGTCTTCAAAGCTACTTTGTGAGTTTGGCGGTAAACCCGAAAACTTGCGCACATTTATAGATTCACTACAACTGGTGAACACAATAAAGAATGGTCACGAACAGACAGCAGTATCCCTACTAAAGACGAAATTAAAAGGGTCTGCAAGAAACCTCATTAACAATGAGACTTCAATAGAACAAATAATAGATAAATTGAAAACCTCCGTAAAAGGTGAATCTGTCGAGGTAATATCCGCAAAAATAATGAACATACGGCAAAATAATAAGATCGCAAACGCATACTGCAGTGAAATAGAGAATTTAACAAAATCGCTAGAAACCGCATATATAGCAGACGGTTTAACATACGAATTAGCAAATAAATATGCTACTCAAGTCTCTGTTAAAGCACTTAAGAAAAACTGGTATTAAAAATGGGCTAAATCGGAATATTAGGAAGAGAGTAGTAGCTCGTAAAGCAAGAGTGGGTCGAAAAAACCGTGTCCTTTAACATCGAATAAAATGGAATTGTCTCCAAACGAAATAACGTAGAGTCATTATACTTTGAATATATATTTTTTGAGTAAAGACAATATCTTTCCCCGAAAATTGCTTAAATCTATGCATTAGGAAAGGAGTTATAGATCAAAATGTACAAAAATTTATACCGCACATTGTATTTTTCGGTATATTAAAAATTTAAAACCTAATTAAACTGACAAAATTAGATGTACGAATCTGAAATTTTGCAGGAAGTGATTTTTGGTCAAACGCTTTGTTATAACAGAAAATAAATTTGATACGCCCACTTTTACGCCCACATCCTATATAACGTTTTATCTCAAATTCATATAATTTCTCTATTAATAAAGATTTTGGAATAATAAAGGGCTATATTGAAATATTTAAGTTGTACTCATTAGCAAAAACAACTTCGACAGGCCTACTGTAACGCCCACTTCTCACGTTATCCATTGTTAATTAAATTTAAGAGCTCATGAATATGATAAAATTAGAGGTATGATGATGAAATTTGCTAAATATATCCTTCTAGTCAATGCCATTGAAAACTTAGGTGACACGCCCACTCTTACGCCCACCTTCCATATAACGTTTTATCTCAAATTCATATATTTTCTCTATGGACAATGTTCTTGGAAGAATAAAGGACTATATATAAATATCTCAGTTTTGTTTATTAGCAGAAACTACATTGACATGTCTACTTTACCGCCCACTTTTATTGAAAGACTAAATTTACGAAAACATTTTACTAGCATTTAGAAGTTATACAAAGAAAGTGATACATATTTTTATTTATTAATTTATTTATTTAGGTCTATGTATTCAAGATCCTTACAGACTTTTAGACAGTAAAAATAGTTACATAATTTCAGTTATTCAAGATAAATATTATTTTAGACTTTACAATATTAACATTAAAAGAAAAATCAACATATTGATAAAATTTATTAAATTCAGTACAAATTTTTAAAAACGGATCAGAGTTGGCATAATTTCTTTTGAAGACTTTGACAGATAGTGGATAAAAATAACGCGTAGAACGAGATGGTACATTAAAAGAGATATTGGAAATCAAGAAATCAGAGCATACATTTCCCTTTATTAAGTTGAGAACAAACGTGACATTTAGCATCGTTCTTCGACTTTTTAGCGTTGACAGTTTTATAAGAGCAAGTCTACTTGTGTAAGGCGGCATGTTTAACGGATTCCAGTTTATGCAAGAAGACAAAATAACAGGAATTGTTTTTGTACAGACTCAATGCTATTGTTGTAAACATTATACGTTGGATCCCAAATTATTGAACCATACTCAAGAATAGGCCTGATCAGGGTCCTTAAACTCCTTCGACCAGCGTTTTATAAATCCAAGTACTGCACGTGATTTGTTAACAGTAACATATGTTGAATAAAATTTAGTTTAGTATCTAGTAAAATTCCAAGGTCGGAGACAGTTTTGAGTCTGTCCAGAGTATGACCGTTTAAGACATAATTTACGTTAATATGGCATCTACGAAAGAAACACATATATTTGCATTTTTCAGGATTCAGCTCCATTAGGTTAAGATTACACCAAAAAAAAAGCATCTAAGTCCTTTTGAAGGAGGATATGATCAGCATGATGATTATAACAAAGGAATATTTTTACGTCGTCAGCATACATTAGAACATCCAAGAATTTAATCGAATTTGGCAGATCGTTAATAAATAGGGAAAACAGCAGTGGGCCAAGATGACTTCCCTGTGGGACACCAGAAATAACAGCAATAGGCTCAGAAGTTATATTTTTAAAACGAACATTCTGCTTTCTATTCGTAAAATATATATATATAATAAATCCAGTTAAGACAGTTTTCCGTAAATTCCATCAGATCAAGTTTTTTTATTAGAAGTTTGTGATTGACTTTATCAAAAGCTTTACTAAAGTCAGTGTAAATTGCATCAGTTTGCTTCTGTTCAACAAAACCACGATTTACTAGCATAGTAAAGTTCAGCAGATTAGTTACAGTTGAACAACCCTTTCGAAAACCGTGTTGTAAAAGAGACAAGATAGATGACACTTGATGACAAAGATGGTCTGTTATGATTTTCTCAAAAATTTTGGGTATGATACTAAGTTTAGCAATACCTCTATAATTAGCAATGTTATTTCTGCAGCTAGATTTATATAATGGAATAATGAAAGAGTCTTTCCATGAAAGAGGAAAATAACCACACTTTATTGAAATGTTGAAAATTAAAGTAAGAGGGGCAGCGAAAGCCTTAGCACAATTAATAAGAATGCAGCTGGGAATTCCATCAGGTCCGTATTTATAAGAGAATTTAAGCTTTTTTAAACTGGTTAGAACTGTTGATTCATCAAGAAATGGAATTGATATACCTGTATTTAAGCATTCTGTTAGCGGATAATTATTTGATTCATCAAAATTCGCATGGGAATAAGTGGTAGAAAAGAAATCAGCGAACATATTGCTTATTGGTTAGTCATCAACGAATTCAAGATTTTGGTACTTCATAACAGATGGAAATGCAATTGTATTTGTTTTGGAATTTACAAACTTATAGAAGCTTTTTGGATCAGATTTAAAACTTTTTCGAATTTTATTTAAGTAACTAGAGTAACAAGACTAGTTTATTGAATTGTATTGAGCACGAATCACAGAATATTTGGCATAGTCAAGACAAGATCCAGACTTTTTGAATTTTTTATAAAGCTTGTTCTTTCTATTTTTAACAATAGGGAGATGCTTAGAGTTCCACGGTGGGCCAGTATGTTTTAAATAAAAGCTTTTTGGAGTGCATTGATTGATATATAAATAAATTTTTTCATAAAACCTATTAACTATGTTGTCGATATTTTTCAGATTATTAATTAAATTTGTTTGACAAAGCAAATCCGCCCAGTTTGTGTTATTTAAAAGCTCGGTAAATATGTTGTACTTAGTTTTTTTGAAACAAAAAGTTTTTTCATTCACATTAAAAATATTTGATAAAGAAGTTGATGGAACAGATATATTGGTTTCTATTATGGGATGGTGACAATCTTCCGGCAGAGAAATTGCATCAGAACGTTTAATTGTTATATCAGCACATTCGTTTACAAAAACTAAATCTAGTAGTCTAAAATTTGTGTTGTAAATACCATTTAGCTGATAAAGATTTAGATCCATTAGAGTGTTTACGAATTCACGATAATACATATTTGTCGTTGACGGAATAAAATAGCCATCATCTGATGAGAAAATCCATGATAACAAAGGCATATTAAAGTCTCCAAAACAATTATAGAATCATTTTGGTTAGCAGCGTTAGCAATATTTTTAATAGCTTCAGCATGACTCTGATAAACTATCTCCGGTGAATTTGGAGGAATATACGAAGAAGTGATAAACATTTTCTTACGATTTAATTTGATAACAACACCAATGAATTCTACACTTAAGGGGTATTCGTTTATTAACGCCTCAGAAGAAAGACGACTAGAAACTGCAATCAGAACTCCACCACCTCTGATATTGCAACCACGGTCACGTCTATAAATTTGATAATTATCACAGAATATTTCAGTATTTAAAACATTTTCTTCCAGCCATGTTTCAGTAAAAACAATAATGCTGTAAGTAAAAGCGAAGCTACTATTGAACAGGCAGATAATTTTGTATTTAAGCCACGAACGTTTTGATAAATTATTGAAATATCAGTAGAACAATTTAATTTTTTGGAGTCGTTGAGACACGTATTGGGAGACGTGCAGCAGTCCTGTGGTTTTCTTTGTAAACATATTCGCGCACAAATGTACCTACAGGCCAAAAGCTAGGATCAATTAGATGTTTAAAGATATCTTCAGGTACAGCAATTTTAAACGATGTTATTGTTCTCGGTTGGGAGTACATATATTTGTACACAGAGATTTCACAATTTGATTGAAGTTTCGATCGAATGTAATATTCAACATCCTCAGCAGTAGTTTCCGCAGCCAAGCGTGATAAAAAATGTTTTTATTAGGGGGTATAGCTTTTAACGGCTTAAGTGCAACTTGAATATTGTTAGAAACAGTAGACGAAGAAGTCAAAACTTGAGCATAATTTAGATTTCGTTCAGGAGCGATTAATGAGTTATTGGCTATGGGTGATGCTAATTTCGACTACAGGAGCAGATGAGTTAATAGAATCAGAAGTTATTTTGCACGAGTTTTGTGATGATTTAGACCTTAAATGCGGTTTTTTGCGTTTAGGAGATAGATTTTGTTGCATATTAACGAAATTTTCTAAATTGGGGAAATTATTAAATAGTTCTCCAAATTTATCCAGTTTATTTTGTAGCAACAGAAATTCCTTGGTAATTGAATTAAACTCATCCTTAGAATTTTTAAATAGCTTATAAAATTCTATATTTACATTTTTGCACCTTGGACAAGTGCAATTTAGGGATTTTAAAGGATCAGCCAGCGCATCAGCATCACGTGCTTTAAGACTACTGCATTTTAAATGATACAAATTAAGACACAACCAGCATGATACCATACGATCACCACCAGTACTTATACAATTGGCACTGAGCACTCCATTGTGAAAAAGGTTGGACAGACAGGTATATATTTATGTATGGCAATGTTCCAAAATTATTTTGTTATCAAAGACACAAACTAATGCAATCCCAGTATTACCAGCATCAAACAAAAAAACATATCGTTAGTAAAATTCGCAAAGGTGCTAAGTCCTCTTTTTTCTCAAATTGAGATTTTAATGCAAAACCGTTATACTACTTAATATATATATTTTACAACATCAAAAAATCACATTATGTAGTTTAACGTTGTTGTAATGTTGTGGTTTGCAAAAGTGCTAAGTCCACAAAACTACGAAAAATTTTAAAAGCACGTGCTAAGTCTGTGAAATATTAATTTGTTTAGTTGAATTTGGTGTTTTCTCTACTAAGGTTGTGATAAGTGAAGAATTAAAAAGGAAAAATAAATAATTAGCGGTTTTTAAAACGGTAAATATTTCGATTTTAGTTTTTATTTAAAAATATATATGTAATGTAATTTATAATAATTTTGATATGTATTCTTAAGAAATTGGTATGGATTTTTCCCAGAAGTATGGAAATGAAGCAGACGACGGTGTTGTTGGACTAGTCCCATATGGGTTTAATACAGATTCTGATGATTCTTTTGAACTTCGTCCGAGAACGAGAACTCATAGAAAGAGAGTTCGCACAGCAAATCCATCTTGGTATTCAGTTAGAAATAAAAAGCGAAGGGAATATGGAAAGTGCTATTTTGGAAAAGAGAATACAGGCAGTGGTTGGAATTATAAAAAGCAAAGGGATGCACGGACACTAAAGAAGAGGTGCAACTGTAAAAAAACATTGTATTTAATTGCACAGAAATCTCTGACGAAAATAGGAGAAAAATATTTAATGATTTTTGGAAAATTAGTTGGAACGAAAAAAAACTTTATATTAATACGATGATTCAAGTCCATCCAGTTATAAGACCCAGAAATAGAAAAGAGGAAAATAAATCTGAAAGATGTCAAACAAGGCAATATTATTTGAAAGTATACAACAAAAACATGAGAGTTTGTAAAACATTTTTTTTGAATACGTTGGGAATTGGTAGACGAACTGTAACCAATTGGATGAACAATACTTTAAGTTCAAGAAGAAGTGCTTCAAGTACTGTTGGTTCTTCAGAAGAAAAAAAATACCTCAATTTTTTCTTTGATTCTCTACCATCAATGGAGTCGCACTACTGTCGTGCTGTCACTACAAAAAAGTATTTACAGACAGAATGGCGTTCTAAATTGCAACTGTACTACTTTTATGTTAACGATTGGTGTGTTGGAAAAACCACAAAATCACTTTCCCATACATCATTTTATAGTACATTTAAAGAAAAAAATCTTGCACTATTTTCTCCGAAAAAAGACCAATGCGAACTGTGTGTACGTTTTTCAGTAGGAAATGCATCTCAAGAAACGTAACTTCACCAAGAAAAGAAAGAAGAAGCCAGGCGTGAAAAGATTAAGGACAGTAACAATGAAACGCACATCTACACTGTCGATCTTCCGTCTGTCTTAATGGCCCCAAAATCGCAAGTAAGCTGCCTATATTACCGTACAAAACTTCAAGTACATAATTTGGTTTTTTACAACCTTAAAAATAAAGAAGCTTTTTGTTTCTTGTGGAGCGAAGTGGAAGGCGGCCAGAGTTCCGAAGAGTTTGCAAGTATCTAGGTTTATTTTATAGAAAACAAAGTCCTGTGTGGAAGCGATAATCCAGAAAAACT
This sequence comes from Phyto melanocephala, assembly GCA_941918925.1. Classification (NCBI taxonomy): domain Eukaryota; kingdom Metazoa; phylum Arthropoda; class Insecta; order Diptera; family Rhinophoridae; genus Phyto; species Phyto melanocephala. The sequence continues at coordinate 51,579,442 of OW799237.1, forward strand.
AATATTTTATAGCGATGGTTTTACGTATCAAAATAGAAACTGTGTTATGAGGAATGCCCTGCTCAATGTGGCTGTCAAACATGGCATTAATATTGATCAAAAAATTCTTGAAATTGGGCATACTCAAATGGAGGCAGATAGCGTTCATTCAACAATAGAAATGGCTATGAAAAAAAGAGTAATTAACGTACCTTCAGATTACATAGATGTTTGTAAAATTGCTCGAAAAAATCCTAAACCATATGAAGTTATGTATTTAGATCACACATTTTTCAAAACATTTGATAACGTTCAATTTCTTAAGAGTATCAGACCTGGACGTAATAAAGGTGATAGTAAAGTTACAGATATTCGAGCTATAAAATACACCCCAAGCAAGGAAATACATTTTAAAACTCGTTTTTCTAATGTATGGAAAATATATCCGCAGAAAATTGATGATAAAATTGATTATATAGACTTTAAAAATTTGCAGCAACTTTATCAAGAACGAAGAAAAATTACTGCAAGAAAGTATGAAGACTTACAATTTCTCAAATCAACCTTACCTCACAAATTTTACGATGATTTACCCCACCTTTGAATTTTTTTCTACTCTAAGTTTTATGATTTTCAAATAATAAAAATTAAAATGAGCTTTAAAATGTATATTATATATGTACATATATATTTTTTTATTTATTTTGAAGAAATGAACTGAATACTTCTTAAGTTTCTGTTTTTTAATTAAATTCATATAGAAAATTTAATATAAAACCTTTGTTTAAATCAAAATTTATTTTAGGAAAATGTGCTAAGTCCACAATAAAACGAATAAATTAACAAAGCAAAAGTGCTAAATCCAAAATGTGGGAATTTCTCTTCCAAAACTTAGTGCAAATGAATGTTTGATCTAGTTTATTTAAATAGAGTAATTTAGTATAAATATTGCGTTTAAAAAATTGTAAAGCTTTAAAAGCTAAAAAAGCTACAATGTTTTTTGCTTCTCCTGTAAAATTTGAAAAAAACAATAAAATCGATGTTGATTGTTGTTTTTGTTATTAAACGCACTTAAAATTGTTTTAAAACAATTTAAAGAAGTGAAAATGTAAAAAATAGACACTGTGTCACACTAACAGTATATTATTTCACATAGAAATTCTTAGTATTTTAAAATTTAAACAAATAGATATCGTAAATATTAAAACCAAATATAAGCAATTTATTGGGGAAAAAAACACGTCAGATAGCGAACAGTGTTACTGAGTCCACATAAAGCGATTACTGTTAAAAACAAAATAATACATTTTTTGCTATGAATAGGGGTTTTCCCGGGTATTTGAGTTATTTAATCTTCCCGATTCCCTGGGATTATTTATCGGGATCCTGGGAAATGAAAAAGGTGGCTATGATTCGAAAGCAGATGTTTATATTATAACATTTCTTTTTCATAAAAATTTTTTCTTCAAGGTTTTTTTAACTTTATATTTAAAAATCTTTTTATAAATAATTTGATATACTTGAGGTAAAGTGTTAAAAACTTAAAAAATCCGCCCACGTAACTAATACTTCAAAACTTCTACAAAGAAAGAGTTAACATTTTTTGAGGGAAGTGGTTATAAAACTCAAAATGTTGTATATTTGTTAAATACACTTTTAACTCTTCGTCCAACATCGATATAAAGTGAACGAGTATTTTCTGTAACAGGGCAATTTGTAAAAAATCAGAAACAGACTTTCTGACCAGTCAATAAACGCTTTAAGCATATTAAAAGATTATTTCCTAAGGGCCGTAAAAATAAAACAAGTAGGAGTGCTATATTCGGCCATGCCGAATCTTATATACCCTTCACAACGTGTAGTCATGCAATAACAGTAGTTTGTATCACCATTCATCTCATATGAAATACGTACATACATATAAAAAACATGCATATATAAAAACATCCCATTGTAAAATTAAAAATTAACGTATGTATTTTAAAAAAAAAAATAAAAAAAAAATCTAAAAAAAAAAAATTTTAAAAAAATAATTAAAATATAAATAATAAATATAAAACAAAAAAAAAAAATACAAAAAAAATTAAAAAAAAAATTTTTAAAAATATAAAAATTTTTTGGCTCAGCTGGGATTCGATCCCACGTTTTATTTATTTATTTATTTAATATGTAAATCTATGCACAAGACTTGAAGTCTTATATTACAGCACAGAAATTAGTATTTACAATATTACAAATGGCAAATAAATATAATAATAAAAAGAAAATAAAATAACAATTAAAAGAATAACTAAGAGTAACAAAATTTGAAAAATTATAAATTCATAAGTTATTAAAAAAGAAGTTGAAAAAGAAGAAAAAAAAAAGAAGTAAATTAATTTTGTGTATAAATAAAAAGATTATTAATAGAGATCAATTTGAATAAAAATGTAGGATGGCTTTTTTATAATTCACTTCATTGCTAAGTGTCTGTGCGCTATAAGGTAAAGTGATCCAAAGACGGATGGCATGAATAAAGAATTGCCATTCAGATGTCAGAGTAGCATAATGAAAGGTAGTAAGTCTTCTGCCTCTGTTAAATCTTGAAAAAGTAAGCCTTTTATAAAGGTGATCAGGCTGTCGTTTATATATAATTTTGCGTATCATTATTAAAACTTTTGTTTTTAATAGGTTTTCAAAATCAATTCCATACAATTGTCGTGAAAACCAGGATACACTATTACGGCCTCTTAAGCCGAATACATACCGTGCGATGTTATTATATAGTACTTTCAGTTTTAAGTTGCTAATTGCGTCGCTGATAGCAAATAATTCGCAACCATAAAGTAAAGTTGGTATAAGATACGATTTGGCAAGAAGCATTCTTATTTTAATAGGTGTACAGTGTTGTGATTTCCAAAGAGTACGTAGAATTGAATACGTGCGACCGCAAGCATATATAATATGATCCTTCCAATTTAAATTACTATTAAAGATTATACCAAGATTTTTAGTTGAAATGCCAATATTAATTGGCTGATTATTGAGAAGAATTTGAGGCAAAGTTCCAATTGTTGTTGATCTTCGCTTAATGATAATACATTTTGACTTATGTGGATTTATGCTTAAGCCATTTGCGGAAGCCCAAAGATATATTCTATGCACGTCTTCATTAAGTTTTACTATACACTCATTCACTGATTCTTGTTTACAACTTATATAGATCTGCACATCATCTGCATACATTCTTATTTTACAAAACTTAAGGTGAGAAGGAAGATCATTCGCATAAAGTGAAAATAGAAGTGGTCCGATAATTGACCCTTGAGGAACACCTCTACTTACGGCAAGACATCTAGAAGTTAAAGTTGTTGTATATACATACTGACTTCGATGAATAAGATACGACAATAACAGACGTGTGGAAGTGGGCGAAAAATTAAACAAGTAACGTAGCTTGAATCCAAGTACAGCATGATAGTATCGAAGGCTTTCGAATGGTCTAGAAGTACTAAAAACGTAACATTATTTTTATCGATTTCTCTTCTTATAGTGCAGTTATGCAGCTATTATTGGATCTAAAACCAGATTGTTGGTCCGTAATTAGATTGTAACGATTCAAAAACGTAGACATTTGATTGTGAAGAAGTTTTTCAAAAGCTTTTGATAGAAATGGAAGAATTGCTATAGGTCTGTAATCGGAGTTTGCTTTGGGAATCGGTATTATTTTGGCTATTTTCCATTTAGATGGGTAAGTGCAAGTAGTAATAATCTTGTTAAACATATGACTTATTGTTGGTAGTAGTCCAGGTAAAAAAATTCTGAGAAACTTTGGGTTTAACTCGTCAGATCCAATAGCATTTGATTTAATTGATAAGCAACTATTCAAAACTTCAATTTGATTTACGCCAATGAAATTAAACTGATCTTGTTGATTGTTTGTACTGTTGATATGATTTAAGTAATAATTTTGATCAGCTTCAACCATAGATAAATTTACAAATTTTTCGTTAATCTCATCTACATCTGCATTAAAAACTGTGCGGTTTATGGACTTTCCTACACCAAGTTCAGAATGTATTGCCATTTTTTCTTAGATTCTAGAGCATTTGTAAATTTAGATGAGAAATAAGCAGTTTTTGCGTCTCTTATACATTTGTTTGTTGCATTACGAGCATAACGATATTCGTTATGCAGTTGATTGGTCTTAAAACGTTTCCAACGTGAATAAGCAATATCTCTTTGAGACATAGACTGTTTGATTATATTTGAAAACCAAGGCCTAACTTTTTTGCATGAAGTTTCGTTTTTAATGGCACAGTTCGTTCAAATAAGACATTAACGTTTTCCTCCAAAAAAGATAACTCATGGTCTATGGATTCCATAAAATATATAATTGACCAATCAATTTTATGAAATTCTTCCATCAACAAATTAAAATCGATGTTTCTAAAGTCACGATATGTTATCACTTTTTCAGATATTTGTGTTTTAAAATCATACGTCATGAAGATAAGGTCGTGCTTAGAAAAACAAGGTGCAGATAACTGATCATATAATAGAACTTTTGAAGGATTTGCAACAAAAATTACGTCTAGTAAGGTACTACTTGCTTTTGTAAAGTGTGTAGGCATCGTGGAATTTGTTGGAATTAATCCAAATGACCTCATATGGTCGCTTAGATGGAATTTAATTAAGATATTAGAATTAAAGTCACCAAGAATAGCCACATCTTCATACAACATAGAGAAATTATGTAAAATATCCATAAAAGAGTTTATAGGTATGCCATTATTTGGTCTGTAAGCCGAACAAAGAAGCATTTTTTTGCATTCCATCACAATTTCAATAAAGATATGTTCGATCTTATCATCAGTATTAGTAATCCGTGGTATATTATACTTGATTCCGTTTTTAACATATATGGCAACGCCGCCACCATGACTAGGTCTATCCGATCTTAATATGGAGTAACCATTTAAAGAAACAAAAAGTCATTGAAATCCCCATTAAACCAGGTTTCTGAAACACATATAATATCTATGTTCGAGTTTTCAAAAATTAATCTAAATTCATCAATTTTTTTTCCAAGACTTTGAGCATTTATATGGCAAACATTCAGACCATTCTTTTGTTTGCATAGTATTTTTAACATATTTACAGTACCGTCCTTAGAACTACTTCTTATGTTATTCATATTTAATAAAAACTGAAGGAATGTAAAGCGCACAAAAAATAGCAAGAAAACTTATTAATATCAACATTTTTATTATAAGAAACAAACTTACTAAACTGATAGTAGTATATACATATAAATATCATCACAGTTTTAAATATAAAAAACATAATAAAAAACATATATGTATATATAAATATAAACAAGTAACAGTGCTATATTCGGCCGTGCCGAATCTTATATACCCTTCACAACGTGTAGTCATGCAATAACAATTGTTTGTATCACCATTCATCCCATATAAAATACGTGCATACGTACACGTTAGAATAAATGTGGCATCGAATCCCAGCTGAGCCAAAAAAATTTTATTTTATTTTATTTAATATATTATTTATATTTTATTATTTTTTTTATATTTTTTTTAAATTTTTTTAAAAAATTTGTTTAGAAAAATTTTTAAAAATTTTTTAAAAATTTTTTTTTTAATTTTTTTAAAATTTTTTTTTGTAGTTTTTTTTTATTATTTTTTTCTTATTTTTAATATTTTTTTTTTTGTAATTTTTTTTGTTTGGTATGTTTTTTACATGTATGTATGTATGTATGTTGTTGTTGTAATTGTGAAAAAAAACGAGGTGGTCGTGGTTTTTTGCTCATATCTCAGAAAGTTATGGGGCGATTGTGCTGAATTTCAATAGCGATTCATTGCTGGATATTTCCAAGAGATTGATACCATATACAGATCTGAGGAACATATAGTTGCTTCTAAAAGTTGATTTCAACCAACACACGGACAGACTGTCAGGGCTTAATTGACTCCCCTCTTCATAAGATTTCAGAAAAAATATACTTTATGGGGTCGGAAATGAAAATTGTAGAAAATTCACACGGAATGACAAACCTATATATACCCTTTTGCACTGTGTGAAGGGTATAAAAAAATTAAAAAAAAATTTAAAAAAAAAATTAAAAAAAAAATAATAAAAATATAAATAATATATTAAATAAAAAATTTGTTTTCGCTTAGCTGGGATTCGATGCCAGGTTTACTTAAACCAGTATATATGCATGTTGTTATTGTAATTGTGAAAAAAACGACGTGGTCGTGGTTTTTTGCTCATATCTCAGAAAGTTATGGGGCGATTGTGCTGAATTTCAATAGCGATTCATTCCCGGATATTTCCAAAAGATTGATACCATACACAGATCTGAAGAACATATAGTTGCTTCTAAAAATTGATTTCAACTTTTTCTTTTCATAAGCTTTCAGAAAATATGTACTTTATGGGCTCGGAAATGAAAATTGTAGAAATTTCAAACGGATTGACAAGGCTATATATACCCTTGCGCACTACAGGTGAAGGGTATAAAAACGTATTGATAGTGCCGGTTAATTTGGAGAAAATTTCTGAGTAATTTTTTTTTAGTGTCAGTATTTTTTGTGAAAAAGAGAAAAGTTGTAAAATTTAAGTTTTTGAAAATATAATTTTTTTTATTAAAAAACTTGTTGAAAAGAGATAGACCGTAAATATATATAAAAAATTTTACTTAAATACTAAGTTAAAGCTAAAATCTTAAGTTAAAATTATTAACTATGTAAGTTCAAACTAAAAGTTAAATAAAACTGCACACTACAAAGATTACAAACTAAAAATTTATATAACTAAAATTAACTTACATAAATCAAAAATTTAAATAAAATTACAAACCACAGAAGTAGTAAACTAATGACTTATGAAACTCAATTGGAACTTAAAACTCAAAAGGTTTAATATAAGGCTTTGAATAACGCCATATAGTATATAAAAAAAAAGAAACTGAATACAATTAAAAGTAAATGAACACTTGCTGTAAAATAAATTCAGTGCCTAAATAAAAGATTCCGTGAAGTAGTTAGTAGTATATCTGCGAAGATTGAAGTATTGATTTGTACTGTTGCCGTCATTCTTATCTTCATCAGCTTTCTGACGTTGTCTATTGAAGGTTTTTCGTGCATCGGAGCCGGCCAGTATTCCTGGAAAGAGAAATATATAATTTGAGGTCAGATAATCTGCATCATTAGACAAAAGACAGACAATAGGACGTTTCACGGACATGTATTTATAAATATACAAGCTAATACCCGGTGTGCTTCGCCACCCCAAATTTTAATATTTAATTTATATGGCAGGTGCCACGCCAACTATTATTAATGCACCCATTTTTTCCATAAATGTTTATTTGAATATCAAAGTTGCATTTGCAAAATTTTCATACTCTAATCGATATCGTTTTCCAGATATACGAATTTTAGTATTTGATTCATATGGTAGGTGCCACGCCCACTATTGATAATGCACCCATTTCTCGCTAAAATGTTCATTTGGGTGTCAAAGTTGCTCTTGCAAAATTTTACTACTCTAATCGATATTGTTTTCTAAATATACGAATTGTAGTATTTAATTCATGTGGCCACGCCTACTATTGCAAGTACGCCCATTTTTTACCCAAATGTTTGTGTGGATGTCAAAGTTTACCGTACTTAATTTAAGACTCTAGCTGCATTAACTTTCGTGATATATAATATTTAATACTTATTCTTTAATAGGGCCTATAGTTCCTTCCAGACATACAGAAAGATTCTGTGAAAATTTCAAGGAAATCGGTCCAGCCGTTTAACCGTCTATAATATATTTTTATATATAAATATAGATTTTGTTTTTTTATTAGGGAAAATTGTAAGATTGTAGTTTTTACCTTTGTCATTCCCCTCAGGAAATCTCAAGGGTGCGCGTAATTTGTTAGGGGTATGAGCTAATATCTTAGGCTATATATTCCGTAGGTACCGATTTTCCTTAATCTGAAAAAGAAAAAAAAAATAATATATATAGGTAAATAATATATATATAAATACTAAAACACGATTAGTACCTCCCCGCCTTAGCACCTAACCCGTTTTAATACCCGAAATCTCCAGACACTATGTCCCCTTTCTGATTACGCAAGTTAGTTTTTTATTGTCTTTTATTTTCCTTTCAACTTGCTTTCACGTTTAGACTCAGCAATTACCTTGCCCAAGTTTCGTTCTCTTTTACTTATTATACCCTTTACACAGTAAAAAAGGGTATATATAGGTTTGTCATTCCGTCTGAAATTTCTAGAATTTTCATTTTGTTGAAATCAACTTTCTGAAGCCCCATGACATCGCCTGGACCCGGTATTAGAATATCAGAAACATTCGGGAGTAGATCGGTATTTGAAAATCAGAAACATCGGTACATAAACAACTAAGATATGAGCAAAAAACCACGATCACCTCGTTTTTTTCACAACAACAACATACAACACAAACATACAAACGTGGTATACTGGTTAGAGTGAATGTGGCATCGAATCCCAGCTGAGCCAAGCCATTTTTTATACCCTTCACCTGTGGTGCACAAGGGTATATATAGCTTTGTGATTCCGTTTGTAATTTCTGCAATTTTCATTTCCGACCCCATAAAGTATATATTTTCTGAAAGCTTATGAATAGAGGAGTCGATTAAGCCCTGACCGTCTGTCCGTGTGTTGGTTGAAATCAACTTTTAGAAGCAACTATATGTTCCTCAGATCTGCATATGGTATCAATCTCTTGGAAATATCCTGGAATGAATCGCTATTGAAATTTAGCACAATCGCCCCATAACTTTCTGAGATATGAGCAAAAAACCACGACCACCTCGTTTTTTTTTCACAATTACAACAACAACATACATACATAGATACATGTAAAAAACATACCAAACAAAAAAAATTACAAAAAAAAAAAATTTTAAAAATAAGAAAAAAATAATAAAAAAATATTTTAAAAAAATTTAAAAAATTTTTTTAAAAATTTTTCTAAAAAAATTTTTTAAAAAAATTTAAAAAAAATATAAAAAAAATAATAAAATATAAATAATATATTAAATAAAATAAAATAAAATTTTTTTGGCTCAGCTGGGATTCGATGCCACATTTATTCTAACGTGTACGTATGCACGTATTTTATATGGGATGAATGGTGTTACAAACAATTGTTATTGCATGACTACACGTTGTGAAGGGTATATAAGATTCGGCACGGCCGAATATAGCACTGTTACTTATTTTATTTTATATATAGTACTAGCCAAACCCGGCGCGCGTTGCTACGCCCCTTAATGAATTGAAATGCATTCTGAATTTTAATTGAATATCAAGTGCAAAAACCTAAATATTATAATTTCATTTCGAAATTGTAAAGTCATAACAGCTCAATATGTGTGCAAAGTTTCAGAAGAATCGGACAGTGCAAGTACCTCAAAATTATAATTGTTTTTATGGGCGTGGCCCTGCCCACTTTTCTAATCACGAAATTGTAAAGTGATAATAGCTCAATATGTGTGCAAAGTTTCAGAATAATCGGTCCAGTGCAAGTACCTCAAATGATACCTATTTTTTATGGGCGTGGCACTGCCCACTTTTCTAATCACGAAATTATTTAGTCATGACAGCTCGATATACATATGTACAGAGTTTCACTTTTATATATATAGATTTATATTTGTATTGTTTTCTTTAAAGTTTTTTTTTAATTTTTTTTTAAACACATACGTAAACTCAATTTATAATATTACAATGGGATGTTTTTATATATGTATGTTTTTTATATGTATGTACGTATTTCATATGAGATAAATGGTGATATAAACAATTGTTGTTGCATGACTACACGTTGTGAAGGGTATATAAGTTTCGGCTCGGCCGAATATAGCACTCTTGTTTGTTTTTATTTTGTTTACATTTCTTTTTTGTTTTTGGTTTCTCAATCAAAAACTTGCTTGTACTTTGCGTGTATGAGTAATTTTCTTGCTCTTAACCCGACCTTACCCCTTTTATCTATAAACACAAGATTTGAGCAAGTCTCTTGCGCAACAGCTACGTTTTCGTTAACAAATTGGCAAATGTCAACACGGTCCATATCTTTATCTAAAGGAAATTTAACACTTTTTGGTATTCTGTTGGCCATAATTGTGCTACTGCTAGATAACCCATATCATGTAAAGGGTTTAAAAGGGGGAGTGTTGTAAAAAACCTATCGAAATATATATGGCTTTGCTTTGGCAAATTTTTAATTAGTCTTATAACTATGGACGGCCTATGTCCAAGACCACAATCTTTGAAAGTCCCAGCTCCTTCGAAAACTTGGAAGTCAACCACGATTCCATCGGAGGTCGCACACACTAGATTTTTCAATCTAACGGGCCGGGGCTTTGACCTAATAACTTGTCGTGCAGGACACCTACCCGTTAACGGAATCATTTGCTCGTCAATTGAATAATTGGTGATCTCAGTTGCGAATTCGTTGCACCGTTTCCTAACCATGTCTATGACTGGTTGAATTCTCCATAGTTTATTTGATAATTCTGGTTGGGCGTGGTCTGTGAAGTGTATGTCCGATCTAAGTTGTAGAAACTTGTCACGGGACATGGAGTTAAATATAGTAGGAACTCTACAACCATGGGACCAGTACATCGTTATGGCCGGATAACCAAGGCACCCCGTTATGATGGCACATCCGTAGAACCGTTTAATATCTGAAGCGGCGTAGCGCACTTCTTGGCCACGTTTACTCATTACATATATTTTGGTATATTTAACAACGTCTTCGTAATGAATTTCGTGAAAATATTTGCTCAGATATTCTAATGGAGTCTTGATGATGATTTCTTGATGACAACCCATTGATGTTGGAAGCTCAATATTAGGAAACGAAACACTTTTTCTTATATCCCGCCTTATCTGTTCTTTATATTGAGAAATCGATACTTGATCTACTAAAGCTGGTTCGTTAAAAGAGTTTGACTGCTCTGTCGATCTATCTTGTTGGTCGTTAGAAGATATGATCAAATCAATATTTTCAACACTTTCATTGGTTTCTTCTTCTGCGTTTGCATCAAAGGGACCCAACTTTCGTCTGCAGCATTATCGTCGTCACTGAAATCGGCATCAGACTCGTCAAATATATCCAAAACAGCTTCAACATCATCGTTGTTGTTGAGATAAAAAAATTTACGTATTAAATTACACAAGATAGCACAATCGTGAGCATAAATTAAAATGTTATGTTGTGCCTAATCAACACAATTGTGATATCTGTTTTTATTTTCACATAAAATAACTGTTACTACGCTAAAACTAACGTTGAACAGTCAAATTATTTCACACATTCGTTGCACAGTTAGCGAAAAATAGATTTTTATTTAAAAATATTTAACAAGAGTACTTACCATTTGGACGCATGTCAAAGAGGCGGTAAATAGTTTCTTGCCATATACGGCACCAGGGCCGGACGGTATTTTTCCGACTCTCCTACAAAGAAGCATTGACCTAATCGATATAAGGCTGGCGAACATTTTTACTACTTGCCTAAAATATGCGTATACCCCTGTGGAATGGAGGTAGGCGAGAGTAGTTTTCATACCTAAACCAGGGAAGGAAATCCTGAGACAAGATCTGACAATTCGTGCATCCACAATCGTCTCTGTCTCCAACCAACTATCTTTACGTTTGAGGGAAATGCAATCTCAATACACCATCGTACATCATATTCCATAGCAATGGTCCCAGCACTGATCCTTGTGGTAATCCGCCAGTGATTTAAAACCTCTTTATACTCACCTGTGTCAATATAATATACCAAAAGTCTATTACGAAAATAATGGCCAGTAGGTATTAGGGGATATTTAGTCGAGACAAAGCGTTTACATTTTTCTCCCAGTTTGCTGTATTAAAGGCATTATTGACGTGCAATGTTACAATAACACCTTTGTACCTTTTTTCCATCGTTTTCCTTTGATAGCCTGTGTTGCAGTTTTCACAGCCACATCGACAGTAGGTTTAGCATTCCTAAAGCCAAATGGTTATTGGATAACCCACTTACGGCATCAATGGAAGATTCCAGTCTATTACATACTGTCCTCTCTAACAACTTTTCACATAGTGCATAGTGAGTTATAAGAGGAGGGTTCATTCAGGGGCTTGTTATCCTTTGGTAAAAGGACCAATTTTTGCCTCCTCCATATTGATGGTAAAACTCCTTGACGTAAACACGATTTGTGTATGTATGTATGTATGTATGCACAATTGTTGTTGTGGTGAAAAAACGAGGTGGTCGTGCAGTTCATTAATGTATTCATGTAAACACTTGCAGCGTTATAATAACAAACTGTGTGCTAACTAACAAAAAACAAGCAGATCGTTAGTTAGCACACTGTTTGTAAAAATGCATAACGCCTATGTTAAAATCATTTGTGTTTGCACCTAAATAAAATCACTTCGTGACCAGTTGAACCCCTGCAAAATCTCTTTTTGTGTTACTGTTTATGCCAAAGGTCTAAAACTCAAAAAAAAAAGCGCTTTCGATAATTTTACCATTTTAATTTCTTCATTTTTCTATCACTCTATGTTATAGAGCTTATTAGTAAACTAGATTTAAGCCCAGAGTAATGTTTTTTGAAGTAATTTTTTCACTATCTTGGCTGCTTCCGATAGTGAAAAAAAGTATGAAAATAAAATCATATTTACATAAGTTGGTGTCGCTTAGATTTTTCATGATGTTTACTATTCAGCAGTTTGAGCCAAACGCCTATTATAATATATCATTGTTATGCCAAAGGTCACTCAAAAAAACAACCGCTTCCGATAATTTTACCATTTTAATTTTTTCAGTCCCCGACTAACACTCAACACAATCGGTTAATCGTGCGGAGTTTACATAGTTCGTCAAAAAACAATTTCTTTTCGACTAGTGCAATTTTTTACATTAAATCTCTTAATTTTCGAACATTCTTGTGTTATTGTTGTGTATCCAACATAAAAAAAATTTGCTATGCCCCCCGGGCACTCCTCTACAGAGGAAAACCAGTGGCCGAATTACGGCATTCGATATCGATCGAAATTTTTTTTTCGATCACGTTCGAATGCCGTAATTCGGCCCCAGTTTGCTTATTTGGCAGACAGTCCTCAAAGCAAACGAAAAATACGCAACAAAGTCAGTCATTTAGTTGAGTTTCCTCCTTTTCCAACACCGAAGACTCCTTACCTTAAGTTTGTTGTCATCTCCGCAGTATATGAAAAAAACCGCTTTCCAAATACTCATGCTTTGCTATACATAGAGCACTTCATCTAATTAGTAAAGAAACTACATCAATTTCTCAACTTAGAGACGGTAATTTACTTTTATTGGTAAAAGATGATTCAATCAACTTCAACCAATGAACTGTTTGGCATTGGTCGTGTAACACGTAAACTGCACGACTATATTAACAAAAGGTACAATATATGCACCATACCTCAGTAAAATTCCAGAAAATTAAATAATAGATGAACTTAGCTCCCAAGGTGTCGTTGACGTTTATAAGTACGAAAAACCTCTAGACGGGAAAATGGCTTCATCGCGAGTTATGTTGCTAACTTTCAACCTGTATCATTTACCTAATTCCATAGATATTTCATGGTATAAGGTCAAGGTACGGGAATACATACCTATCCCCATGAGATGTCGTACTCCCTCTTGTGAGGTTTTAGTAGTATAAATGTATAGGTTCTACCCTACCGGGTACCTCATATACCGAATACATTTGTATCCGAATAATACATCACTATAACTTTAGGGTATTGCCATATGTAAATTATAATATACATTTAGGTTTGTGTATTCGCTAAACGGTGTTGCCATGTGTAAATTATAATATACATTTAGGTTTGTGTCTTCGATGAACGGTGTTGCCACAATTAAATTATAATGTTCATTTTGGTTTGTGTCTTCGGTAAACAGTGCTGCCAATACTGCCACAATATGGCGCTACATTTTATGTAATTCCTACAACCATATTAAGATTGCGCTGATGAGATTGTCGTATTATATGAGTATAAATTATTTTAAATATAGAGGGCGACTCAGATATTAAACCTCACTAGATGGAGAATGTGATATCTGATAACTTACACTTTGTAGCATTCTTTTAGGACGCTTTTAAATATTTCATTTGTAAAATATGAGGATAAAACTGAAATACCGAATACTTTTTATCTACGTCACTATGTATTTAGTTTTATAGCATACTTTTAGGATGCTTTTAAATATCTGATTTGTGAAATATGAGGATAAAACTGAAATACCGAATACTTTTTATCTACGTCACTATATATTTAGTTTTGTAGCATACTTTTAGAATGTTTTAAAAATAACCGGTTTGTGATGTAGGCTAAATTGTTGTAAGTACACAGGTTGACATTTAAATTTTCATCCCAATGGTAATTCCCCATAAGGATGAATTTTTGTTAATATTTAAAAGTTTTCATCCCAATGGTAATTCCCCATAAGGATGATTTTTTATTTTGGTTGATATAAATTTTGTTATTGGTTTGTTTGTCTCAAGTTTAATTTTTTTATTGTCTGTGCAATTTACTCATACGGATGAATTTTTGTTTTAAATTTTCATCCCAATGGTAATTCCCCATAAGGATGAATTTTTGTTAATAATTAAAAATTTTCATCCCAATGGTAATTCCCCATAAGGATGATTTTTTATTTTGGCTGATATAAATTTTGTTATTGATTTTTTTGTCTCAAGTTTAATTTTTTTATTGTCCGTGCAATTTACACATACGGATGAAAATTTTGGTAAAAATTTTTTATAATTGTAATATAAGAAAATGCAAAGGTAAATTATTAATTGTATATACATACATAAATACTAGCATATATAAATAAGCGCATACAAACTTACATAATAGTTTTAGAAAATGTATGTAGAAAAAATTGTTTTAAAATAAAAAATGTATGTACAAAATTGTTTAAATAAGAATGGGAAGAGATGAGTTTTCAAAGATGAATAATTTAAGAGAAAATAATTTTTATTGAATGTAATTTTAGTTTTTCAATAGGATGAATTTTATTTTTAAAGATGAATAATTTTAAGAGAAAATTATCGTTTGAGTGATTTTAGTTAGAATAGTAAAGAGGGAAATCATGAGAAAATATATAAATAAACTCAAGTTGCATCAAAAAATCTTCTTAATGTGTAATGGACTAATAGATATAAAAGAACGATAATGATAATAATATTTTTCTCATTAGTCTAATCAATACTTAAAAGTATGCTTAATAAAATGGTAAGAAATCGCATCATATTTAGAAGTTTTTTCTAATTTTATTTAAAATATTGTAGATGTATGATCAAATAATAAATATTGCCCAAGGTATAATACCTCAGTATACAAAAATTGATGATATCCCCCTACATCAACCATATAAAGTCCAAAGGCTTGAGTGGAAGGAATCACAATATGGATCAAAAGTCATAGCATATTTGGATAATAATAAATGGTTTTATCTTCCTCAAAGAATTACAAACTTTTTAAATAAAGAAGATCCATACTTATCTGAAATGAATGATAAAGTGTGGAGAATTATTTACAAAGGTCGACAATCAGCAAATGGTCTAGCAATATTTGAATTAAACTACAATTAAGAATTTAAATTTTAAAAAACCTCTTTACCATAAAGTAAATAAATAAATCACATTTTTTAATATGAAATTTTTAAACTATTTTTATTATTTTTATATATTAATTTCTTAAAAATCTAAAGATAACAAGATATTCTCAATAGGATGAGATTGCTGTAGCTGTTGATTCCACCGATGAATCCAATGAAAAGGTGTTTAAAATAACATCACCTTCCTCGTTCATATATGTATTTTTCAAAAAATGAGGGTGACGCAGCTGATGTTGTTGTTGTTGTTGTGGTTGATGTTGTTATTGTTGTGGTTGATGTTGTTGCAATTCCTGGTAGCCATCCTAATATATTTGTTATATATAGGATCGTATCATTGTAAGAAATGTTTATTTTCTAAGTCAATTAAGTGTTTAAAGTAAAATTCTCATTATGAAATTTTAAGTATGAACATTTTTATGTATTTATTGTAGACATGTATGAATACAGACGGACAGATGGATAGATCTACATAAATTCTTGTCCTTTTTTTGTTATTTTAAGTTCATTTTTGTTTTGATTTGAATTTGTAATCGTCTAATTCTGCAAATGTTTATTTTTTTTAAATTAAAATTGTAAATATAAAATTTTAAGTACGAAAATTTGTATATATATTTATTATGTACATATATCACAAACGGACATACAGTTAGATTGAAATAAAGGCAGATATGCTTACAAAACAAAATTATGATTACGTTATTTTTAATAATGTTGTTCTAATACAATTTTTAAAGATCGATTACTTATGTGTATGTTTAAAAGTGTTACCTATGTTTTACATTATATAAAATCAAACAATATATTTAAAACTACTTAGTTCATTATAAACATTATGATACAATTTTAAAACTATATAAAGAAAATCTTTTGCCATATTAAAAAATAATACAAAAAAGCTATGAAGACCACAACATCAACAACTAGCTGCTTAGAGGATAAACAGGCAACAGCCTTATGGGAGTGTAATCAGTTTTTTCGTGCGTTCGAAAAACATATTCTACCAGCCATCAAAGAATATTGCAAAGGAGAATTTGCGAGAGAGTGCGAGTATTTCTATAACAATAATGAATTATTTCTTACCCATGAGAGGATAACAAATAATTATAAAGAAAAAATATTAGAGTATAAGATTAGAATTTTATTTTGTTTTAACAATAATATTGAAGAGGTGTCTGATGGCATCCTATTTGTAATAAATAATAAAATTAGTTTGTATTTAAATAAAGAATTAAATAGTAATATTTTAAAATTATAGATAAAAAAATAAACAAATAAATAATATATAAAAAACCTATAAAAAAAGTGAGTTAAATTAATATTTATATAGTCTCAAACAACAAATTGATTTAGAAAGATGGACGTAATTGATGATTTTCTAAATAAATTTAAATATGTAATCTTTGAAGAAGATTTAGATTTGTTACATACATTTAAGAGACAATATTCCAATACTGAAGCATTCAATAAACCTTACCCTCACAATGAATCAGATGGAGACGTAGTTGCTATTTTGTGGCTGTTACTTTTTCCACATGAGAAAGGAAAAAGTTATGAAGATAATAGAAAAATATAAAAAAATAATTAAGAGGTTGAAAAATAATATATAAAAGTAGTATGTTTATGCCGATAGCAATCATAGCGGAATGCGTGGAAGATGTTGAAAATGAAAAAGACTTGTTTACATTTGCAACATCTTTCATCCTTCATCTTTCATCTGTCATAATATTTATTTTTCATGTTTGCACACATTAAAATTAAAAAAAAGGATTTAAAAATTTTGTATTAATTTTATTAATTATTGCCCTTGGAGAGCAATTATTATTACAATATGAAGATTTTGTTAGAGGATGAAGATAATTAAGATATCATATTTTATACGACATATTACAAGTCCACTTGTAAACACTAAAATAATCGAAAGATGTTGAGTGGAACAAAATGATTTAGGAACATCTTTAAAAGATGTTAAGAAATGTTGACACACAAACACGTATAATTCATATGGGAAGTTGTTAATATCTTGTTGATTTGATGAAAGATGAAAGATGTGAGCAAGTGTAAAAAGGCTATTACATACATATTATAAGGGATTTTGCGAAAAGTGTATTAGAATAATGACTCTAGTATTAAAATGAGGTATGTTTGTACTAATCGTATACATCCTAATGTTAATATATATGTATGCATATATGTAGTGTGTGAAAATCGAGTAATGAAGTATATGTTTATAATATACAACGTTGATTATTAAGATTTCTTGTTGTTGTTAGGATTTTTTTTTTTGGTAATTTGTTTATTTACTTTAATGATCGTCTTACACAAGCACTTATATATTTTTAAGTCTTACAAGTACGTATGTTTATGATATATTACGTAGGAAAATAGACGGACTAACAGAAACAGAGACGGAAAGATAGAAAGACAGACGGACTGACAGATAGACAGACGGACGAACTCACAGATAGACATAAGGGTAGAGAGATGTATGTATTGACCACTATGATTCCTTGTTATAATATATTTCAGTTTATTTATTGTTTAGTAAAATGTTCGACTTATTCTATAATGTATTTATTATGTATGTCACAAACGGACAGACAGTCAGATAGATTTCCATACAGACAGATATTTGTTATAACTATTTACTGTTCTTTTAATTTAATGTTTTATGATCACCTAATTCAAAAAATTTAATAGAAGCGTGTCTTTCAATTAATTCGTTTTTTAAATGTATTTCAATGTGGTTTTTTCAATTATACAATATTTGATTTTGCTGAATGGGATTATATGTTAAAATATTTGTAAATGTTTACTTTCTATGTAAGAGAATTATACCTAAAAGACAGACAGATATGTACGCACAGAAAGAGAGAAAATGTCTTATTTTCTATAGTCATTATATCATATTATTTCTAATCAATATAAACATAAATTAATCAATATTCAAACATACTTGTCATATCTAAATCAATTTATAATGACGAAAAATAAATATAGAGAATATTATAAGGATTGTACGTAATCAGATAAAACTGCTAAATATGAACCTGAGCACCTGTTTATGATGTCATATGAAAAATAATGTAAAAAATTACAACAAATATATAAAAGATTTTAAACATTAATTTTTATTACAAACAATTTATAAAAGGTTTCAATGAGATGTATTAATTCATTTTTTATATTCAAAATAAATGCATTCACATAAGTAGATTTGATCCATATTCTTAAGTTTCACTATCACTAGACAGTTGATCAAACGTTTTCCATGAATTCAATTAAAAACCTCAATATTTTCATACTTATTGAGCATTGTTACAAGTAGATAGGGAATGAGAGTTCAAACTCAAATTTCTGTTAAAGCCATAAATCATAGCACGTGACCTGTCAATAACACCTGCACCTGTCAATGGCACGTGACCTGCATATTAATTAACACCTGCACTGGTCAATGGTACGTGACCTGGATGTTAATAGCATGTGTACCTGTCAATAGCCCCTGCAACTTCCGATCCTAAAGCCATAAATCATAGCACCTGCACCAGCACCTGTCAATAGCCCCTGCACCTTACAATGTCACGTGACATGCATAAATTATTAAGGATAGTTGATCAGCATTTCTTGTTGTTGTAGCGGGTTTTCTAATCTAACAAGCGTGTGAATTGAAAACATACATACAGATCACTTTGAATCTACTTATAGGAATAGTGTTAGAAGTGTAGTGATGTACTTATGTATTCCAAAAGCATTCATATTTTGAGAAAGGATTATTATTTTAGGGTGTGAAAATTATAGTTTAAAGCAACATTAAATTTAGGCAGCGGCGATAAATTAAAAAGGAATACCACGTGCTGTAATATATGTGTAAATTGAGTTAATTTTTTTTGTTTGTTTGATGTAATGATCGTTTCGTGGTTAGAAATGTTTGATTTCTAGATTTAACAAGTATGTGCCGCAAATAGACAGATAGAGCTATAGGGAAGTCAGACAGACAGACGTACATAAATTGGTAAGGATAATTGGTAAGCATTATTGTTGGTGTACTGTGTTTTTCTTAATCTAACAAGCGTGTGTATTGAATACAAACATGTAGGCACACAAAGAGAAAAAAAAAGAGACAGAGATTGGTATCTTTGACTCTACTTATAGTAATAGAGTTAGAAGTGTAGTAATGTACTTATGTATTCCAAAACATTCATATTTTGAGTAAGGATTATTATTTTAGGGTATGTTAAAAAAAAAAGTGCTAATATCATTTAACGTTGATTTGAAAAAAGTATAGTAGAAAAGCTATAAGCATTTTTTTTTTTTTTTTTTGGATTTGGAGACATGTTTATGACAAATCTTTCTAATGTTTTTTTTTTTCCTACGAATCAATGAGCATACCAGTAGTGATGTTCAAAAAAAAATTATTATTAACATAATTTTACGATTTTGGATATCCTCTAAATGAAACATTTTTTTTTTTCTATATAAATTGAATATATTTAAAACCAATTAGCTCATTCTTTAAACTATTGTTATCTCATAGTGTTTTAAAGTAAAAATTATAAAAAAAATAAAATTTTTAAAATAAAGTATTGAAAAGAAAAATATATATTATGTTCAGTTGTATTATTTGTGAGAATAGATATTCGTTATCTCAAGAATTAAATTCACATATGCTCACTCATAATTTGTATAGTTCAACACCCGCGGAGGAAGAAATACCAAATTCGGACGACATGGACTTGCTGAGTCCTATACATTTTACATTGGACGAAATGGCTGTAATAGATGACGACATGGAGAAAAGCGTAGAGAATATATTATTAGATTATATAAGTAATAATAATTTTAATATAACTTTGGAAGAAGATTCCATGATGGAAGAAATTCCTAACAATCAGTTAGGTTATTATGTAAATTACTTCGAGGACGAAGTCTTTGAATTTTTAAATGATGATGTAGGTGATAAAGTGTTATTAGATTTTAATGATGAATTTTGGTTCGATAGTGAGGGAGATCAAATCATTTTAGATATAAGTATTGAATAGTAATAATTTTAAGAAAAAAAAATAAATAAAAAATTATTATTTTTTTGTTGTTAAACAAAATATTTTGTTGGTTTTTTTTTTTTTTATATTTTATTTTTCTCTCTCTTACTCTCTATCTCTCTTTTTCTCTCTCTCTTTCTCCAATTTTCTAGAAAGAGTTTCTCTTAAAAAAAAGTTTTTTTTTCTTAGTTGATTAATTTCAACTAAAATAAATAAATTATACACAATTTTCTATAAATTGACAGTTTAATAGCATTCTCCAACACGAATTTAATATCAACTTTTAATCAGCTTAATATGAAACAAGTCCTAAGTGTTAAGGACATGGTGCCTAGAGAAGATTATCTTATTACTGGATCTGAGCGTACAACTACAAAATATGGAAATGCTATTATGTTGGAATTGGGTCCAAGTGTACTCTACCTACCTCGAAGATTCAATGCACTAACTGATAAGGAGGTGGAAGACTTATCTACTGGGATGTATTTAATTTATAAAATTCCTGTTAATAATGATAGAAATAATACATTCTGCAGATTAGAGATTAAGGCCGCGCCTACCATGAAAGATTATTATAATTTCAATGAATTTTAATACTTTTAAATTCAAAAAATAAATAAATAAATATATAAATAAAAATTGATGTATTTGTTGTTTCTTTTATGGTTCTTTAAATTTGAATATACTATATAAAAGGTGATCATTAATAGTATATACACAGTCTCAAACATAATATTGATTTAGAGAGATGGACGCTATTGATGATTTTCTAAAAAAATTTGAAAATGTAATATTTGAAGAAGATTTAGAAATATTACATGCATTCAAGAAACAATATTACAATATTGAAGCATTCAATAAACCTTGTCCTCACAATGATTCCGATGGAGACGTAGTTGGTATTTGTGGCTGTTACTTTTTCCATATAAGAAAAGAAAAGGTTTTGAAGATAATCGAAAAATATCAAAAATTAATTAAAAAGTTGAAGCATAATGATAAAATTTAAATAAATTATTTGCTTTTAAAATTGTTAAATGTATAATAAATATTTTATTTAGAAAAAAAAAATCTCTTTTTCTTTCTTTATTTTCAAAACATAATTATTTATTTATTTATGTGTTTATATACTTATCTATACTCATATGTACATATATACTTAAATAATTTTATCATAAAGTTATGGCGTTAATAAAAAAAGTATTACTTTTAGTATTGATATTAAAAATATATTTTTTTTTATAAAAAGGAGACTTTAGAGTAGTTTTATCATCAGTTTACATTTAACTTTCACTCATAATGGATAACAAAACAAAAAAATTTGTTGCACTTGGCTTAGGAAGAAAACCACAAATATACGATGTGGTTTTTGAAATGGACTACTTTATTAATCTAAAACTAAAAATATCCTGTGGCTTTTCTACAACACTAGGATTTAAGCCTATGATATGGTTACATTATAAGAATAAGCATTTTATTGGACTTGATCGAGAACAGTGGTTACATCTCATGAGCTATAAAGAGTATATCCAGAAAACATTAAATCAACATGATTTTATTGTAAACCTTATTCAGAATGATTGTGAGAGAGATACTTTCTATAGTTTTAAGTATAAAAATGGTATATGTTACCTTATACTAAAACAAGATAAATATGAAATCAAAATTGATTCTAAGACTTGGAAATCATTAAATCGTATTGGAGTATTTCTTACTACAATTCTGTGTTGGAATACAATCCTAAGAAAACAGATTTTGCATTTTTATTATGAATATTTTATACCAGCTTGCTCTACTTTAAACAAAACTAGTATTCAATTTTGTGAAATGAAAGGAATAAATGAAAGAGATATTGAAATTGATTTAACACGACTATGTTTTGAATTTAGTAAAAAAATGCAAGCGAAAATTAAAAATGATGTAAAAATTCATAGATTATTATTAAGAATTGATAAGAAGTGAGAGGAAAAAAAACTGTAATAAAATAAAATAAAACAAACAAAAAAAAAAAAACATGTGTTTTTATTATTATTATTATTTCTTTATTTTAAAAAATGGGTTAAAAATTTTAAGCATAAATGTCCACAATTAAAAGTGTTAATTTTTTGATATCTTTTATAGTTGTATTTAGTATTATTTCCTAAATATTTTATTACTTCTAAAGGAGGTTGAAGATTACCAAAACTATCAAAATATTCTATATTTTCATTATCTTTGTAATAGGCTACCCAATGTGTGCCATCTCCTCTATTATCGTCCAAGTTGATAATTCCACACTCTTTTTGTCGTGGACTTTGAGGAAGTTTATCTCTCATATAAACTCCTCTAAAATTGGGAATATGATTCTTTCCAAATACTTTTAAATCTACGTCTGTGAGAGGCCTGTTGGGTAGCTGTTTTATTAGTTTTTTGATATATTATAAAAAATTCCATATCCGTTTTTATGTGGTTTGAGATATAAGCCTTTACCCATTGCTATTGCCTCTAACGTTCTGTTATGACGCTTACTCTCTTCAAGTTGCTGTCTACCATTTTTAGCTGTTGTTATGGCTTTAGCAATTGATGATCCACCAGAAGCTAATGCACCTAGTGCTCCGAGTGCAGTAAGTATGGGAACAAGAGGTATGAAGCCACCAAGTTTTGGTACTTTAATAATTCTTGGTATTTTAATATCGGACTTTCTTCCACGAAACGAATGTTGAATAACTTTTCTTGCAGTTTTTATAGCATTTTTAATATCTTGAGGTTTTTGATTCTTTAAGACAACATTTGCTGCTTTAATTGCATTATTAAAAATATTTCGCTTATAGGGGCTTTTCTTGTTGCATTTAACACCCATACCTAATTTTACTTTAGCTTTCATTGCGTTAGTAACAAAGAATGCGTTTAGTTTTTCTCCAATTGTACTATCTCTAGCTTTAACTCTTTCCCAAGCTTTATCTGCTAGTTCTTTATCTGCTTGATGTCTTTTATTAATATCAGTATTCTGAGAATAAGCAATATCATGAATTCGACAAGCTGCATCCAGGGGATTAATTCCCTTATCTCCTCTTTCTAAACGCTTTTCAAGTTTTGTTCCAGGTCCACAGTATTGATAACCGGGTAGATGAAGTTCTATTGGTAGGGAATTAATTAATTTGTTTACTAGTCCTTTTCCGTGTACGGAATGTTTTCCACTGAATTTGTTATTTACATATACAATCATTTATATATGCTGCAGTTTTTTTTTTTACAGCATGTAATGTTTTATGCGTAGCAAAAAAAAAAAAAAAAAAAAAAAAAATAAAAAAAATAAAAAAAAAAAAAAACAATAAGCAATTACATATAAAATTATAGACATATATACTCTCAGTTATAAAGATGCGTTTAATAAGACAACATAAAAATATTATCGTAAAAAATTTAGATTTTTTTGAAAATAAAAATGGGACTAAGCACAGCTGTCTATTACCAAATTCTATAAGAGCGCTTATAGTAGGTCCATCTAATTGTGGAAAAACAAATGTAATGCTTAGCTTGATTGAAAGCCCTAATGGATTAAAATTTAAAAATATATATTTATACTCAAAGTCTTTACATCAACCAAAATATCAATATCTAAGAAAATTAGTTTCATCTGTAAAAGGCATGGGACTTTATACTTTTTCAGAAAATGAATATGTCGTACCACCTCAAGAAGCTAAATCAAATTCAATAATGATATTTGATGATGTTGCTTGTGAAAAACAAAATAATATAAGATCATACTTTTGTATGGGGAGACATAACAATATTGATTCCTTCTACTTATGCCAAACATATACACACATTCCAAAACATTTAATACGTGATAATGCAAATTTCATAATAATGTTTAAACAAGATGATTTAAATTTAAAGCATATTTATAATGATCACGTTGGAAATGATATGAGTCTTGATATGTTTTCTAAAATATGCAAAGAATGTTGGAAAGAAAAACATGGATTTCTAGTAATAAGTAAAGATGATGAAATTCATAATGGACGTTATAGAAAAGGTTTTGATATATTCATTCAAGTTTAGTTTTAAATATTAACCTACCCATATCGGTCGTGTATACTCCTAAATATAATTAAAGCTGTTTAGATGTTATAAGATGCTGTTTAGCTGTTTTAAGGAGCTGTTTAGCTGTTTTAAGGAGTCGTTTAGCTATTATAAGGAGCTGTTTTCAAGAAGTTGATATTAGAAACAGTTAAGCTGTTCTATTAACCTGTTTAGTTTTTCCACAATTTAAATTAATTTGTTTTATTACAAAATTTTATAACTCTCATTTATAAATATGGAAAACGAAAATGTATTAAGGGAATTAGTGAGATCGAGAAAAATTTTGAAAAATAAATTTAAAAGCGTAAAACTTGGAGAAGCAGAAACATATAATCAATTACAAAATACGTTTAAACCATTGACAGAACCACTAAAAAAATTAGTTAAATTATCTAATGAGAATTTACTAAAGCCAACTACAACGACATTTAAGTACGACAAAATAAAAAATACAGAGGATAGCAGTATCGTTTCTAAAGAAGATATTTTGAAAGAAGATCTTCTTAATACATCACTCGAAACAATTGGAATAGACAAAGATAATGAATATAGTACCGATAAAGACGACGACGACGATGAACTAAACAATGAATCATTTTATTCGCAATCATCAGATTGGGATTTTGATTTAACAAACTTGAATGAAAATAAAAATCTTGATATTGTATTTGGACCACATAAAAGTAATAATGGTGATTGGAAATTTGGAAATTCAGATTTGAATCTAAGTAATGACAAAATAATAATAGCAAATAAGTCTTGGGCCTTAACACCTGGTTTATATTCATTACTATTTCATCGAAAACCAGAGCAATATGACTCATCAGAATTAGAAATATATAAACAAATTTTACTTGAAACAAACGCCCATAGACGAAACTATGATCCAAACAATCAACTTAAAGGTAATAGAGGTTATAAATATAAAAAGATTATACACAAACTATTTCCTACTACTACTCACATTGGTAAAGGTTTAATGAATATAAGTCTCAAGAAACCCAACTATATATACTGGGACAATCCTAATGAGTTAGTAGATCGATTAAGGCTTTTAATAGCATCACAACATGCTGGTAACAATAATCACACTAACGAAATAATATCAATAATTGAAGAATTAAAAGAAGCAAATATAATTAAGTAGTAATAAGAAGACAAAAAAAATGACTGTGGACAAATTTGGTCATTATAATAATCAAAATTTTAGTGGTGAAATAAGAAAGAAAAATTTCTTAATAAAAAATTTTGGTTATAAACTAGATGGGGGTAACTTAGACGTCGAGAATAAAAGAATTAAAAATGTCGCAAGTCCTTTAGATGAGTATGATGTCGTCAATAAATTATTTCTGCTATCTTACATGAACCAAGCTGAAACCCAAATAAATAATTATTTAAGAAAGGAAATCAATGAAATTCATGAAAAAATTATGCAATTTAAACAAACGCTTGATGAACAAATAAAAAGTTGTGTTGATAAAATTAATAAAATTGAAAATTTAATATTCTCGTCAGTAACTATAAGTATGCCAATAGATAACAACTCAGCTGAAAACAATCAAAGATATAAATACACAGTAAATTAAAAAAAAAAAAAAAAAAAAAAAAAAAAAATATATAAAATGAGTTCAAAAAGAAATTTAGTAAATGAACTTCATTCACAAGCACGAAAGAATTTCTTAAGGCGAAGAGTTATTACAAAGGGTATAGACGATCTCTGGCAAGCTGATTTGGTTGAAATGGGCAATTATTCAGCTAGCAACAATGGATATAAGTATATGTTAACAGTCATTGATATATTCTCAAAATATGCTTGGGTTGAATCAATTAAATCAAAAACTGCTTTAGAAGTTGCAAAAGCCTTTCAAAAAATATTTAACTTGGGGCGTAAACCTAAGAATTTATAGACAGATGATGGTAAAGAATTTTTCAATAAGGAGTTTGGAGTGCTCATGCGAAAATATTCAATTAATCATTACTCTACATACAGTGTAATTAAAGCTTCAATTGTTGAACGCTTCAATAGAACATTAAAGGGTATGATGTGGAAAGAGTTTAGTAACAACGGAAGCTATAAATGGATTCATATTTATAAGAGCTTAGTTAAAAAATATAATAATAAAAAACATAGAACAATAAAAATGGCACCGGTTCACGTTACAGCTAAAAATGAAAAACATCTACTAAATACTGTATATAGTAATATTAAAATTTTTAAGCCATCACGTTTCAAAGTTGGAGATCATGTTCGAATTAGTAAATATAAACATATTTTTGAAAAAGGGTATACTCCCAACTGGACAACAGAAATATTTAAAATAAGATCAATACAGAATACTTATCCCATCACATTTATACTGGAAGATTATCAAGGAAATGTTATAAAAGGCGGTTTTTATAAGGAGGAGATACATCACACGCGTTATCCGAATACATTTTTAGTAGAAAAAGTATTAAAAACTAAAGGAAATAAAGCGTTTGTTAAATGGTTGGGTTTCTCAAATCATCATAATTCTTGGATAAATAAAACTGAAATATTGTAAAAAAAAAGTAAAAATAAATAAATAAATTATAAATCACTACAGCATTTTCTTTTTATTTATTTTTTTTCATTAATAGTTGAGAGTTCAATATGTCAATAACATTAGCATTAAGCGGAAAGTCTTCAATATTAACAGCAAAATATTTTCCACCGATACATCTTAACGATGATTATGAATGTTCTTTAATAGATTTTCATTCATATAATTCTGTTCCTAACGTAGACTATGATAATAACCTTTTTCATATAGGAGATAAAGTAATTGAAATTCCTATAGGATCCTATGAGTTACAAGATATTGCTGACTATATAACTACAGAATATAAATCACAAGACTTTAATAAATCAATTGTAATTGAAGCCAATAACAATACTTTACAAGTTGAAATAACCTCATCACATGACAAAATTTTCTTTGATCAGAATCGATCTATTGGTAGTTTATTTGGATTTGATAAAACAACTTTGAATTCTGGTATAAAGCACTTATCGAATCAGCCAGTAAATATATTAAAAGTTAATGCTATTCAAATTAAATGCAATATTATAACAGGAGCGTATATGAATAACTCTCCTGCACATATACTTCACGAGTTTGCCTTGGATGTTCCTCCAGGCTATAAATTAGACGTAATCCCTAAAAATCTGATTTATTTGCCAGTAAACGTCAAAGAACTAACACATCTTACGATTTGGATTGTTGATCAAGAAGGTCGTTTAATTAATTTCAGAGGTGAAGAAATAACACTCAGACTACATCTGAGACTAAAGAAAATATGATAATTTATAATAAATCTAAACAGAACAAAATAGATAAGGACGCATACAAAAAAACCGTTAAAGCTATAAGACCAAAGTTAACAGAAAAAAACAAAGAGTTTTTGAATTTACTTAAGTTAAAAGTAAGAAATAATGTCTGATATACTCAATGTTATGGAAAAACCGTTTTCAGATGAAAACATAATCAAAAAAGATTATCATAGTTATTTACCTTATATTCAGTCATATAAAAATAATGATGAAATTCGAATTACACTACAAAATCAAGACTTGTATGTTCTTCCTTCAGAAAGCTACTTATATATAGAAGGAAATATAAAGAATACTAAAGGCGAAGAGTCTACAAATATTAGACTAAGAAATAATTGTGTAGCATACTTATTTGATGAAATACGTTATGAAATCAATGGTATTGAAATTGATAGAACTCGATACTTGGGAACATCTAGTACACTTAAGAATTACATTTCATTAAATGAATTTGAAAGCAATATGATGAGAAATGCTGGATGGTCTATTTCTGAAGACTTATCTATTCAAAAGTTTAATTTTTATATCCCCCTAAAACTTTTAATGGGGTTTGCAGAGGATTTTAATAAAATAATATTAAATAGCAAACATGAACTAATTCTTTTACGAAGTTCAAGTGATGCACATGTATATTACTCAACAGATGTAAACGAAAAACTTCAATTGACAATTACAAATATTACATGGAGAATTCCACATGTTCACTTATCAGATTCTAGAAAAATTCAAATAATGAAGATTATAAAGGATGGAACTTCTTTACCTATTGCATTTCGCAGTTGGGACTGTTATTTAAATCCTACATTTTCTGGTGGAATAAATCATTATTGGAATGTTAAAATGTCAATAAATAGAGAAAGACCACGTTTTATAATATTTGTTTTGGAAAATAACAATAAATATATTCATTCCGATTTAAAAAATATTAAAGTACACTTGAATTCAGATGTATACCCATATGATGATTTAAACTTAAAATTTAAGGATAATCGTTATGCTATTTTGTATGACATGTATGCTAAATTTCAACAAAATTACTATATGAGGGAAGCACAACCACTACTTTCCTGTGAACAATTTAAAAATATTCCAGTTGCTGTAATTGATGTTAGCCATCAAAATGAGATGATTAAAAGCGGACCTATTGATGTTAAAATTGAGTTTGAAACTGGTACTCCAATTCCTCCAAATACCAATGCATACTGCTTAATTCTCTATGATCGCTTGATGGAATATACCCCATTAACTGGAATTGTTAGAAAAGTTATATAATCTTATATTGTAATACTTACCTTTTGTTTTTTTTTTTACCGATTTATTTATAAAATAAAAGAAGAAATAAAAGAATTATTTATGATTTCCAATATAAAACAATTGTTAAATTTATTGAATTTTTTTTCTTATATCCTATTTTTCTATTTCACTTATTAACCTATCTAATTCTAACTGAAAATTACCACTATTTAATTGTAATATTTGATTTATTAATACGTTAAAATCTAAGTCATTATTATCATTATCTTGTTGTTCTATTTCACTTATAAGCCTATCTAATTCTAAATCACCATCACCACTATCTAAACGGTAATGATGCCAGGCATATGTATTTATACCATTATTCATAATCTTACGTTTAGTATCATTAAAACTTAAAGCTACCTTATTTACTTCATTAGTTAAAATAGTGTGAAGTTTAGAAGTAAATGTATACATACATGCTCCAACAATTTCCTTAGTAAATAAAACATTCTTATAAATATCTATATTATAATTATTTACAATACATTTCTTCACTCCCTTAGCTTTTTTAATGTCATTATCGCCTTCAACTGTATACGAGTAAACTTTAGGTGCCAAACCAACAAACTCTGTAATAAATTTACCCTCACTTTCATCTTTCATCATACCTAGAACTTTTTTATTTACAAGAGAAAAATTGAATGGATTATTTTCTGAGTATGATGAAGTATCAAATCGATCTTTTATATCCGCTCGAATATCATTATAAAAATCATTCGTTTGAATAGAATATATAAAGGAGTCTGTATCCATGTAATTTAAATTTATTTTCTCTTCATACTTAGGCTTCATGTATGAATAATGAAAATCATACATTTTCCATTTCGATAATTCTAGGACACAAAAACCTAAATAAATCGGCTTGTTATAATGTGTGAGGGTTCTATTCATTTGTATTGCCCATAGTGTGTCAGTAAATTGAGAAATGCTATGAAAATTGGGTTTGGATATAAGTTCACCCACTCCTAAATGATTGCGGTTAGTACGACCCCATTCGGTTACCAAGCGAACATCTTTTCTTTTGTCAACATTTTCCATGGTCTTTCCATATACTGAATTATTAAGTAATTTATAAAAATCTTTTTCAAATGAATTAGTTGCATTTGTTCTATATTCAGTATTCAAATCAATATATGTCTTTAACCATGGTTTTTGTTTAAATTGAAGTATTCGATGAACCTTTTCTAAAACTAATCCATTATTCAAACATTGCTCTAATGTTTTATAGTGTATTATATACTTAGATTTATTGGATAAATCTGCTACCAATTTTTCATGCTTACTTCCACCAATTACTTTATTTTCAACACAAAATGGTAAGTCATTATGACGATCATGGACACTGAATGGATAAGATAAATCCACTTCGTAAATGTAACCGACTTCGGAATTCAAAGGAATATCTTTGGGATGAATGAAATCGTTAGTCCAAGCAAAACCACCATAAGGAAGAGATTCAGACATAGCCCAACCATAAAGGTTATTTGCATCTAAATACATAATATATTCAGAGGGTTTTGTTTGATCATAATTACTTAAATACTTGTGGTTTGCTTTACTATATCTCTTACTACATTGAGTAAGACCACCTCGAATACCGCGTTTAATAAAATTATACATTTCTAAATCTGTTAACAGTTCTAGTTCAATTTTTGTATATTTTAGCATTGCATCCCATGATAGACCTGGTGCAGTATAATAATGGGCAGGGTCTAAATTATAAATTCTTTTACAAACTTTCCTAAAATTTTCAAAAACATCAGTAAGCAATATTACGTCAGTCTTCAAATATAATTCCATATAATCTCTAATAGTATTGCAATTAAATTTTTCCCATATTTCCTGCGCCAGTAAATAATCCTCTATTGAACAATGCTTATCATTTAATTTGCTATAAAATGCTTCTATAGGAGGTAGATTAGTTTCGTCTAATTTTTTAAATGTATTTATATATTCATAAGGGAAAACACCCTTTCTCCGCATCAAAATAAACTCTTCGGAACTCGGAAAATATTTACGTACCGTTTTTAAATTATCATCAGTTAAATTACTAGCTAGTGAATCTAAACTAGATGCCATAAATCTATAAGAGTCTAAAAACCTTAGTTAAACTTTTTTTTGAGACTTTTCGTATTTTATATACTCAAGTTGTTTTTCAATTACAGCTATGGGAATATTTTGCTGTAATTTTTTTAAACGCAACTCTTCTAATAAAATTTGAATTTCGTCATCACTGTATACACGTATTGTGTGAGATAGTGAAATATATAGCTCTTTGTTTATTGGAATAATTTTTGTCTCTCCTTCAATACTTAAGAGGTCTTTAACAAACAAATGACAATCATACGAAGAAAAGTTATGAAAAAAAATTGGAATAAAATTAGGGACTTTATAATTTAAACTACATGAGCTATGAGCGGGTCCTCTATACTTTCCCGATAGATGACAATGATCTCTTACGGGTAACTCATCGCCTAAAGATTTACTACATATGTGGCAGTCTCTTGCATTAATGAAATTTTCTTCTTCTAAGGAAGTTAAAGTTTGCATTGAAGTAATTTTCTCATAATGTTTTTTATAAATGTCTTTACATTCTGTTATTAAACTACTAACAAAATGTTTTCCAACATTTATACTACTATTACTATTGCTAAATATACTAAATCTATTAAAATTATTATTAAAATTACATTTTATGTTAAATGCATATGCGCACGGAATATGCTTTTTAATAACATTAGAGCTACCTTCGTTACTATATACATCTTGAAGTATACACTCAAAGTCTGCATATACTATGAATGGGACTTCCATTTGCCTCTCGTGATGTATATAACTTAATATGGCCTTTTCCCCTTCAGGCATTTTGGCGATGCATCTTCCACATTCTTTTTCCTTATGCGTCGCCATCCTTTCAGGATAACTTGTATGGTAAAGACATACATTGCAAAAAAGTGTTGCACCGTTGTGTAAGGATGACTGTGCTGATAATAGTCTAAAAAAAAAAAAAAAAAATTTTTTTTTTAAGGAAAAAAAAAAAAAGGAAATAAATATATATGATTCAAGAGAATAATTTTTATAATGATATTCGAGGATTCAAATATCAGTTTGATACTTAATCATCCCTAAACTTTTTTTTTTCTTCTAATTACCTTGAAATATTTTTTATTAATATGTAGTGATGGTTTATTCCGTTATCGGATTCCAGCAACATTAGATTTATATGTATCTGCTTTTCGTTGTCAGTAATATAATATGGTCCAATTACGGTTTTTAATTTTTTATTATATCCAAACACATTAACACTGATGTCGTTATTATTTCTTTCAAACAACTTAATTTCCTTTATATCTGTTGGAAAGTTCATTGAAGAAAAGTCCAAAACTCGTCCACATTGTAGTGTAATTAGATTTCTAGATATATTATCAATGCCATATAAAGAAGTTCTGCAGGTGTTGAGATTACTTCCAGTATAAAACGATGCTATTATACACCACTTAAAGCAGAATACATCGTTGTTTTTTATATTCAAACATGCCCGTTTCCATGAAAGTTCTGGTGGAGTTGGTAGGTACTGTGAACCATTAATTGGAGACGCTTTATTTATGTTTATATCTAGCCATTTAATTTGTAGAAGCGTCCAGCCGGAATCTCGTTCTTGAAATTCAGACATCTTCGCTTTAACTGCTTCTATTTGAAGTTCTAAAGCAGCATCGATGTCATCTGATCTAGACAATCGTATCATTTTAGTGATATGAAACATATCCGTTTCTGGTTTTAGCGGGTGTGCTGGCAATTTATACCGGGCTGTCAACTCTAAGTTGAACTTTATCATAATATGCTCTGCTAAACTGATATTTAAAAGCTTTTGCAAAATATTAAATCTCTCTTTCAAATATTTTTCTATATCTAGTTCCGTATCTCGTTTTGAGAATCTGTAAGTTTGGAGACGACACTTAAACATACTCTTAATTAACTGAACTTGGTTTCCAACAGATTTAAGAACATTCAACTTATGTTCATCCTTCATACAATGGTTAAACCAGTGTATAGGATCTATGTTTACATTGCATTCCCCACAAAATATTTTTTCGGAACATATTTTCTTGTTTTCTACACTCGTAATTGAATATTGTAACTTACGTTTACTTGCAGCTGAAGTTGATGCTATGGCATCATCGTTGTCTAATGTTGCTGGCACAGGTAGTTGATGATTTTTTAAATGTCCTTTTAATTCCTTACTTGTTAAGGATACATGACCACAAATAGTGCAAGGCTCATGTATCCTCATATGTTGTTTTAAATTTCCTTTACAGGAAAAACTATTTTCACAAATATGACACACAATTTTGGAAGAAAACATTGTTATTGTTTAATTGTTAATTATTTTCTTTTTTCAATACTTTATTATTCACAAAAAAAAAAAAGAACACAGAAATTATTGTATGAAAATTAATAACTTTATAAATTGGAGAAACACTATTGACTAAAATATTTGGTTATTAACCAAAACTATTTATATTCTTTTTTCTTCACACTCTACACCATAACTTTTATTGTTTATGTAATACTCAAGTACATCACTACACTTTTAACTCTATTACTATAAGTAGAGTCAAAGATACCAATCTCTGTCTCTTTTTTTTCTCTTTGTGTGCCTACATGTTTGTATTCAATACACACGCTTGTTAGATTAAGAAAAACACAGTACACCAACAATAATGCTTACCAATTATCCTTACCAATTTATGTACGTCTGTCTGTCTGACTTCCCTATAGCTCTATCTGTCTATTTGCGGCACATACTTGTTAAATCTAGAAATCAAACATTTCTAACCACGAAACGATCATTACATCAAACAAACAAAAAAAATTAACTCAATTTACACATATATTACCGCACGTGGTATTCCTTTTTTAATTTATCGCCGCTGCCTAAATTTAATGTTGCTTTAAATTTAATTTTTTACCACTTCTTGCCACGAAACGATCATTACATCAAACAAACAAAAAAAATTCACTCAATTTACACATATATTACAGCACGTGGTATTCCTTTTTAATTTATCGCCGCTGCCTAAATTTAATGTTGCTTTAAACTATAATTTTCACACCCTAAAATAATAATCCTTTCTCAAAATATGAATGCTTTTGGAATACATAAGTACATCACTACACTTCTAACACTATTCCTATAAGTAGATTCAAAGTGATCTGTATGTATGTTTTCAATTCACACGCTTGTTAGATTAGAAAACCCGCTACAACAACAAGAAATGCTGATCAACTATCCTTAATAATTTATGCATGTCACGTGACATTGTAAGGTGCAGGGGCTATTGACAGGTGCTGGTGCAGGTGCTATGATTTATGGCTTTAGGATCGGAAGTTGCAGGGGCTATTGACAGGTACACATGCTATTAACATCCAGGTCACGTACCATTGACCAGTGCAGGTGTTAATTAATATGCAGGTCACGTGCCATTGACAGGTGCAGGTGTTATTGACAGGTCACGTGCTATGATTTATGGCTTTAACAGAAATTTGAGTTTGAACTCTCATTCCCTATCTACTGTTACAGTTATATGTATATAAACAAACATACAAACAAAACAAGGAAATTTTTTTTTATATGAAAGATAATCAAGTTAAAATTAAAACAATAAATTTAAATATACTATATAAAAGGTGAACAATAATAGTATATATACACTATCAAACATTATATTATTTTAGAAAGATTGATATTTTTGATGATTTTGTATAAATAGAAATTTCAAAAATGTAATCCGAATACTGCAAGAAGATTTAGAAATATTACATACATTCAAGAGACAATATACAAATATTAACACATGCAATAAACCCTGATCATACAATGGTTCCGATGGAGATGACGTTGGTATTTATTGCTGATACTTTTTTTTTATTTTTTGTTATTTTTCCCTCTATATGAAGACATTCGAAATCATATTAAAAGATGAAAGTGAGAATAAATTTATAACATAATACATATTTAGGTTTAGCACCTAAAGTTTACTCAGTTGAGCAAGATATTAAGAAAATTAAAAATGTTTAACAATTTGTTAAATTATCAATTAATGAACGATTGTTAGAAGTAGAAATTATTTCCTGTTGAAAATGTTGTTTATTTTATTAAATATTAATATCACTTGCTTATAATATTTGTCATAAATTTTTTTTTGTATATTTTTATGCAAATTAAAAGATTGTTATGTATAAAGTTCTAGTTCTTTATCTTTTACCCAATCTATTTGCTTTCGTCTGTTTCAGCATTATTATTTTTGTATGTTTGTTACTATTAGCTGTTGTAGGGAGCTGTTTAGCTGATCTAGGGATCTGTTTAGCTGTTCTAGGAATCTGTTAGCTGTTGTAAGGAGCTGTTTAGCTGTTCTAGGGATCTGTTTAGCTGTTATAGGGATCTGTTTAGCTGTTCTAGGGATCTGTTTAGCTGTTTTAGGGATCTGTTTAGCTGTTCTAGGAATCTGTTAGCTGTTGTAAGGAGCTGTTTAGCTGTTCTAGGGATCTGTTTAGCTGTTATAGGGATCTGTTTAGCTGTTCTAGGGATCTGTTTAGCTGTTTTAGGGAGCTGTTTAGCTGTTCCAAGGAGCTGTTTAGCTGTTTTAGGGAGCTGTTTGGCTGTTCCAAGAAGCTGTTTAGCTGTTTTAGGGAGCTATTTGGCAGTTTTAGGAATCTGTTTAGCTGTTCTAGGGAGCAGTTTAGCTGTTTTAGGGAGCTGTTTAGCAGTTTTAGGAAGCTGTTTAGCTGTTCTAGGGAGCAGTTTAGCTGTTTTAGAGAGCTGTTTAGCTGTTTTAGAAAGCTGTTTTAGAGAAGCTGTTATAAGAAGCAGTTTAGCTGTTCTACGAAACTGCTTAGTTCTTCCACAATTTAATATGTTTTGTTTGAAATCACTCGCATTCATAAATATGGAAAACGATAATGTATTAAGGGAGTTAGTGAAATATAGAAAAAGAAATTTCTTAAAAAAATTTTTGGGTTATACATTGGATGAGGATAACACAGATATCGAGAATAAAAAAATCAAAAATGTTGCGAGTCCTTTGGAGGAGAATGATGTTGTCAATAAATTAATTCTACTATCTTACATGAATCAAGCGGAAAACCAAATAAATAATTATTTTAGGGAGGAAATCAATGAAATTCATGAAAAAGTTATGCAATTTAAAGTAATACTCGATGGACAAATAAAAAAAGTTGTGCTGATAAAATTAATAAAATTGAAAATCTCGTCAGTAGCTATAAGTGTGCCAATAGATAACAAGTCAACTAAAAAAAAAACAATCTAAGATATAAATATACAGAAAAAAATGAGTTCAAAAGGATAGACAGATTGACATACAATACTGTCTATCCGTCGGATAGATTTTAGTCAGTATAATTTAATTTTTTTTTTCTTTGTATGTAAAATAATCGTTTCATTTTAGCAAGTGTTTTTAAAGTGTTACAAATGAATTTGTTTATAATATTTATATGTATGTCACGGACAAACAGGAGCTTTTATTCTTAATTTCATTATAATAAGAGCATTTGAAACTGATATCATATTGATTAGTAAACTTATATTGAAATAGACTATAAAAAATAAACCTGTTTGAAAGATTTATAAAAATTAGCAAATATTGCGATTTTTAAAAACAGCAGTTATACTTACGTACAAACAAATAACGTGAAATGTGTTACTTCAGTTTTTAAAAATCGCAATATTTGCTAATTTTTATAAATCTTTCAAACAGGTTTATTTTTTATAGTCTATTTCAATATAAGTTTACTAATCAATGTGATATCAGTTTCAAATGCTCTTATTATAATGAAATTAAGAATAAAAGCTCCTGTTTGTCCGTGACATACATATAAATATTATAAACAAATTCATTTGTAACACTTTAAAAACACTTGCTAAAATGAAACGATTATTTTACATACAAAGAAAAAAAAATTAAATTATATTGACTAAAATCTATCCGACGGATAGACAGTATTGTATGTCAATCTGTCTATCCTTTTGAACTCATTTTTTTCTGTATATTTATATCTTAGATTGTTTTTTTTTTAGTTGACTTGTTATCTATTGGCACACTTATAGCTACTGACGAGATTTTCAATTTTATTAATTTTATCAGCACAACTTTTTTTATTTGTCCATCGAGTATTACTTTAAATTGCATAACTTTTTCATGAATTTCATTGATTTCCTCCCTAAAATAATTATTTATTTGGTTTTCCGCTTGATTCATGTAAGATAGTAGAATTAATTTATTGACAACATCATGCTCCTCCAAAGGACTCGCAACATTTTTGATTCTTTTATTCTCGATATCTGTGTTATCCTCATCCAATGTATAACCCAAAAATTTTTTTAAGAAATTTCTTTTTCTATATTTCACTAACTCCCTTAATACATTATCGTTTTCCATATTTATGAATGCGAGTGATTTCAAACAAAACATATTAAATTGTGGAAGAACTAAGCAGTTTCGTAGAACAGCTAAACTGCTTCTTATAACAGCTTCTCTAAAACAGCTTTCTAAAACAGCTAAACAGCTCTCTAAAACAGCTAAACTGCTCCCTAGAACAGCTAAACAGCTTCCTAAAACTGCTAAACAGCTCCCT
This sequence comes from Phyto melanocephala, assembly GCA_941918925.1. Lineage (NCBI taxonomy): Eukaryota > Metazoa > Arthropoda > Insecta > Diptera > Rhinophoridae > Phyto > Phyto melanocephala. The sequence goes on from OW799237.1 coordinate 51,617,523, forward strand.
AAAACAGCTAAACTGCTCCTTAGAACAGCTAAACAGATTCCTAAAACTGCCAAACAGCTCCCTAAAACAGCTAAACAGCTTCTTGGAACAGCCAAACAGCTCCCTAAAACAGCTAAACAGCTCCTTGGAACAGCTAAACAGCTCCCTAAAACAGCTAAACAGATCCCTAGAACAGCTAAACAGATCCCTATAACAGCTAAACAGATCCCTAGAACAGCTAAACAGCTCCTTACAACAGCTAACAGATTCCTGGAACAGCTAAACAGATCCCTAAAACAGCTAAACAGATCCCTAGAACAGCTAAACAGATCCCTATAACAGCTAAACAGATCCCTAGAACAGCTAAACAGCTCCTTACAACAGCTAACAGATTCCTAGAACAGCTAAACAGATCCCTAGATCAGCTAAACAGCTCCCTACAACAGCTAATAGTAACAAACATACAAAAATAATAATGCTGAAACAGACGAAAGCAAATAGATTGGGTAAAAGATAAAGAACTAGAACTTTATACATAACAATCTTTTAATTTGCATAAAAATATACAAAAAAAAATTTATGACAAATATTATAAGCAAGTGATATTAATATTTAATAAAATAAACAACATTTTCAACAGGAAATAATTTCTACTTCTAACAATCGTTCATTAATTGATAATTTAACAAATTGTTAAACATTTTTAATTTTCTTAATATCTTGCTCAACTGAGTAAACTTTAGGTGCTAAACCTAAATATGTATTATGTTATAAATTTATTCTCACTTTCATCTTTTAATATGATTTCGAATGTCTTCATATAGAGGGAAAAACAAGTAAAAGCGCTATATTCGGCCGTGCCGAATCTTATATACCCTTCACAACGTGTAGTCATGCAATAACAGTAAATTCACGTATGTATGTTAAAAAAAACAAAAAAAAAATTAAAAAAAAATTAAAAAAAAAAAAATAAAAAAAAATATAAATAAAAATATATATAATATATTAAATAAAAAATAAAAAAAAAATTAAAAAAAAAAATTTTAAAAAAATTTAAAAAAAAATTTTTTTGCCTCAGCTGGGATTCGATGCCACGTTTTCTCTAACCAGTATACACGTTTGTATGTATGTATGTTGTTGTTGTAATGTTGTTTTTATGAAAAGAAAATCGAGGTGGTCGTGGGTTTTTGCTCATATCTCAGTTGTTTATGTACCGATGTTTCTGATTTTCAATACCGATCTACTCCCGAATATTTCTGATATTTTAATACCTTACCCGGGTCCAACCTATGTCGGGGGGCTTCAAAAAGTTGATTTCAACATACACACGGACAGACGGTCAGACGGACAGACGGACAGACGGTCAGGGCTTAATCGACTCCTCTATTCATAAGCTTTCAGAAAATATATACTTTATGGGGTCGGAAATGAAAATTGTAGAAATTTCACACGGAATGACAAACCTATATATACCCTTTTTCACTGTGTGAAGGGTATAATAACAAAAAATAAAAAAAAAGTATCAGCAATAAATACCAACGTCATCTCCATCGGAACCATTGTATGATCAGGGTTTATTGCATGTGTTAATATTTGTATATTGTCTCTTGAATGTATGTAATATTTCTAAATCTTCTTGCAGTATTCGGATTACATTTTTGAAATTTCTATTTATACAAAATCATCAAAAATATCAATCTTTCTAAAATAATATAATGTTTGATAGTGTATATATACTATTATTGTTCACCTTTTATATAAGGTTCGTTCGAGAACTCACAAATTTGTACGAATTTGTACAAATTTTTACTGCATTTTACGAAATTGCGTTCGTTTACACAAATTTGTAGTAAATGAGAGCACAAATAGAGAGCGAAAAGTGACAGTTCTTGACTGAGTATTTGCAAATTTTTACAACAGAAATTTCTTGCTGTAAGATTTAGCAAAACCAAAAAACATATGATTCAAAAGGTAAACAAACAAAAGTAAGCAAACAAAAAGTATACAATTTGTGAAAAAATAAAAAAAAAGGAAAATCCAAACAAAAGTGCAAAATATTATTAAATTTAAATTGTTTGTGAAATAAAGTTAGTTAACAATGTCTACAGATGAAAGAATGGAGCTGCCTGAATCTGGCGCAGGTATACATACTTAAATACATATTTACACATGTATGTACATAGTTCCCATTAAACTTTTAACTAGAATCTTTATATTGATTTCAGGTCCAAGTGCTCAAAGTTATGTGGTACTACATAATGACGTAATTCTCGACACAATGATGCTTTTAATGGAGTCATCATCCGAAAGTGAAGATGAAGAAGAAATCATACTCCTTAGAATGTTGAGAAATAACGTGGACGTTTATGCCAACAACATATTCTTTAGAAACGAAAGAGTACCGCGTAATTCAATTAAAAATTACTTTCATGCTATGGTGCCATCATATACAGACAAGGAATTTCGATTGCATTTTAGAATAAATAGATCTCTGTATGAAAGCTTAAGCAAACGATTTCTTCTATCGGATATTTACAAAAAACTTCGCCCTGATAAAAGACTGTCAGAAGATGTACATATTCTTGTATTTTTGTGGTTCGCTGGACACGAAGCCTGCAGTTTTAGTGACTTGTCAGATCGCTTTAATTTATCTCGGTCGACCATATGTCTCATTATAAACAGGGTAACGTTATTCATTAGTTCGTTAAGCAAAGAAACTATAAAATGGCCTAGTGAAACGCAAAAAGTAGAGTCCAGTAAATATTTTGAAAATAAATGCTTATTTCCGAAGGCTATTGGTATGTACTTAGTTTACTGTATTAAATGAAAATAAAATAATTATATGTGCACTCCTTTTGATTTAGGTTGCATTGATGGAACACATATAGTCATTGACCCTCCAGCTAAGTCAAAAGATGAATACTTCGATAGAAAAGGAAATATTACAATTTGTTTGCAGGGTATCTGCAATGAAAAAAAGAAGTTTCTTAACATATTTGTAGGGTATCCCGGGTCTTGTCACGATAGTTGGGTTCTGAAAAACTCCCCAATCTATGAAAATTTGCCATCGTATTGTGGAGGTAAACTTTTTCCATTATAAGATCTTTAACCATAATATTAATAAAATTATTTTCAGAATACTATTTATTAGGTGATTCGGCTTACCCGTGCAATAAATATTTAGTTACTCCCTACAAAGACAATGGACACCTTACAAGTGCTCAGAAACTTTTCAACATTAAATTGAGCTCCGGTCGTGTTGCTATTGAGCACACCTTTGGAATTTGGAAGCAACGATTTCGTCAGCTATATTACTGCAAGTTAAGGGGTATGAAAAAAATTTGCCATTTTGTTAGAGCTTGTTGTGTATTACACAACATTGCTAATGATGATGACATAGATTTTATTGAAGAAATAGTGACGGAAGATAGTTATGAATTACAAGGGCATGATGAAGTTGAAAGAGGAAACTCTGTAAGGGATCCAATATGCAGACGTATACAAATGCAGTGCTCCATGGAAAACCATTAAGTTATAAAAACTTATTAAATTCTTTTTAAATTTTCAATAAACAATTTATTAAAAAAATATTTACATACATATAAGTACATATTTTTAACTTAAACTTTTTATTTATTCTAACTTTTAAAAGAACTAATTCATATAAAAAAGGAATCCATCTACTTTTCAAAGTTGTTTACTAATCTTTCCAAAAGCTCCAATTTCTTTTGATCATGTGCCTCCTTTATTTTTGCTCTCTCCTCACGTTTTTTGAAGTTATCTTCAAGCAATTTAAGAATAATTTCATCATTTTTTTGTTTTTTTACCGCATGTTCATTTGCGTTTTCCATAAATTGCTCAAAAGCCGATTTCCTTTTTTTTGAGGTTGATGGTGCAAAGTCTATACTTAAAAAAAAACATATTAATCAATTAACCAAAAATTATTATTATTATTATTACCAATTTTTGATTGGTCCAAGTCCTCAGTCGAATCTTCGACTGATGTTTCATCAAGAACCATCTCAGCTTCACTGTCCAAAAGATATTCTGGATTAAGCGCAACTTTTTCCTTTAGAATATCATCAAGCTCACTAATTCAAAAGAAAAATAAAACGGCATGAATATTATGTAACCAGCAAAAAATTAAAACTTACCTTTGATAAGGACACGTTTGCCTGTTACGTCCAGTTTTATTGTTATTAAGCGCAACTCTTTTATATTGCCGCTCTAGAGAAAAATATTTTGCCGCTACCTGGGTCGCATTAAATGCATATCCCATTCCACACAGATTTTTACTTATCCGCTCCCACATTTGCTTCTTGGTCTTAAACTGTACTGTTTTGCCAACCTTCGGCCTCATATCTTTTATGCAGCATATCAGATATTTTACAGCCGCATCCACCCACACACATATTTTTTCTTCCTCTTCCGGCTGTGGAGAACGTGTTGTATTGACAGAGGGAATCACTTCAATATTTTGGGTAAATATGACTTCATCATATTCCTCATCTTCTACCAGCTGTGACGTCAGGTTATTTCTATATTCATCATCTGTAAATTTAAATATTTAAGATTAATAAGTACAAATTTATTCCCTTTAAATATACTTATTACTTTGTATGTTCCGAAATGTAACAGGCGAACATTTTACGTCTAGTTTTCTTTTTTTGGGCTCCATAGCAATTGTTTAAATTTTTGTTTATTTTTATTTTCCATCAGCTGTTGCTTCATTCTTACGAATTTTTACAAATGTCTGTTCGAGTACTTTTTTGGACAAATTCTCTTTTTGAGAGTAAAATTTTCAATTTACTAAATAATTACTCATTTACTACAAAGTGCAGTAAAAGTACTCGAACGAACCTATAGTATATTTAAATTTATTGTTTTAATTTTAACTTGATTATCTTTCATATAAAAAAAAATTTCCTTCACCTGTGGTGCACAAGGGTATATATAGCTTTGTCATTCCGTTTGTAATTTCTACAATTTTCATTTCCGACCCCATAAAGTATATATTTTCTGAAAGCTTATGAATAGAGGAGTCGATTAAGCCCTGACCGTCTGTCCGTCTGTCCGTCTATCCGTCTGTCCGTCTGTCCGTCTGCCCGTCTGTCCGTGTGTTGGTTGAAATCAACTTTTAGAAGCAATTATATGTTCCTCAGATCTGTATATGGTATCAATCTCTTGGAAATATCCAGGAATGAATCGCTATTGAAATTCAGCACAATCGCCCCATAACTTTCTGAGATATGAGCAAAAAACCACGACCACCTCGTTTTTTTTCACAATTACAACAACAACATACATACATAGATACATGTAAAAAACATACCAAACAAAAAAAATTACAAAAAAAAAAAAAATATAAAAAATAAGAAAAAAATAATAAAAAAAACTACAAAAAAAAAATTTAAAAAAAATTTAAAAAAAAATTTAAAAAAATTTTTTAAAAATTTTTCTAAAAAAATTTTTTAAAAAAATTAAAAAAAAAAATAAAAAAAAATAATAAAATATAAATAATATATTAAATAAAATAAAATAAAATTTTTTTGGCTCAGCTGGGATTCGATGCCACATTTATTCTAACGTGTACGTATGCACGTATTTTATATGGGATGAATGGTGATACAAACAATTGTTATTGCATGACTACACGTTGTGAAGGGTATATAAGATTCGGCACGGCCGAATATAGCACTGTTACTTGTTTTGTTTGTATGTTTGTTTATATACATATAACTGTAACAATGCTCAATAAGTATGAAAATATTGAGGTTTTTAATTGAATTCATGGAAAACGTTTGATCAACTGTCTAGTGATAGTGAAACTTAAGAATATGGATCAAATCTACTTATGTGAATGCATTTATTTTGAATATAAAAAATGAATTAATACATCTCATTGAAACCTTTTATAAATTGTTTGTAATAAAAATTAATGTTTAAAATCTTTTATATATTTGTTGTAATTTTTTACATTATTTTTCATATGACATCATAAACAGGTGCTCAGGTTCATATTTAGCAGTTTTATCTGATTACGTACAATCCTTATAATATTCTCTATATTTATTTTTCGTCATTATAAATTGATTTAGATATGACAAGTATGTTTGAATATTGATTAATTTATGTTTATATTGATTAGAAATAATATGATATAATGACTATAGAAAATAAGACATTTTCTCTCTTTCTGTGCGTACATATCTGTCTGTCTTTTAGGTATAATTCTCTTACATAGAAAGTAAACATTTACAAATATTTTAACATATAATCCCATTCAGCAAAATCAAATATTGTATAATTGAAAAAACCACATTGAAATACATTTAAAAAACGAATTAATTGAAAGACACGCTTCTATTAAATTTTTTGAATTAGGTGATCATAAAACATTAAATTAAAAGAACAGTAAATAGTTATAACAAATATCTGTCTGTATGGAAATCTATCTGACTGTCTGTCCGTTTGTGACATACATAATAAATACATTATAGAATAAGTCGAACATTTTACTAAACAATAAATAAACTGAAATATATTATAACAAGGAATCATAGTGGTCAATACATACATCTCTCTACCCTTATGTCTATCTGTGAGTTCGTCCGTCTGTCTATCTGTCAGTCCGTCTGTCTTTCTATCTTTCCGTCTCTGTTTCTGTTAGTCCGTCTATTTTCCTACGTAATATATCATAAACATACGTACTTGTAAGACTTAAAAATATATAAGTGCTTGTGTAAGACGATCATTAAAGTAAATAAACAAATTACCAAAAAAAAAAATCCTAACAACAACAAGAAATCTTAATAATCAACGTTGTATATTATAAACATATACTTCATTACTCGATTTTCACACACTACATATATGCATACATATATATTAACATTAGGATGTATACGATTAGTACAAACATACCTCATTTTAATACTAGAGTCATTATTCTAATACACTTTTCGCAAAAATCCCTTATAATATGTATGTAATAGCCTTTTTACACTTGCTCACATCTTTCATCTTTCATCAAATCAAAAAGATATTAACAACTTCCCATATGAATTATACGTGTTTGTGTGTCAACATTTCTTAACATCTTTTAATGATGTTCCTAAATCATTTTGTTCCACTCAACATCTTTCGATTATTTTAGTGTTTACAAGTGGACTTGTAATATGTCGTATAAAATATGATATCTTAATTATCTTCATCCTCTAACAAAATCTGCATATTGTAATAATAATTGCTCTCCAAGGGCAATAATTAATAAAATTAATACAAAATTTTTAAATCCTTTTTTTTAATTTTAATGTGTGCAAACATGAAAAATAAATATTATGACAGATGAAAGATGAAGGATGAAAGATGTTGCAAATGTAAACAAGTCTTTTTCATTTTCAACATCTTCCACGCATTCCGCTATGATTGCTATCGGCATAAACATACTACTTTTATATATTATTTTTCAACCTCTTAATTATTTTTTTATATTTTTCTATTATCTTCATAACTTTTTCCTTTCTCATGTGGAAAAAGTAACAGCCACAAAATAGCAACTACGTCTCCATCTGATTCATTGTGAGGGTAAGGTTTATTGAATGCTTCAGTATTGGAATATTGTCTCTTAAATGTATGTAACAAATCTAAATCTTCTTCAAAGATTACATATTTAAATTTATTTAGAAAATCATCAATTACGTCCATCATTCTAAATCAATTTGTTGTTTGAGACTATATAAATATTAATTTAACTCACGTTTTATATAGTTTTTTTATATATTATTTATTTGTTTATTTTTTTATCTATAATTTTAAAATATTACTATTTAATTCTTTATTTAAATACAAACTAATTTTATTATTTATTACAAATAGGATGCCATCAGACACCTCTTCAATATTATTGTTAAAACAAAATAAAATTCTAATCTTATACTCTAATATTTTTTCTTTATAATTATTTGTTATCCTCTCATGGGTAACAAATAATTCATTATTGTTATAGAAATACTCGCACTCTCTCGCAAATTCTCCTTTGCAATATTCTTTGATGGCTGGTAGAATATGTTTTTCGAACGCACGAAAAAACTGATTACACTCCCATAAGGCTGTTGCCTGTTTATCCTCTAAGCAGCTAGTTGGTGATGTTGTGGTCTTCATAGCTTTTTTGTATTATTTTTTAATATGGCAAACGATTTTCTTTATATAGTTTTAAAATTGTATCATAATGTTTATAATGAACTAAGTAGTTTTAAATATATTGTTTGATTTTATATAATGTAAAACATAGGTAACACTTTTAAACATACACATAAGTAATCGATCTTTAAAAATTGTATTAGAACAACATTATTAAAAATAACGTAATCATAATTTTGTTTTGTAAGCATATCTGCCTTTATTTCAATCTAACTGTATGTCCGTTTGTGATATATGTACATAATAAATATATATACAAATTTTCGTACTTAAAATTTTATATTTACAATTTTAATTTAAAAAAAATAAACATTTGCAGAATTAGACGATTACAAATTCAAATCAAAACAAAAATGAACTTAAAATAACAAAAAAAGGACAAGAATTTATGTAGATCTATCCATCTGTCCGTCTGTATTCATACATGTCTACAATAAATACATAAAAATGTTCATACTTAAAATTTCATAATGAGAATTTTACTTTAAACACTTAATTGACTTAGAAAATAAACATTTCTTACAATGATACGATCCTATATATAACAAATATATTAGGATGGCTACCAGGAATTGCAACAACATCAACCACAACAATAACAACATCAACCACAACAACAACAACAACAACATCAGCTGCGTCACCCTCATTTTTTGAAAAATACATATATGAACGAGGAAGGTGATGTTATTTTAAACACCTTTTCATTGGATTCATCGGTGGAATCAACAGCTACAGCAATCTCATCCTATTGACAATATCTTGTTATCTTTAGATTTTTAAGAAATTAATATATAAAAATAATAAAAATAGTTTAGAAATTTCATATTAAAAAATGTGATTTATTTATTTACTTTATGGTAAAGAGGTTTTTTAAAATTTAAATTCTTAATTGTAGTTTAATTCAAATATTGCTAGACCATTTGCTGATTGTCGACCTTTGTAAATAATTCTCCACACTTTATCATTCATTTCAGATAAGTATGGATCTTCTTTATTTATAAAGTTTGTAATTCTTTGAGGAAGATAAAACCATTTATTATTATCCAAATATGCTATGACTTTTGATCCATATTGTGATTCCTTCCACTCAAGCCTTTGGACTTTATATGGTTGATGTAGGGGGATATCATCAATTTTTGTATACTGAGGTATTATACCTTTGGCAATATTTATTATTTGATCATACATCTACAATATTTTAAATAAAATTAGAAAAAACTTCTAAATATGATGCGATTTCTTACCATTTTATTAAGCATACTTTTAAGTATTGATTAGACTAATGAGAAAAATATTATTATCATTATCGTTCTTTTATATCTATTAGTCCATTACACATTAAGAAGATTTTTTGATGCAACTTGAGTTTATTTATATATTTTCTCATGATTTCCCTCTTTACTATTCTAACTAAAATCACTCAAACGATAATTTTCTCTTAAAATTATTCATCTTTAAAAATAAAATTCATCCTTATGAAAAACTAAAATTACATTCAATAAAAATTATTTTCTCTTAAATTATTCATCTTTGAAAACTCATCTCTTCCCATTCTTATTTAAACAATTTTGTACATACATTTTTTATTTTAAAACAATTTTTTCTACATACATTTTCTAAAACTATTATGTAAGTTTGTATGCGCTTATTTATATATTCTAGTATTTATGTATGTATATACAATTAATAATTTACCTTTGCATTTTCTTATATTACAATTATAAAAAATTTTTACCAAAATTTTCATCCGTATGTGTAAATTGCACGGACAATAAAAAAATTAAACTTGAGACAAAAAAATCAATAACAAAATTTATATCAGCCAAAATAAAAAATCATCCTTATGGGGAATTACCATTGGGATGAAAATTTTTAATTATTAACAAAAATTCATCCTTATGGGGAATTACCATTGGGATGAAAATTTAAAACAAAAATTCATCCGTATGAGTAAATTGCACAGACAATAAAAAAATTAAACTTGAGACAAACAAACCAATAACAAAATTTATATCAACCAAAATAAAAAATCATCCTTATGGGGAATTACCATTGGGATGAAAACTTTTAAATATTAACAAAAATTCATCCTTATGGGGAATTACCATTGGGATGAAAATTTAAATGTCAACCTGTGTACTTACAACAATTTAGCCTACATCACAAGCCGGTTATTTTTAAAACATTCTAAAAGTATGCTACAAAACTAAATATATAGTGACGTAGATAAAAAGTATTCGGTATTTCAGTTTTATCCTCATATTTCACAAATCAGATATTTAAAAGCATCCTAAAAGTATGCTATAAAACTAAATACATAGTGACGTAGATAAAAAGTATTCGGTATTTCAGTTTTATCCTCATATTTTACAAATGAAATATTTAAAAGCGTCCTAAAAGAATGCTACAAAGTGTAAGTTATCAGATATCACATTCTCCATCTAGTGAGGTTTAATATCTGAGTCGCCCTCTATATTTAAAATAATTTATACTCATATAATACGACAATCTCATCAGCGCCATCTTAATATGGTTGTAGGAATTACATAAAATGTAGCGTCATCTTGTGGCAGCATTGCCAAAACACAGTGCGGCAACACCGTTTAGCGAAGACACAAACCTAAATGAATATAATCATTTACATATGGCAACACCGTTTAGCGAATACACAAACCTAAATGTATATTATAATTTACATATGGCAATACCCTAAAGGTATAGTGATGTATTATTCGGATACAAATGTATTCGGTACTCAGGTACCCGGTAGGGTAGAACTGTCATATTATAACTACTAGAGTCATTATTCTAATACACTTTTCGCAAAATCCCTTATAATATGTATGTAATAGCCTTTTTACACTTGCTCACATCTTTCATCTTTCATCAAATCAACAAGATATTAACAACTTCCCATATGAATTATACGTGTTTGTGTGTCAACATTTCTTAACATCTTTTAAAGATGTTCCTAAATCATTTTGTTCCACTCAACATCTTTCGATTATTTTAGTGTTTACAAGTGGACTTGTAATATGTCGTATAAAATATGATATCTTAATTATCTTCATCCTCTAACAAAATCTTCATATTGTAATAATAATTGCTCTCCAAGGGCAATAATTAATAAAATTAATACAAAATTTTTAAATCCTTTTTTTTAATTTTAATGTGTGCAAACATGAAAAATAAATATTATGACAGATGAAAGATGAAGGATGAAAGATGTTGCAAATGTAAACAAGTCTTTTTCATTTTCAACATCTTCCACGCATTCCGCTATGATTGCTATCGGCATAAACATACTACTTTTATATATTATCAACCTCTTAATTATTTTTTTATATTTTTCTATTATCTTCATAACTTTTTCCTTTCTCATGTGGAAAAAGTAACAGCCACAAAATAGCAACTACGTCTCCATCTGATTCATTGTGAGGGTAAGGTTTATTGAATGCTTCAGTATTGGAATATTGTCTCTTAAATGTATGTAACAAATCTAAATCTTCTTCAAAGATTACATATTTAAATTTATTTAGAAAATCATCAATTACGTCCATCTTTCTAAATCAATTTGTTGTTTGAGACTATATAAATATTAATTTAACTCACGTTTTATATAGTTTTTTTATATATTATTTATTTGTTTATTTTTTTATCTATAATTTTAAAATATTACTATTTAATTCTTTATTTAAATACAAACTAATTTTATTATTTATTACAAATAGGATGCCATCAGACACCTCTTCAATATTATTGTTAAAACAAAATAAAATTCTAATCTTATACTCTAATATTTTTTCTTTATAATTATTTGTTATCCTCTCATGGGTAACAAATAATTCATTATTGTTATAGAAATACTCGCACTCTCTCGCAAATTCTCCTTTGCAATATTCTTTGATGGCTGGTAGAATATGTTTTTCGAACGCACGAAAAAACTGATTACACTCCCATAAGGCTGTTGCCTGTTTATCCTCTAAGCAGCTAGTTGTTGATGTTGTGGTCTTCATAGCTTTTTTGTATTATTTTTTAATATGGCAAAAGATTTTCTTTATATAGTTTTAAAATTGTATCATAATGTTTATAATGAACTAAGTAGTTTTAAATATATTGTTTGATTTTATATAATGTAAAACATAGGTAACACTTTTAAACATACACATAAGTAATCGATCTTTAAAAATTGTATTAGAACAACATTATTAAAAATAACGTAATCATAATTTTGTTTTGTAAGCATATCTGCCTTTATTTCAATCTAACTGTATGTCCGTTTGTGATATATGTACATAATAAATATATATACAAATTTTCGTACTTAAAATTTTATATTTACAATTTTAATTTAAAAAAAATAAACATTTGCAGAATTAGACGATTACAAATTCAAATCAAAACAAAAATGAACTTAAAATAACAAAAAAAGGACAAGAATTTATGTAGATCTATCCATCTGTCCGTCTGTATTCATACATGTCTACAATAAATACATAAAAATGTTCATACTTAAAATTTCATAATGAGAATTTTACTTTAAACACTTAATTGACTTAGAAAATAAACATTTCTTACAATGATACGATCCTATATATAACAAATATATTAGGATGGCTACCAGGAATTGCAACAACATCAACCACAACAATAACAACATCAACCACAACAACAACAACAACATCAGCTGCGTCACCCTCATTTTTTGAAAAATACATATATGAACGAGGAAGGTGATGTTATTTTAAACACCTTTTCATTGGATTCATCGGTGGAATCAACAGCTACAGCAATCTCATCCTATTGACAATATCTTGTTATCTTTAGATTTTTAAGAAATTAATATATAAAAATTGTACATACATTTTTTATTTTAAAACAATTTTTTCTACATACATTTTCTAAAACTATTATGTAAGTTTGTATGCGCTTATTTATATATGCTAGTATTTATGTATGTATATACAATTAATAATTTACCTTTGCATTTTCTTATATTACAATTATAAAAAATTTTTACCAAAATTTTCATCCGTATGTGTAAATTGCACGGACAATAAAAAAATTAAACTTGAGAAAACCAATAACAAAATTTATATCAGCCAAAATAAAAAATCATCCTTATGGGGAATTACCATTGGGATGAAAATTTTTAATTATTAACAAAAATTCATCCTTATGGGGATTTACCATTGGGATGAAAATTTAAAACAAAAATTCATCCGTATGAGTAAATTGCACAGACAATAAAAAAATTAAACTTGAGACAAACAAACCAATAACAAAATTTATATCAACCAAAATAAAAAATCATCCTTATGGGGAATTACCATTGGGATGAAAACTTTTAAATATTAACAAAAATTCATCCTTATGGGGAATTACCATTGGGATGAAAATTTAAATGTCAACCTGTGTACTTACAACAATTTAGCCTACATCACAAACCGGTTATTTTTAAAACATTCTAAAAGTATGCTACAAAACTAAATATATAGTGACGTAGATAAAAAGTATTCGGTATTTCAGTTTTATCCTCATATTTCACAAATCAGATATTTAAAAGCATCCTAAAAGTATGCTATAAAACTAAATACATAGTGACGTAGATAAAAAGTATTCGGTATTTCAGTTTTATCCTCATATTTTACAAATGAAATATTTAAAAGCGTCCTAAAAGAATGCTACAAAGTGTAAGTTATCAGATATCACATTCTCCATCTAGTGAGGTTTAATATCTGAGTCGCCCTCTATATTTAAAATAATTTATACTCATATAATACGACAATCTCATCAGCGCAATCTTAATATGGTTGTAGGAATTACATAAAATGTAGCGCCATATTGTGGCTGTATTGGCAGCACTGTTTAGCGAAGACACAAACCAAAATGAACATTATAATTTAATTGTGGCAACACCGTTCATCGAAGACACAAACCTAAATGTATATTATAATTTACATATGGCAACACCGTTTAGCGAATACACAAACCTAAATGTATATTATAATTTACATATGGCAATACCCTAAAGTTATAGTGATGTATTATTCGGATACAAATGTATTCGGTATATGAGGTACCCGGTAGGGTAGAACCTATACATTTATACTACTGGTTTTCAACCTTCCCCCACATTATACACAAGAATGCACTAGAACCTACTGCGCCAATTGCGCCGAAAAGAACCTTGCATCCTCTGTGGAATGCAAGAAATTCCAACAACAAAAGGAAATTTTAAAAATAAAAATTAGGGAGAAATGTTCAATGCGCCAGGCAATTTAGAAAACAGAACACAACCAATAGCCCAACTTCCTATTATACAATTGCAGCCAACATATCCACAATGACAAATCATAATAGTGCAGGCAAACAAATAGCAAAAAATTCCTCTATTCCTAACCCCATAACTTCCGAAAACAATCTATCAAACCCAATAACTAACAACATTACAAAACCAAAAATACCAAATTTAAATAATAATACAGATAACAAGGCAAGTAAAACAAAACACAAAAAACGAAAACAAAATAGCAAAAATATTACCACTGTAGTCGAAAATTTAAAAAAGCCACACCACCTGCCTGATTACCTCCTGCCAATCCCTCTTTAATATCAATAATGCAGACAATATAACCTCTCAATACCACTAACCAACCCCTCATGTACAATTGCGACCTATTAGAACTTAGTTCTGAAATTGATGCCCAAGAGATAGAGTTTATCGTTACAGACGACGAAACATCAAACTTAAAATCCAAAGAATATTTACATCACTCTCTTCCCGCTCTATAATTACTTAACACTTATCTCACTCACGAAATTCCGTTTTTTATTTCTCTTTATTTATTTTTTTTTAATTTTAAATGACTCTTATAATTATTCAGTGGAATATACGAGGGTACATTAATAATTACAGCAACCTTTGACTTTTATTAGCAGAGAAATGTCCTGATATAGTTTGCCTCCAAAAAAACTAAATTGAAAAACGATCTCACCGCAGTTACTCCTAAGGAATATACCGGGCATTTTTTTTAACCGTAATACCATATTAAAACAAGGTGTAGCCATCTTAATAAGAAAAAATATACCACGCAAAATTATACGGACAACTCCGTCGATTAACGCTCTTGGCCTAGAAATAAATTCATAAATGACTCGCTTTTTTCAGTTTATTTTTCCCCCCAAACCCCAGTCATAAATTCGGATTTACTTAATCTTATTGACAGCACCAATACTCCTGTCTAAGTTGTTGACGATTTTAATGCTTGGAGTCCTCTATGGGGCTCTCCTTTTACGAATAATAGACGCACCTGTCTTGAACATTTCCTAAACAACAGAAATCTGTTTATAGTTAACGACCGCTCACCGACATAAATAAACACGCACATTCTCACATATTAATTTATCCATAGCATCAATCCCTCTTTTGCCAATTTGTGAATGGAGTATTATAAATGACCTACATAAAAGTGACCATTTCCTAATTAGTTTAGAACTACATTTTAACAATCCCACAATATTTTATCCTTTTGAAAATTTAAGACCAAAAACGCTAACTGGGATCTGTACCGCACAAAAATTTTACAACACAGTAGCAACTTTGAAACAACTGATGACACAAATTAAGGTCAATCGGCTTTCGGCAAACAATAGTATTCCCCATACTTCTGGTGGTAGTATAGTAAGCACGAAAACTGTTCCAAAAAGATAGCTATATGCAAATCATTTGAGGAATTCACAGAACAACTTAACCCCGCCTGCCAATTTAATGCAAGGAATCCGGAAATTAACGGGACACTACGTACCACATTTAATAAACTTAATTTCCTTAAACGGTGTTTGTAAAATTGCTCGAAAAAACCCTAAACCATATGAAGTTATGTATTTAGATCACACATTTTTCAAAACATTTGATAACGTTCAATTTCTTAAGAGTATCAGACCTGGACGTAATAAAGGTGATAGTAAAGTTACAGATATTCGAGCTATAAAATACACCCCAAGCAAGGAAATACATTTTAAAACTCGTTTTTCTAATGTATGGAAAATATTACCGCAGAAAATTGATGATAAAATTGATTATATAGACTTTAAAAATTTGCAGCAACTTTATCAAGAACGAAGAAAAATTACTGCAAGAAAGTATGAAGACTTACAATTTCTCAAATCAACCTTACCTCACAAATTTTACGATGATTTACCCCACCTTTGAATTTTTTTCTACTCTAAGTTTTATGATTTTCAAATAATAAAAATTAAAATGAGCTTTAAAATGTATATTATATATGTACATATATATTTTTTATTTATTTTGAAGAAATGAACTGAATACTTCTTAAGTTTCTGTTTTTTAATTAAATTCATATAGAAAATTTAATATAAAACCTTTGTTTAAATCAAAATTTATTTTAGGAAAATGTGCTAAGTCCACAATAAAACGAATAAATTAACAAAGCAAAAGTGCTAAATCCAAAATGTGGGAATTTCTCTTCCAAAACTTAGTGCAAATGAATTTTTGATCTAGTTTATTTAAATAGAGTAATTTAGTATAAATATTGCGTTTAAAAAATTGTAAAGCTTTAAAAGCTAAAAAAGCTACAATGTTTTTTGCTTCTCCTGTAAAATTTGAAAAAAACAATAAAATCGATGTTGATTGTTGTTTTTGTTATTAAACGCACTTAAAATTGTTTTAAAACAATTTAAAGAAGTGAAAATGTAAAAAATAGACACTGTGTCACACTAACAGTATATTATTTCACATAGAAATTCTTAGTATTTTAAAATTTAAACAAATAGATATCGTAAATATTAAAACCAAATATAAGCAATTTATTGGGAAAAAAAACACGTCAGATAGCGAACAGTGTTACTGAGTCCACATAAAGCGATTACTGTTAAAAACAAAATAATACATTTTTTTCTATGAATAGGGGTTTTTCCCGGGTATTTGAGTTATTTAATCTTCCCGATTCCCTGGGATTATTTATCGGGATCCTGGGAAATGAAAAAGGTGGCTATGATTCGAAAGCAGATGTTTATATTATAACATTTCTTTTTCATAAAAATTTTTTCTTCAAGGTTTTTTTAACTTTATATTTAAAAATCTTTTTATAAATAATTTGATATACTTGAGGTAAAGTGTTAAAAACTTAAAAAATCCGCCCACGTAACTAATACTTCAAAACTTCTACAAAGAAAGAGTTAACATTTTTTGAGGGAAGTGGTTATAAAACTCAAAATGTTGTATATTTGTTAAATACACTTTTAACTCTTCGTCCAACATCGATATAAAGTGAACGAGTATTTTCTGTAACAGGGCAATTTGTAAAAAATCAGAAACAGACTTTCTGACCAGTCAATAAACGCTTTGAGCATATTAAAAGATTATTTCCTAAGGGCCGTAAAAATAAAACAAGTAGGAGTGCTATATTCGGCCATGCCGAATCTTATATACCCTTCACAACGTGTAGTCATGCAATAACAGTAGTTTGTATCACCATTCATCTCATATGAAATACGTACATACATATAAAAAACATGCATATATAAAAACATCCCATTGTAAAATTAAAAATTAACGTATGTATGTTAAAAAAAAAATAAAAAAAAAATCTAAAAAAAAAAATTTAAAAAAAATAATTAAAATATAAATAATAAATATAAAACAAAAAAAAATACAAAAAAAATTAAAAAAAAAATTTTAAAAAATATAAAAATTTTTTGGCTCAGCTGGGATTCGATCCCACGTTTTATTTATTTATTTATTTAATATGTAAATCTATGCACAAGACTTGAAGTCTTATATTACAGCACAGAAATTAGTATTTAAAATATTACAAATGGCAAATAAATATAATAATAAAAAGAAAATAAAATAACAATTAAAAGAATAACTAAGAGTAACAAAATTTGAAAAATTATAAATTCATAAGTTATTAAAAAAGAAGTTGAAAAAGAAGAAAAAAAAAAGAAGTAAATTAATTTTGTGTATAAATAAAAAGATTATTAATAGAGATCAATTTGAATAAAAATGTAGGATGGCTTTTTTATAATTCACTTCATTGCTAAGTGTTTGTGCGCTATAAGGTAAAGTGTTCCAAAGACGGATGGCATGAATAAAGAATTGCCATTCAGATGTCAGAGTAGCATAATGAAAGGTAGTAAGTCTTCTGCCTCTGTTAAATCTTGAAAAAGTAAGCCTTTTATAAAGGTGATCAGGCTGTCGTTTATATATAATTTTGCGTATCATTATTAAAACTTTTGTTTTTAATAGGTTTTCAAAATCAATTCCATACAATTGTCGTGAAAACCAGGATACACTATTACGGCCTCTTAAGCCGAATACATACCGTGCGATGTTATTATATAGTACTTTCAGTTTTAAGTTGCTAATTGCGTCGCTGATAGCAAATAATTCGCAACCATAAAGTAAAGTTGGTATAAGATACGATTTGGCAAGAAGCATTCTTATTTTAATAGGTGTACAGTGTTGTGATTTCCAAAGAGTACGTAGAATTGAATACGTGCGACCGCAAGCATATATAATATGATCCTTCCAATTTAAATTACTATTAAAGATTATACCAAGATTTTTAGTTGAAATGCCAATATTAATTGGCTGATTATTGAGAAGAATTTGAGGCAAAGTTCCAATTGTTGTTGATCTTCGCTTAATGATAATACATTTTGACTTATGTGGATTTATGCTTAAGCCATTTGCGGAAGCCCAAAGATATATTCTATGCACGTCTTCATTAAGTTTTACTATACACTCATTCACTGATTCTTGTTTACAACTTATATAGATCTGCACATCATCTGCATACATTCTTATTTTACAAAACTTAAGGTGAGAAGGAAGATCATTCGCATAAAGTGAAAATAGAAGTGGTCCGATAATTGACCCTTGAGGAACACCTCTACTTACGGCAAGACATCTAGAAGTTAAAGTTGTTGTATATACATACTGACTTCGATGAATAAGATACGACAATAACAGACGTGTGGAAGTGGGCGAAAAATTAAACAAGTAACGTAGCTTGAATCCAAGTACAGCATGATAGTATCGAAGGCTTTCGAATGGTCTAGAAGTACTAAAAACGTAACATTATTTTTATCGATTTCTCTTCTTATAGTGCAGTTATGCAGCTATTATTGGATCTAAAACCAGATTGTTGGTCCGTAATTAGATTGTAACGATTCAAAAACGTAGACATTTGATTGTGAAGAAGTTTTTCAAAAGCTTTTGATAGAAATGGAAGAATTGCTATAGGTCTGTAATCGGAGTTTGCTTTGGGAATCGGTATTATTTTGGCTATTTTCCATTTAGATGGGTAAGTGCAAGTAGTAATAATCTTGTTAAACATATGACTTATTGTTGGTAGTAGTCCAGGTAAAAAAATTCTGAGAAACTTTGGGTTTAACTCGTCAGATCCAATAGCATTTGATTTAATTGATAAGCAACTATTCAAAACTTCAATTTGATTTACGCCAATGAAATTAAACTGATCTTGTTGATTGTTTGTACTGTTGATATGATTTAAGTAATAATTTTGATCAGCTTCAACCATAGATAAATTTACAAATTTTTCGTTAATCTCATCTACATCTGCATTAAAAACTGTGCGGTTTATGGACTTTCCTACACCAAGTTCAGAATGTATTGCCATTTTTTCTTAGATTCTAGAGCATTTGTAAATTTAGATGAGAAATAAGCAGTTTTTGCGTCTCTTATACATTTGTTTGTTGCATTACGAGCATAACGATATTCGTTATGCAGTTGATTGGTCTTAAAACGTTTCCAACGTGAATAAGCAATATCTCTTTGAGACATAGACTGTTTGATTATATTTGAAAACCAAGGCCTAACTTTTTTGCATGAAGTTTCGTTTTTAATGGCACAGTTCGTTCAAATAAGACATTAACGTTTTTCTCCAAAAAAGATAACTCATGGTCTATGGATTCCATAAAATATATAATTGACCAATCAATTTTATGAAATTCTTCCATCAACAAATTAAAATCGATGTTTCTAAAGTCACGATATGTTATCACTTTTTCAGATATTTGTGTTTTAAAATCATACGTCATGAAGATAAGGTCGTGCTTAGAAAAACAAGGTGCAGATAACTGATCATATAATAGAACTTTTGAAGGATTTGCAACAAAAATTACGTCTAGTAAGGTACTACTTGCTTTTGTAAAGTGTGTAGGCATCGTGGAATTTGTTGGAATTAATCCAAATGACCTCATATGGTCGCTTAGATGGAATTCAATTAAGATATTAGAATTAAAGTCACCAAGAATAGCCACATCTTCATACAACATAGAGAAATTATGTAAAATATCCATAAAAGAGTTTATAGGTATGCCATTATTTGGTCTGTAAGCCGAACAAAGAAGCATTTTTTTGCATTCCATCACAATTTCAATAAAGATATGTTCGATCTTATCATCAGTATTAGTAATCCGTGGTATATTATACTTGATTCCGTTTTTAACATATATGGCAACGCCGCCACCATGACTAGGTCTATCCGATCTTAATATGGAGTAACCATTTAAAGAAACAAAAAGTCATTGAAATCCCCATTAAACCAGGTTTCTGAAACACATATAATATCTATGTTCGAGTTTTCAAAAATTAATCTAAATTCATCAATTTTTTTTCCAAGACTTTGAGCATTTATATGGCAAACATTCAGACCATTCTTTTGTTTGCATAGTATTTTTAACATATTTACAGTACCGTCCTTAGAACTACTTCTTATGTTATTCATATTTAATAAAAACTGAAGGAATGTAAGGCGCACAAAAAATAGCAAGAAAACTTATTAATATCAACATTTTTATTATAAGAAACAAACTTACTAAACTGATAGTAGTATATACATATAAATATCATCACAGTTTAAAATATAAAAAACATAATAAAAAACATATATGTATATATAAATATAAACAAGTAACAGTGCTATATTCGGCCGTGCCGAATCTTATATACCCTTCACAACGTGTAGTCATGCAATAACAATTGTTTGTATCACCATTCATCCCATATAAAATACGTGCATACGTACACGTTAGAATAAATGTGGCATCGAATCCCAGCTGAGCCAAAAAAATTTTATTTTATTTTATTTAATATATTATTTATATTTTATTATTTTTTTAAAATTTTTTTTTTAATTTTTTTTAAAATTTTTTTTTGTAGTTTTTTTTTATTATTTTTTTCTTATTTTTAATATTTTTTTTTTTGTAATTTTTTTTGTTTGGTATGTTTTTTACATGTATGTATGTATGTATGTTGTTGTTGTAATTGTGAAAAAAAACGAGGTGGTCGTGGTTTTTTGCTCATATCTCAGAAAGTTATGGGGCGATTGTGCTGAATTTCAATAGCGATTCATTCCTGGATATTTCCAAGAGATTGATACCATATACAGATCTGAGAAACATATAGTTGCTTCTAAAAGTTGATTTCAACCAACACACGGACAGACGGTCAGGGCTTAATTGACTCCCCTCTTCATAAGATTTCAGAAAAAATATACTTTATGGGGTCGGAAATGAAAATTGTAGAAAATTCACACGGAATGACAAACCTATATATACCCTTTTGCACTGTGTGAAGGGTATAAAAAAATTAAAAAAAAATTTAAAAAAAAAAATTAAAAAAAAAATAATAAAAATATAAATAATATATTAAATAAAAAATTTTTTTTCGCTTAGCTGGGATTCGATGCCAGGTTTACTTAAACCAGTATATATGCATGTTGTTATTGTAATTGTGAAAAAAACGACGTGGTCGTGGTTTTTTGCTCATATCTCAGAAAGTTATGGGGCGATTGTGCTGAATTTCAATAGCGATTCATTCCCGGATATTTCCAAAATATTGATACCATACACAGATCTGAAGAACATATAGTTGCTTCTAAAAATTGATTTCAACTTTTTCTTTTCATAAGCTTTCAGAAAATATGTACTTTATGGGCTCGGAAATGAAAATTGTAGAAATTTCAAACGGATTGACAAAGCTATATATACCCTTGCGCACTACAGGTGAAGGGTATAAAAACGTATTGATAGTGCCGGTTAATTTGGAGAAAATTTCTGAGTAATTTTTTTTTAGTGTCAGTATTTTTTGTGAAAAAGAGAAAAGTTGTAAAATTTAAGTTTTTGAAAATATAATTTTTTTTATTAAAAAACTTGTTGAAAAGAGATAGACCGTAAATATATATAAAAAATTTTACTTAAATACTAAGTTAAAGCTAAAATCTTAAGTTAAAATTATTAACTATGTAAGTTCAAACTAAAAGTTAAATAAAACTGCACACTACAAAGATTACAAACTAAAAATTTATATAACTAAAATTAACTTACATAAATCAAAAATTTAAATAAAATTACAAACCACAGAAGTAGTAAACTAATGACTTATGAAACTCAATTGGAACTTAAAACTCAAAAGGTTTAATATAAGGCTTTGAATAACGCCATATAGTATATAAAAAAAAAGAAACTGAATACAATTAAAAGTAAATGAACACTTGCTGTAAAATAAATTCAGTGCCTAAATAAAAGATTCCGTGAAGTAGTTAGTAGTATATCTGCGAAGATTGAAGTATTGATTTGTACTGTTGCCGTCATTCTTATCTTCATCAGCTTTCTGACGTTGTCTATTGAAGGTTTTTCGTGCATCGGAGCCGGCCAGTATTCCTGGAAAGAGAAATATATAATTTGAGGTCAGATAATCTGCATCATTAGACAAAAGACAGACAATAGGACGTTTCACGGACATGTATTTATAAATATACAAGCTAATACCCGGTGTGCTTCGCCACCCCAAATTTTAATATTTAATTTATATGGCAGGTGCCACGCCCACTATTATTAATGCACCCATTTTTTCCATAAATGTTTATTTGAATATCAAAGTTGCCTTTGCAAAATTTTCATACTCTAATCGATATCGTTTTCCAGATATACGAATTTTAGTATTTGATTCATATGGTAGGTGCCACGCCCACTATTGATAATGCACCCATTTCTCGCTAAAATGTTCATTTGGGTGTCAAAGTTGCTCTTGCAAAATTTTACTACTCTAATCGATATTGTTTTCTAAATATACGAATTGTAGTATTTAATTCATGTGGCCACGCCTACTATTGCAAGTACGCCCATTTTTTACCCAAATGTTTGTGTGGATGTCAAAGTTTACCGTACTTAATTTAAGACTCTAGCTGCATTAACTTTCGTGATATATAATATTTAATACTTATTCTTTAATAGGGCCTATAGTTCCTTCCAGACATACAGAAAGATTCTGTGAAAATTTCAAGGAAATCGGTCCAGCCGTTTAACCGTCTATAATATATTTTTATATATATAGATTTTGTTTTTTTATAGTTTCTTTTTTTTATTAGGGAAAATTGTAAGATTGTAGTTTTTACCTTTGTCATTCCCCTCAGGAAATCTCAAGGGTGCGCGTAATTTGTTAGGGGTATGAGCTAATATCTTAGGCTATATATTCCGTAGGTACCGATTTTCCTTAATCTGAAAAAGAAAAAAAAATAATATATATAGGTAAATAATATATATATATATATATACTAAAACGCGATTAGTACCTCCCCGCCTTAGCACCTAACCCGTTTTAATACCCGAAATCTCCAGACACTATGTCCCCTTTCTGATTACGCAAGTTAGTTTTTTATTGTCTTTTATTTTCCTTTCAACTTGCTTTCACGTTTAGACTCAGCAATTACCTTGCCCAAGTTTCGTTCTGTTTTACTTATTATACCCTTTACACAGTAAAAAAGGGTATATATAGGTTTGTCATTCCATCTGAAATTTCTAGAATTTTCATTTTGTTGAAATCAACTTTCTGAAGCCCCATGACATCGCCTGGACCCGGTATTAGAATATCAGAAACATTCGGGAGTAGATCGGTATTTGAAAATCAGAAACATCGGTACATAAACAACTAAGATATGAGCAAAAAACCACGATCACCTCGTTTTTTTCACAACAACAACATACAACACAAACATACAAACGTGGTATACTGGTTAGAGTGAATGTGGCATCGAATCCCAGCTGAGCCAAGCCTTTTTTTTACCCTTCACCTGTGGTCCGTCTGTCCGTGTGTTGGTTGAAATCAACTTTTAGAAGCAACTATATGTTCCTCAGATCTGCATATGGTATCAATCTCTTGGAAATATCCAGGAATGAATCGCTATTGAAATTCAGCACAATCGCCCCATAACTTTCTGAGATATGAGCAAAAAACCACGACCACCTCGTTTTTTTTTTCACAATTACAACAACAACATACATACATAGATACATGTAAAAAACATACCAAACAAAAAAAATTACAAAAAAAAATATTAAAAATAAGAAAAAAATAATAAAAAAACTACAAAAAAAAATTTTAAAAAATTTTAAAAAAAATAATAAAATATAAATAATATATTAAATAAAATAAAATAAAATTTTTTTGGCTCAGCTGGGATTCGATGCCACATTTATTCTAACGTGTACGTATGCACGTATTTTATATGGGATGAATGGTGTTACAAACAATTGTTATTGCATGACTACACATTGTGAAGGGTATATAAGATTCGGCACGGCCGAATATAGCACTGTTACTTGTTTTATTTTATATATAGTATTTATATTTGTATTGTTTTTTTTAAAGTTTTTTTTTAATTTTTTTTTAAACACATACGTAAACTCAATTTATAATATTACAATGGGATGTTTTTATATATGTATGTTTTTTATATGTATGTACGTATTTCATATGAGATAAATGGTGATATAAACAATTGTTGTTGCATGACTACACGTTGTGAAGGGTATATAAGTTTCGGCTCGGCCGAATATAGCACTCTTGTTTGTTTTTATTTTGTTTACATTTCTTTTTTGTTTTTGGTTTCTCAATCAAAAACTTGCTTGTACTTTGCGTGTATGAGTAATTTTCTTGCTCTTAACCCGACCTTACCCCTTTTATCTATAAACACAAGATTTGAGCAAGTCTCTTGCGCAACAGCTACGTTTTCGTTAACAAATTGGCAAATGTCAACACGGTCCATATCTTTATCTAAAGGAAATTTAACACTTTTTGGTATTCTGTTGGCCATAATTGTGCTACTGCTAGATAACCCATATCATGTAAAGGGTTTAAAAGGGGGAGTGTTGTAAAAAACCTATCGAAATATATATGGCTTTGCTTTGGCAAATTTTCAATTAGTCTCATAACTATGGACGGCCTATGTCCAAGACCACAATCTTTGAAAGTCCCAGCTCCTTCGAAAACTTCGAAGTCAACCACGATTCCATCGGAGGTCGCACACACTAGATTTTTCAATCTAACGGGCCAGGGCTTTGACCTAATAACTTGTCGTGCAGGACACCTACCCGTTAACGGAATCATTTGCTCGTCAATTGAATAATTGGTGATCTCAGTTGCGAATTCGTTGCACCGTTTCCTAACCATGTCTATGACTGGTTGAATTCTCCATAGTTTATTTGATAATTCTGGTTGGGCATAGTCTGTGAAGTGTATGTCCGATCTAAGTTGTAGAAACTTGTCACGGGACATGGAGTTAAATATAGTAGGAACTCTACAACCATGGGACCAGTACATCGTTATGGCCGGATAACCAAGGCACCCCGTTATGATGGCACATCCGTAGAACCGTTTAATATCTGAAGCGGCGTAGCGCACTTTTTGGCCACGTTTACTCATTACATATATTTTGGTATATTTAACAACGTCTTCGTAATGAATTTCGTGAAAATATTTGCTTAGATATTCTAATGGAGTCTTGATGATGATTTCTTGATGACAACCTATTGATGTTGGAAGCTCAATATTAGGAAACGAAACACTTTTTCTTATATCCCGCCTTATCTGTTCTTTATATTGAGAAATCGATACTTGATCTACTAAAGCTGGTTCGTTAAAAGAGTTTGACTGCTCTGTCGATCTATCTTGTTGGTCGTTAGAAGATATGATCAAATCAATATTTTCAACACTTTCATTGGTTTCTTCTTCTGCGTTTGCATCAAAGGGACCCAACTTTCGTCTGCAGCATTATCGTCGTCACTGAAATCGGCATCAGACTCGTCCAATATATCCAAAACAGCTTCAACATCATCGTTGTTGTTGAGATAAAAAAATTTACGTATTAAATTACACAAGATAGCACAATCGTGAGCATAAATTAAAATGTTATGTTGTGCCTAATCAACACAATTGTGATATCTGTTTTTATTTTCACATAAAATAACTGTTACTACGCTAAAACTAACGTTGAGCAGTCAAATTATTTCACACATTCGTTACACAGTTAGCGAAAAATAGATTTTTATTTAAAAATATTTAACAAGAGTACTTACCATTTGGACGCATGTCAAAGAGGCGGTAAATAGTTTCTTGCCATATACGGCACCAGGGCCGGACGGTATTTTTCCGACTCTCCTACAAAGAAGCATTGACCTAATCGATATAAGGCTGGCGAACATTTTTACTACTTGCCTAAAATATGCGTATACCCCTGTGGAATGGAGGTAGGCGAGAGTAGTTTTCATACCTAAACCAGGGAAGGAAATCCTGAGACAAGATCTGACAATTCGTGCATCCACAATCGTCTCTGTCCAACCAACTATCTTTACGTTTGAGGGAAATGCAATCTCAATACACCATCGTACATCATATTCCATAGCAATGGTTCCAGCACTGATCCTTGTGGTAATCCGCCAGTGATTTAAAACCTCTTTATACTCACCTGTGTCAATATAATATACCAAAAGTCTATTACGAAAATAATGGCCAGTAGGTATTGGGGGATATTTAGTCGAGACAAAGCGGTTACATTTTTCTCCCAGTTTGCTGTATTAAAGGCATTATTGACGTCCAATGTTACAATAACACCTTTGTACCTTTTTTCCATCATTTTCCTTTGATAGCCTGTGCTGCAGTTTTCACAGCCACATCGACAGTAGATTTAGCATTCCTAAAGCCAAATGGTTATTGGATAACCCACTTACGGCATCAATGGAAGATTCCAGTCTATTACATACTGTCCTCTCTAACAACTTTTCACATAGTGCATAGTGGGTTATAAGAGGAGGGTTCATTCAGGGGCTTGTTATCCTTTGGTAAAAGGACCAATTTTTGCCTCCTCCATATTGATGGTAAAACTCCTTGACGTAAACACGATTTGTGTATGTATGTATGTATGCACAATTGTTGTTGTTGTGAAAAAACGAGGTGGTCGTGCAGTTCATTAATGTATTCATGTAAACACTTGCAGCGTTATAATAACAAACTGTGTGCTAACTAACAAAAAACAAGCAGATCGTTAGTTAGCACACTGTTTGTAAAAATGCATAACGCCTATGTTAAAATCATTTGTGTTTGCACCTAAATAAAATCACTTCGTGACCAGTTGAACCCCTGCAAAATCTCTTTTTGTGTTACTGTTTATGCCAAAGGTCTAAAACTCAAAAAAATAAGCGCTTTCGATAATTTTACCATTTTAATTTTTTAATTTTTCTATCACTCTATGTGATAGAGCTTATTGGTAAACTAGATTTAAGCCCAGAGTAATGTTTTTTTAATTAATTTTTTCACTATCTTGGCTGCTTCCGATAGTGAAAAAAAGAATGAAAATAAAATCATATTTACATAAGTTGGTGTCGCTTAGATTTTTCATGATGTTTACTATTCAGCAGTTTGAGCCAAACGCCTATTATAATATATCATTGTTATGCCAAAGGTCACTCAAAAAAACAACCGCTTCCGATAATTTTACCATTTTAATTTTTTCAGTCCCCGACTAACACTCAACACAATCGGTTAATCGTGCGGAGTTTACATAGTTCGTCAAAAAACAATTTCTTTTCGACTAGTGCAATTTTTTACATTAAATCTCTTAATTTTTTTCTTTCATCGAACATTCTTGTGTTATTGTTGTGTATCCAACATAAAAAAATTTTGCTATGCCCCCCGGGCACTCCTCTACAGAGGAATACCAGTGGCCGAATTACGGCATTCGATATCGATCGAAATTTTACTCGAACGATCGAGTTTTCTGTGCTTTAGGTATAGAGATTCTAATAAGAATTTTTAAATTTCGATCACGTTCGAATGCCGTAATTCGGCCCCAGTTTGCTTATTTGGCAGACAATCCTCAAAGCAAACGAAAAATACTCAACAAAGTCAGTCATTTAGTTGAGTTTCCTCCTTTTCCAACACCGAAGACTCCTTACCTTAAGTTTGTTGTCATCTCCGCAGTATATGAAAAAAACCGCTTTCCAAATACTCATGCTTTGCTATACATAGAGCACTTCATCTAATTAGTAAAGAAACTACATCAATTTCTCAACTTAGAGACGGTAATTTACTTTTATTGGTAAAAGATGATTCAATCAACTTCAACCAATGAACTGTTTGGCATTGGTCGTGTAACACGTAAACTGCACGACTATATTAACAAAAGGTACAATATATGCACCATACCTCAGTAAAATTCCAGAAAATTAAATAATAGATGAACTTAGCTCCCAAGGTGTCGTTGACGTTTATAAGTACGAAAAACCTCTAGACGGGAAAATGGCTTCATCGCGAGTTATGTTGCTAACTTTAAACCTGTACCATTTACCTAATTCCATAGATATTTCATGGTATAAGGTCAAGGTACGGGAATACATACCTATCCCCATGAGATGTCGTACTCCCTCTTGTGAGATTTTCAACCTTCCTCCACATTATACACAAGAATGCACTAGAACCTACTGCGCCAATTGCGCCGAAAAGAACCTTGCATCCTCTGTGGAATGCAAGAAATTCCAACAACAAAAGGAAATTTTAAAAATAAAAATTAGAGAGAAATGTTCAATGCGCCAGGCAATTTAGAAAACAGAACACAACCAATAGCCCAACTTCCTATTATACAATTGCAGCCAACATATCCACAATGACAAATCATAATAGTGCAGGCAAACAAATAGCAAAAAATTCCTCTATTCCTAACCCCATAACTTCCGAAAACAATCTATCAAACCCAATAACTAACAACATTACAAAACGAAAAATACCAAATTTAAATAATAATACAGATAACAAGGCAAGTAAAACAAAACACAAAAAACGAAAACAAAATAGCAAAAATATTACCACTGTAGTCGAAAATTTAAAAAAGCCACACCACCTGCCTGATTACCTCCTGCCAATCCCTCTTTAATATCAATAATGCAGACAATATAACCTCTCAATACCACTAACCAACCCCTCATGTACAATTGTGACCTATTAGAACTTAGTTCTGAAATTGATGCCCAAGAGATAGAGTTTATCGTTACAGACGACGAAACATCAAACTTAAAATCCAAAGAATATTTACATCACTCTCTTCCCACTCTATAATTACTTAACACTTATCTCACTCACGAAATTCCGTTTTTTATTTCTCTTTATTTATTTTTTTTTTAATTTTAAATGACTCTTATAATTATTCAGTGGAATATACGAGGGTACATTAATAATTACAGCAACCTTTGACTTTTATTAGCAGAGAAATGTCCTGATATAGTTTGCCTCCAAAAAAACTAAATTGAAAAACGATCTCACCGCAGTTACTCCTAAGGAATATACCGGGCATTTTTTTTAACCGTAATACCATATTAAAACAAGGTGTAGCCATCTTAATAAGAAAAAATATACCACGCAAAATTATACGGATAACTCCGTCGATTAACGCTCTTGGCCTAGAAATAAATTCATAAATGACTCGCTTTTTTCAGTTTATTTTTCCCCCCAAACCCCAGTCATAAATTCGGATTTAGTTAATCTTATTGACAGCACCAATACTCCTGTCTTAGTTGTTGACGATTTTAATGCTTGGAGTCCTCTATGGGGCTCTCCTTTTACGAATAATAGACGCACCTGTCTTGAACATTTCCTAAACAACAGAAATCTGTTTATAGTTAACGACCGCTCACCGACATATATAAACACGCACATTCTCACATATTAATTTATCCATAGCATCAATCCCTCTTTTGCCAATTTGTGAATGGAGTATTATAAATGACCTACATAAAAGTGACCATTTCCTAATTAGTTTAGAACTACATTTTAACAATCCCACAATATTTTATCCTTTTGAAAATTTAAGACCAAAAACGCTAACTGGGATCTGTACCGCACAAAAATTTTACAACACAGTAGCAACTTTGAAACAACTGATGACACAAATTAAGGTCAATCGGCTTTCGGCAAACAATAGTATTCCCCATACTTCTGGTGGTAGTATAGTAAGTATAATTATTCAGTAGAATATACGAGGGTACATTAATAATTACAGCAACCTTTAACTTTTATTAGCAGAGAAATGTCCTGATATAGTTTGCCTCAAAAAAAACTAAATTGAAAAACGATCTCACCGCAGTTACTCCTAAGGAATATACCGGGCATTTTTTTTAACCGTAATACCATATTAAAACAAGGTGTAGCCATCTTAATAAAAAAAAATATACCACGCAAAATTATACGGACAACTCCGTCGATAAATGACTCGCTTTTTTCAGTTTATTTTTCCCCCCAAACCACAGTCATAAATTCGGATTTAGTTAATCTTATTGACAGCACCAATACTCCTGTCTAAGTTGTTGACGATTTTAATGCTTGGAGCCCTCTATGGGGCTCTCCTTTTACGAATAATAGACGCACTTGTCTTGAACATTTCCTAAACAACAGAAATCTGTTTATAGTTAACGACCGCTCACCGACATATATAAACACGCACATTCTCACATATTAATTTATCCATAGCATCAATCCCTCTTTTGCCAATTTGTGAATGGAGTATTATAAACGACCTACATAAAAGTGACCATTTCCTAATTAGTTTAGAACTACATTTTAACAATCCCACAATATTTTATCCTTTTGAAAATTTAAGACCAAAAACGCTAACTGGGATCTGTACCGCACAAAAATTTTACAACACAGTAGCAACTTTGAAACAACTGATGACACAAATTAAGGTCAATCGGCTTTCGGCAAACAATAGTATTCCCCATACTTCTGGTGGTAGTATAGTAAGTATAATTATTCAGTGGAATATACGAGGGTACATTAATAATTACAGCAACCTTTAACTTTTATTAGCAGAGAAATGTCCTGATATAGTTTGCCTCAAAAAAAACTAAATTGAAAAACGATCTCACCGCAGTTACTCCTAAGGAATATACCGGGCATTTTTTTTAACCGTAATACCATATTAAAACAAGGTGTAGCCATCTTAATAAGAAAAAATATACCACGCAAAATTATACGGACAACTCCGTCGATTAACGCTCTTGGCCTAGAAATAAATTTATAAATGACTCGCTTTTTTCAGTTTATTTTTCCCCCCAAACCCCAGTCATAAATTCGGATTTAGTTAATCTTATTGACAGCACCAATACTCCTGTCTTAGTTGTTGACGATTTTAATGCTTGGAGTCCTCTATGGGGCTCTCCTTTTACGAATAATAGACGCACCTGTCTTGAACATTTCCTAAACAACAGAAATCTGTTTATAGTTAACGACCGCTCACCGACATATATAAACACGCACATTCTCACATATTAATTTATCCATAGCATCAATCCCTCTTTTGCCAATTTGTGAATGGAGTATTATAAATGACCTACATAAAAGTGACCATTTCCTAATTAGTTTAGAACTACATTTTAACAATCCCACAATATTTTATCCTTTTGAAAATTTAAGACCAAAAACACTAACTGGGATCTGTACCGCACAAAAATTTTACAACACAGTAGCAACTTTGAAACAACTGATGACACAAATTAAGGTCAATCGGCTTTCGGCAAACAATAGTATTCCCCATACTTCTGGTGGTAGTATAGTAAGTATAATTATTCAGTGGAATATACGAGGGTACATTAATAATTACAGCAACCTTTAACTTTTATTAGCAGAGAAATGTCCTGATATAGTTTGCCTCAAAAAAAACTAAATTGAAAAACGATCTCACCGCAGTTACTCCTAAGGAATATACCGGGCATTTTTTTTAACCGTAATACCATATTAAAACAAGGTGTAGCCATCTTAATAAGAAAAAATATACCACGCAAAATTATACGGACAACTCCGTCGATTAACGCTCTTAGCCTAGAAATAAATTCATAAATGACTCGCTTTTTTTAGTTTATTTTTCCCCCCAAACCCCAGTCATAAATTCGGATTTAGTTAATCTTATTGACAGCACCAATACTCCTGTCTTAGTTGTTGACGATTTTAATGCTTGGAGTCCTCTATGGGGCTCTCCTTTTACGAATAATAGACGCACCTGTCTTGAACATTTCCTAAACAACAGAAATCTGTTTATAGTTAACGACCGCTCACCGACATATATAAACACGCACATTCTCACATATTAATTTATCCATAGCATCAATCCCTCTTTTGCCAATTTGTGAATGGAGTATTATAAATGACCTACATAAAAGTGACCATTTCCTAATTAGTTTAGAACTACATTTTAACAATCCCACAATATTTTATCCTTTTGAAAATTTAAGACCAAAAACGCTAACTGGGATCTGTACCGCACAAAAATTTTACAACACAGTAGCAACTTTGAAACAACTGATGACACAAATTAAGGTCAATCGGCTTTCGGCAAACAATATTATTCCCCATACTTCTGGTGGTAGTATAGTAAGTATAATTATTCAGTAGAATATACGAGGGTACATTAATAATTACAGCAACCTTTAACTTTTATTAGCAGAGAAATGTCCTGATATAGTTTGCCTCAAAAAAAACTAAATTGAAAAACGATCTCACCGCAGTTACTCCTAAGGAATATACCGGGCATTTTTTTTAACCGTAATACCATATTAAAACAAGGTGTAGCCATCTTAATAAGAAAAAATATACCACGCAAAATTATACGGACAACTCCGTCGATTAACGCTCTTGGCCTAGAAATAAATTCATAAATGACTCGCTTTTTTCAGTTTATTTTTCCCCCCAAACCACAGTCATAAATTCGGATTTAGTTAATCTTATTGACAGCACCAATACTCCTGTCTAAGTTGTTGACGATTTTAATGCTTGGAGTCCTCTATGGGGCTCTCCTTTTACGAATAATAGACGCACCTGTCTTGAACATTTCCTAAACAACAGAAATCTGTTTATAGTTAACGACCGCTCACCGACATATATAAACACGCACATTCTCACATATTAATTTATCCATAGCATCAATCCCTCTTTTGCCAATTTGTGAATGGAGTATTATAAACGACCTACATAAAAGTGACCATTTCCTAATTAGTTTAGAACTACATTTTAACAATCCCACAATATTTTATCCTTTTGAAAATTTAAGACCAAAAACGCTAACTGGGATCTGTACTGCACAAAAATTTTACAACACAGTAGCAACTTTGAAACAACTGATGACACAAATTAAGGTCAATCGGCTTTCGGCAAACAATAGTATTCCCCATACTTCTGGTGGTAGTATAGTAAGGACGAAAACTGTTCCAAAAAGATAGCTAAATGCAAATCATTTGAGGAATTCACAGAACAACTTAACCCCGCCTGCCAATTTAATGCAAGGAATCCGGAAATTAACGGGACACTACGTACCACATTTAATAAACTTAATTTCCTTTAACGGTAACGTTATAACAAACTCCTACGACGTATCAAATACTTTTGCTCAACACTGGTCAGACTGTTCAAGAGACTCCACATTTTTCCAACAATTTCAAAATATAAAAACACAAACATTAACATCTTCGAAACGCCATTTAATATGAAGGAACTGGCCCACATCTTCGACACATCCAGGGGAAAAATCCCTGAAATGGATAAAAAATTCTCCACATAGTTTTAAGGATCGCATATTGAAATCATTTAATAACGTTTTTGACTCAGGTGTAATTCCACAATTTTTCATAACAGCCTTAGTCATTCCGATATAAAAAAATGGCAAACCTATGGAAAAGGTTGACTCTTTTAGACCCATCTCATTATTACCGTGTTTGACTAAGATCATGGAGAAAATGATTTCAAGACGTCTAATGTGGTATATGAAAAAGCATAATCTTCTGTCATATAATCAAACTGGTTTCCAACCAGGTCTGAGTACAATTAACACATTACTTTTTTTATACCATTTGATATGTAACAAGTAAGAGTGCTATATTCGGCAGTTCCGAATTTTATATACCCATGCAATAACAATAGTTTGTATCACCATTAATCTCATATAAAATACGTACATACATATACAAAACATCCTATTGCAGAATTATAAATTGAGTTTACGTATGTGTTTCCAAAAAAAAAATATTTAAAAAAAAAATAAAAAAATGTATTAAAAACAAAACAAAAACAATAAAAAATATTACAAAAAAAAAATTAAAAATAAATAAAAAAAAATAATTTGATGCCACGTTTACTCTAACCAGTATACATATATGTATGTTGTTGTTGTAATTGTGAAAAAAAACGAGGTGGTCGTGGTTTTTTGCTTATATCTCAGAATGTTATGGGGTGATTGTGCTGAATTTCAATAGCGATTCATTCCCGGATATTTCCAAAAGATTGATAATTCATAAATCTGAGGAACATATAGTTGCTTCTAAAACTTGATTTCAACCACAGGTGAAAGGTATAAAAATTTAAAAAAATTAAAAAAAATATACATAATAAAATAAAAAAATTATTAAAAAAAAAATAAAAATTTTTAAAAATAAAAAAAAATAAAAAAAAAAATTACAAATATAAATATAAATAATAATATATAAAATAAAAAATAACAAAACAAATAATAAAAAAAATTTATAAAAAAAGTTTTTTTTTGGCTCAGCTGGGATTCGATCCCTCGTTTTCTCTAACCAGTATACCACGTTTGTATGTATGTGTGTTGTTGTTGTGTTAAAAAAAACGACGTGGCCGTTGTTTTTTGGTCATATCTCAGTTGTTTTATGTACCGATGTTTATGATACCGATCTACTCCCGAATATTTGAGATATTTTAATACCTCACCCGGGTCCAGGCGATGTCGGGTGGCTTCAAAAAGTTGTTTTCAACATACACACGGACAGACTGACAGATCTTGATCGACTCCCCTATTCATAAGCTTTCAGAAAATGTATACTTTATGGGGTCGGAGATGAAAATTGTAGAAATTTCACACAGAATGACAAACCTATATATATTCTTTTTCACTGCGTGAAGGGTATAAAAACCGGTCTATGAAAAGACATACATCCATTCTTTCAATTGGTTTGACAAAATTCGTGTACATATTGTGAAATTAGTAGAATGGTCGATAGGACCAAAGATATACAACTTTATAACATCATTCTTAACAAACCGTAAATTTGAAATACGAATCAATAATTCAATTTCAAAACTATTTCCATTCAATAATGAAATCCCCAAGGAATCCCCATTATTCGTTAATTTATTATTGCTGTTGATGACTGAAGTCGCTTTTTAAATACCAATAAAAAAATAAGTCGCTGCTTACATGCGAACGATCTCTATATTAAAAGCAATGAGCACTCATGTGACGAAATTAAAAATAATTTGAAATAATTGACAACTGGTCCACATATTCAGGTGCAAATATTTCGTTTGAAAAAACGAAAGAATTACACATTTGCAAAAAACGAGATTGTAGCAATGCTAGCATTAAGTTTAGGAACATCACTGTAAATAACGTAGATAACTGTATTATACTAGGACTTAATATTGACAGTAAATATAATTTTAAATATATATCATTGTAATTGCCTAAAACACGAATTAACAAAGAAATTGAATATTATTTAGTTCCTCTCATCAGCAAAAAGTTGAATGTATACAAACAGCCTCCTCAGATTGTTAAAAGTAGTTATGATTGCAAAAATTGATTATGGATTAGTGATATACGACAAAGCATCAAGATCTGATCTACCAAAAATCGAGAGCGTACTAAATGCTTCGATTAGGGCCAGCTTAAGAGCTTTTAGAACAACACTAAAAACCTACGAGCAGAAGCTGGAATCGACAACTTACATCGCCACGCAAACAAAATAAAGTGTAGACTATTACACAAAATAGTATTTGCAAATTCCCGACTTCTTCGTAAACAAATTTCAATGCTTAAAAAAAAGAAAAGTGAACAAAAGTTTTCATCTACTCTCTCCCACCTGTACAAAATGACAAGTAAATTTAACTATAATAAATGTACTTTCCCAAAGGAAAGCTTTCCTCCATGGCTTTTAGAACCCAAGTCATTTGTAAATAACCTGATATCGTACAACAAAAAACAGACACCACCAAAAGTATATAAACAAATATTTACCGAAACGTTTGCAAAATATAAGGGAAGTGACAATTTATGTATACAGATGGTTCGAAAACTTCAACCAACATTGGATTTGCAGTGCTTAACGAATACCTAGCCTACTTTATGTCGGGACTTCTAGCTAAAAACGCTACAATATTTGAAGCCGAAGCTATCGCAGTTGCTGAAGCTCTTAAATTAACAAGAAGCCTGAACAAAAAAACCATTATATGTACCTAAAGCAGGTCCGTTTTTAAAGAGGCGAAAAGTACTAGAAACACAAATGAGACAATTGTCCTAATTCAGCAACTCCTAATGGAAATGAACAACAAGGCAAAACTTTTTTGCGTACCCAGTCACATCGGAATAACTGGAAATGAAACAGCCGATCTCGCTGCCAAAGAAACGTATAACCCTAACCACTCTTTTCTCCAATAAGTAAGAGTGCTATATTCGGCCGTGCCGAATCTTATATACCCTTCACAACGTGTAGTCATGCAATAACAGTAGTTTGTATCACTATTCCATATGATATACGTACATACATATAAAAAACATACATATGTATATAAAAACATCCCATTGTAAAATTATAAATTTACGTATGTATGTTAAAAAAAAATTTAAAAAAAAATTTTTTTTTTTTAAATTTTTAAAATATATACCTATATAATAAATATAAAAAATAAAAAAAAAATATTTAAAAAAAAATTAAAAAAAAAATAATAATAATATAAATAATATATTAAATAAAAAATAAAAAAAAATAAAAAAAAAATTAAAAAAAAATATAAAAAAATAAAAAAAAAATTTTTTTGGCTCAGCTGGGATTCGATGCCACGTTTTCTCTAACCAGTGTGCACGTTTGTATGTATGTATGTTGTTGTTGTAATGTTGTTTTTGTGGAAAAAAAATCGAGGTTGTCGTGGCTTTTTGCTCATATCTCAGTTGTTTTTGTAACGATCTTTCTGGTTTTCAATACCGATCTACTCCCGAATATTTCTGATATTTTAATACCTCACCCGAGTCCAAGCGATGTCGGGGGGCTTCAAAAAGTTGATTTCAACATACACACGGACAGATGGTCAGACGGACAGACTGACAGGGCTTAATCGACTCCCCTATTCATAAGCTTTCAGAAAATATATACTTTATGGGGTCGGAAATCAAAATTGTAGAAATTTCACACGGAATGACAAACCTATATATACCCTTTTTCACTGTGTGAAGGGTATAAAAATGGAGAAATTATAACCATATGTACCGCGAAATCAATCCAGAAAAAACAAGTAAGAGTGCTATATTCGGCCGTGCCGAATCTGATAATACCCTTCACCATCATGTATATTTAAGAATCCACAACCCATATGTATCCTTTGCAACAATGCACCGTTAACTATAATACACATCTTAGCCGACTGCTCTTCGCTGCGGAATATTCGTTTAAATATACATATGTAATTCAGTTAATATTATTAACTTACTAACCATTCCATCTGAAAAAAACATAACTTTAATCAATAAATATTTAAAACGTATAAACATTCAACATGAAATCTAACAATAAAATAAATTTTACATTAATATAAATTTTATATAATTTTAAGTTAAAATCTCTTTGTATGAAAATTACTTCCAAGCCGATAACTTACGTTGCTAGTGCTTTAGTCTTTAAGATTTATTATAATTTTAAATTGTAATAACATTTGAATCAATAATAATAATAATTTTTCATTTTTCTATCACCCTATGTCTACTGTCGGACTTGCCTTCGAGAATGCGTGTCTTCTTACGGTAGTGGATGAAAAGGATTCTACTCCATGGTGGAGTAGTGAATTGGAATCCATGAAGAGGGACACGAGGAGGTCCTTTAATCGTTACATGAGGGTGGGAATCCTAGCTTATGGGACGAGTATAAGCGAAGAAGAAGGACCTGAAGAGAACTATACGTCTTCGGAAACGAAGTACGTGGAGGGAATTCTGCTCCGGCGTGATGGATACATCTGAAGTGGGGAGACTGCAGAGGATGGTGTCTAGAGACCATGTCTTCAGAATGGGGCTTATTCGCAGGAGCGATGGCGGCATGACGGAGATTATGGAGGGGACATTACGGTCGCTGATGGAGGTACATTTTCCTGGAAGTTTCATTTCGAATGAGTCATGGGTTCCCGTTAACCGGGGAGCCAGTGAGGTAAGGCGAAGGGATGCTGAAAGAACAGTAACTCTGAATGGGGTTAGAAGTGCAATTTTTGTCTTTTGCCCCATTTAAGGCGGCTGGGATGGATGGGATATTTCCTGTATTACTGTAGTGGGGCATGAACACTCTACTTGTGGTGATTAGGGAAATATTTGTTGCCTGTCTTTCGACAGGGTATATTCCGGTGGCATGGAGGGAGACCAGGGTGGTTTTTCTTCCCAAACCGGGGTAGAGGGACTATACGGAGGCAAAGTCGTTCAGGCCGATCAGTCTTACATCCTTTCTATTGAAGGCAATGGAAAGGGTGTAGGTTGACTTCCTGAAGGAGAACACGCTGATGGATAGGCCATTGAGTGGGAGTCAGACCGTTTACAGGGCTGGGAGGTCTACTGAGACTGCACGAACTGGTTAGGGTTGCTGAGAGGGAGGTTTTCAATGGTCATCTG
Source organism: Phyto melanocephala (assembly GCA_941918925.1). Classification (NCBI taxonomy): domain Eukaryota; kingdom Metazoa; phylum Arthropoda; class Insecta; order Diptera; family Rhinophoridae; genus Phyto; species Phyto melanocephala. The sequence goes on from OW799237.1 coordinate 51,656,732, forward strand.
ACTTTGTCCGTATTTATGGACATAGAGGGCACTTTTGATAGGATCTCTTTTGATAGACTGGGAAATGCTCTCGATGAGCGACGGGTCGATTCTGTTGTGGTAAAGTGGATCGGCGCCATGCTCAGATGTAGGGCAGTGAATCTCAGGAGCGGAAGGACCAGGATTCGGGGAAGGGTGGTCAGGGGATGTCCGCAAGGAGGGGTCTTATTACCTCTGCTGTGTAACATAACTGCGGGCAGTATTCTCAGGAGACTGGAGGTAATGGGCATACATACGGTAGGGTATGCAGATGATGTGGCAATTATGGTTGGTGGTAAGTTCATGGAGACCATTTTAGGTTGCATGAGACAGGCGCTCAGAGTAACTGAAGAATGGTGTTGTGAACAGGGACTAACCATAAATGCTGGCAAGTCGGATGCTATGCTCTTCACGCGGAGAAGGAAGAGCATAGAGATTGAATCCTTAATGCTTTTTGGAACCGAGATCAACGTGTCCAGGAAAGTGAAATATCTGGGGGTAATGCTGGATATGAAACTAACCTTGAATGATCATGTTGTGACAAGGGTACAGAGGGCAAAGAGGATTCTGCATCAGTATAAACGGGTTTGCGGTCGGAAGTGGGGAATCTCACCTAAGGCTGCACACTGGATTTACACAATGGTGGTGAGACCGACGATCACTTACGCATCTGTTGTCTGGTGGCCGAAGGTCTCTCAGGCGACTGTTAGGCGGAAGTTGGACGGGGTTCGAAGGATTGCTTGCATTGGTATATGTGGCGCGATACGTACCACACCAACGCAAGCGATGGAGGCAATGCTGGGATTGCTGCCGTTGGACTTATTTGTAAGGGAGACAGCGGCAAGATCGGCGATTCGGATGCGAAGCGATGGCATGTGGTATCGCTTTGGATCGGTTTTGGGGCATAGGAGAATCCTGGACCTCGTGGATAAAGAGGTTAGGAAGGCTCAGATGCCGATGGAGCGTATGAGTCGGGTGAAAGTGGTCGAAAGGCTACATCACACGCTCATAGCGAATGAACGATGAGTGCATGGAGAATGACATCAATATCTTTACTGATGGGTCCTTTATGGACAGAAGGGCAGGTGCTAGTGTGTACTCTTCTGAGTCGAACTTATCCTGCAGCCTGAATCTGGGGGAGTACGTATCAGTCTATCAGCCAGAAATGCTTGGTTTGCTGAACGCGTTGGACCACCTGTTGGAATGTCGAGTGTATGGGAAGAGACTACTTATTGCATTTTCCAACCAATCGGTTATAAAACGTATGCAGCGGATAGATGTGAACTCCTCTTTTTTGCTTAAGTGTGTTCTAAAGTTCAATAGGTGTGCCTCTACAAATGAGATAACGCTGATGTGGGTTAAGGGACACGTGGGCATAGCTGGGAATAAGACTGCTGACAAACTTGCGAAGAAGGGGTCTAAGGCTGCATTCTGCGGACCGGAACTCAGAACTGCTCTGGGCAATGGGTTAGTGCGGGCGAAGATCTTTCAATGAGTGAACTCTATGAACTTGCGAAGGTGGATGGAGGAAACCACGTGTAGACAGGCTTGTTTGGTGCTCAGGGAGCCTCTTGGCAGGGGTGCAGTGAAGATACCCGGAGTATGATGAGCTGGATCACTGCGTTGATTACAGGACATAGTAACTTCAAATATCATCTGAAGAGGATGCAGATCGTGGATGATGATATTTGTAGAATGTGCCTGGAGGATGCCGAGACAGCAGCGCATGTAGTATGCGAGGGTCCGGCGTTGGCGAGCGGAAGATTAAGGATCACAGGCAAGCACACATTCACCCCAATTCTAAATAACAATTCCCTGGGTATTTTTTCCCTATTCCCTGTTTCCCTATTCTAAATAATTTCTCCCGGGGAAATTTGTTCCCTTTCCCTTTTCCCTTATTCTAAATGAACTTCGAAATTGGGAAATTGTTCCCTGGGAAAAAAGTAGGTATTACGAAAGGCAATTAAAGGGAGAATGTAATAACAATTTTTGGGAAAAAATCCGCCAACAAATTCAAAGGAAGTTGTGACAAAAATGTAAGTATTTAAATTGTAATAAATATTGTAATTTATTGTTACTTTTGGGATAAAAACAACAAACAGGAAGCAGAATAATGAATTGTTTTTTAGTTTTAAGATAATTTTTATTTATCTTTTTTTTAACTTTTTAAATTTTTGTAATAAAACGTTATATTTTTTAATTGATTTTTCAAGCTCGAAGTCTTTATAAATATTTGTTGATTTATTTATTATTCAATATTTCGCTACTCCTTTGTGTAATAATAAATAAGTCAACAAATATTTATAAATACCTCGAGCTTGAAAAATCAATTAAAAAATTTTATAAAATAAAGGCCAAATAAGAGCAATAAGAAAATGTTATATTTATTTAAAAAATGTATATAAATACTACATACATATATAAGAAATGGCTTTATTACAGAAATTTATTAGAGATTATTCGAATACTTTTTCTAATATTTTTGTATTATATTTTCTAATATTTTGGGCAATGGAGAAATATTTTGGTGAGTCTAAGGATACCACATCATTATCCTGAGCGCTCAAATAATCTACATCGTTTACTTCAGCATTGCATTTAAAATGAATGCAGATATTATACAACGCACAGCAAAATTTTGTTATTTTAGCAGCCTTTTTTGGAGCGTAGTGCAGCTGTCTACCACCAAGAATGCACCTCCATCTATTTTTTAAAACACCATTAATGCGTTCAACCACATTTCAACACTGAATTTCAACAGACTCATCCTGTGGGCAAAAAAATGCATGTTTAATTTATGAATTGTCTGTTATCATTCAAAACTTTACCAAGAAGCCAATAATTGCTGCCACCTCTAAGGTCTTCTTGCTCAAGGTGAGCACGCAATTCGCCAGAATTCCAAATAAATGAATCGTGATACGTACTGAATCCTCAGCTCATGATCACAGACCTTTAATTTTTTGAGTTCCGTCAACACATCCAATAACGTTTTGAATGCCATACTTCACATAAAGAGCTAACGCAACTTTCCGTTTTTGCACTTCTGCAGAAAGTTATCTACATTGGGCGTAAATATATATATATGTTCCTCTAACTCCCACTGGAGCATAGGGCGCCTTTTAGGGTTCTTACGTTCCAGTGTCCAATCATAGTCCTTGTTCGATATGCAAAGGTCGTCATCAAAGGTTTCGGTTTATCATTTAGAGGCTGTTTGTTTGGCGATTCGTTAGCAATGAGGTTTTCGGAAAAGTGGATTGCTAGTCCTCCTTTCTTAGATTGGTGATAGGGCTGCTATCTTCGCGTCCAATCCCACGTTGCATTCATGCTTCAGCAAAATTTTATTTACCCACTGGCCTGAGACGTCAGGATCTACCATGACCATTTAGGCTACATGACTGGTTGCCTTCTCACTCTAGCTAGCTTCTAGCGGATGCTGGTAAGCCATTGCCCGGGAAATACTTGGTCTAGGACCGGCAGTAGTGAGGTGCTTGAACAGTCAACAGAGGAATCATTTCTGGTCACTCCCAAGTGAATGACGGGCAGAAACTTTCCACACTACGTGCACCTCTGCAGAAAGTCCCATTTCCCAATTTCCCCATTGGGCGTAAATGTTCCTTATATATTAATAACTTCTGCCAGAACTTTGCTAACACTACACTGAGCCACAGACACACCGTAATCTTTACCAATACCCGTTTGGTACAAACCTTCAGCAAAGAAGCGGAAAGTCGCACTTAATTTCACGATTGGAGAAATTGCAAAGGACTTACGTTTGGGCTGAATACCTTAACACGTCTAACAGATATTTGAACGCCGGTGTATTTACTCTGTAATATTTTTCTAACCTTTCAAAAGTAAAATTTACAAAGTGTGCGGCAACTCACGTGGGTTGCTGGCGTCACTTAGCATTTTCCTTTCTACCCTTTGCTTATTCTTGTGCTTCAGAGTTTTCTGCTTCAGCTGTTATTATTATCAACGCCACAATAAACTTTTTTGTTCACTTTTAACAATTTTTTTTATTATTTACGAATATTCACTTTTTACGCAAAAAATTATTAGCAAATATTTTGTCAAGACAAAACAGCAAAAGCAAACAGCTCACTTCGAAAATGTAAAATTCTCTCTCCCTTGTTATTCCCTTCCCCGACTGTTTAGAATAGGGGAATTTTATTTGCGGGAAAAATTAATTCCCGGGGAATTCAATTCCCTCATTCAATGCGATGAGGATTGTCGGCAGTGTGAAATCGCAAACGCCGGATGTGGCGCGGGACTAAGTGATTGAAGGTATACTGATCGGTGGACACGAAATCACTGAGGAGCGAAGGGGGTCGAAAAGGGACCCGTGATAGTAGTGGTCTGCTTCGATATTCCCCCTACATGTGTGTATCACCCTACGTGATAGAGTTTATTGGTAAACTAGATTTAAGCCCAAAGTAATAGTTTTTAAGTCATTTTTCACTAACTTGGCTGCTTCCGATAGTGAAAACAAGTAAGAGCGCTATATTCGGCCGTGCCGAATCTTATATACCCTTCACAACGTGTAGTCATGCAATAACAGTAGTTTGTATCACCATTATTCCCATATTAAATACGTACATACATCTATAAAAACATCCCATTGTAAAATTATAACTTTACGTATGTATATTAAAAAAAAAATAAAAAAAAAATAAAAAAAAATATTAAAAAAAAAATTAAAAAAAAATATTTAAAAAAAAAATTATTTAAATATATGTACTTATATAATAAATATAAGACAAAAAAAAAATAAAAAAAAAAATTTAAAAAAAATTTAAAAAAAAAATTAAAAAAAAAATAATAATAAAAATATAAATAATATATTAAATAAAAAATAAAAAAAAATTAAAAAAAATTTTTTTTTGGCTCAGCTGGGATTCGATGCCACGTTTTCTCTAACCAGTATACACGTTTGTTTGTATGTATGTTGTTGTTGTAATGTTGTTTTTGTGAAAATAAAATCGAGGTGGTCGTGGGTTTTTGCTCATATCTCAGTTGTTTATGTACCGATGTTTCTGAGTTTCAATACCGATCTACTCACGAATATTTCTAATGTTTTAATACCTCACCCGGGTCCAAGCGATGTTGTGCGGCTTCAAAAAGTTGATTTCAACATACACACGGACAGACGGTCAGACGGACAGACTGACAGAGCTTAATCGACTCCCCTATTCATAAGCTTTCAGAAAATATATACTTTATGGGGTCGGAAATGAAAATTGTAGAAATTTCACACGGAATGACAAACCTATATATACCCTTTTTCACTGTGTGAAGGGTATAAAAATTATTATATACATATATAAAATATATAAAACAAAAAAAATTATATATTTATATTTTATTCGAACTTTTTTCTATATATTAAATTTTAATGTGAACCATTTTTTATTTTGGCTTAAGTTCATTTGTTCTTTTTTTTTTTATTTAATTTTAAAATTCAAATTATTTCAAAATATTTCTGATATTTTAATACCTTACCCGTGTCTAACCTATGTCGGGGGGCTTCAAAAAGTTGATTTCAACACACACACGGACAGATGGTCAGACGGACAGACTAACAGGGCTTAATCGACTCCCCTATTCATTAGCTTTCAGAAAATATATACTTTATGGGGTCGGAAATGAAAATTGTAGAAATTTCACACGGAATGACAAACATATATATATCCTTTTTCACTGTGTGAAGGGTATAAAAAGTATGAAAATTAAATCATCTATATATTGTTTTTATTTATTCGAGCTTAAGATCACTTTTTTTTTTTTTTTTTTTTTTTATATAAAAATTATTTTTTTATTCCGATATTTCGCTACCACATTGGGTAGCTTCTTCAATTTATAACAATTAACAATTAAAATATTAAAATTGTTCAAAAACAAATTGTTTAAAAAAGGCGGGAAAATTTTTTGTTTACATTTAAAATAACAAACGAAAATTCAAATACATACATATATCATAAAAAATATTTTTGTCAACAATTTTACAATTTTTTCAAAAAAGGCGGGAAAATTATTTTGTCAACATTTAAAATATTGTACAAACAAAAATTTAAATACATACATATAAAATATTACAATTTACAAAACCTTTTCAAATATTATACAAACAAAAAATACAGATATTATACAAACAAAAAATACAGATGCATATAATATAATTATATTAAAACTAACTAACTAAAAAACTAACATAGTTCTAGACCTTATTAACTAATAGCCTATAATTCTGTGCAACATTAGCTGTATCAGTCTTATAATTAATTCTTTGTGTATACGGTACTTTTATAATTTGCAACATTTCCAATATATATCTACGTCTATAGTTATCCTCTGTATTTAAAACTGTTGTGTTTTCAAAATCAGGATAATGATTGGAATTAGTGCAGTGTAATGATAATGCAGTTTTTTGTGCAGTTGTTGTGTTCCTGTTTTTTTGGTCTGACTTATGTCCAGCTAACCTAGTTTTAAGTTTATTTTTCGTTGTACCTACATATACCTTATCACATTTTTCATTATCATTACCACTACATGGTATTCTATAAACTAAATTAGACCTATCGAATTTATCTATTCTATCTTTCGTTTTACTAAATAATCTACCTAATGTGTTATACATTTTATGGGCCATTGTATATTTCCTACTGTCATAAATCTGAGATTTCTCCAGTCTTTCAGATAAAAGAGGAACATAAGTTACTGATTTATGAATTTTAGGTTCAATAATAGTTCCTGCATCTAAATTGTCCTGTCTTTTAAATTGACTTATCAATCTACAAATCAACTGGGTCGGATAATTATTATCAATTAAAATATTCTTAATATTCTCTATATTCTTTCTATGAAATACCTTATCACTTATCTTCAAAATTCTCTCAATTAGATTTCTCGCTGTATTCATGATAATTCTCTTTGGGTGTTTTGAATAATAATTAATGATTCTTCCAGAAGACGTGGGCTTCTGGTACCAATCCATTAATAATTGTTCACCCTTTCTTATTACTAATGTATCTAAATAAGGAATTCTCGAGTTACATTCCTTTTCAATAGTAAATTTTATATTATCATGAAAAGAATTGAAAGTTGTTAATAAATCATCAACAATTTGATTAGGAACAATCAAAAATAAATCATCAACATATTTCGTAATTATTTTTGGTTCCATATCTAATTTTCCAATACAACAGTCTAATAATTTCTCCATAACAATATCTGCTATAATAGGAGAAGCTGGAGATCCCATAGGAAGCCCTTTCTGTTGTATGTATATCCTATTATTATATCTGAAATATCTATTATCGATTATACAAAATTTCAGAATACGTAGAAAGAGATTCCTATCTATCATTGTATATTCCTCTATCAATTCCCATTTCTCGTTTATAATATCTAAAGCTACGTCTACTGGTATACTTGGAAATAAAGATACAACATCAAGTGAAATTAACTTTTCACTATCTTGTATCTTCAAGTTCCGTATTTTCTCTCTAAATTGTAAAGAATTCTTTACATTATATTTAGAGTTTTCAGTTAACTTCTTTAGAATATTTGTAATATATCTACAAAGTTCATAAGATGGTGAGTTAACAAAAGAACATATTGGTCTCAAAGGAAATTGTTCCTTATGAATTTTTGGTACACCATATAATCTAGGAGCTGTAGATACATTAGTTTTCAATTTGTTTCTCTCCGAAGATGTAATAATCTTCAATTTAAAAAGATCCTCAACTAAACTATTATTCATAGTTTGTAACTTTGTTGTTGGATCCTTATCCAATAATCGGTATGTGGTAATATCACCCACAATGTCATTCATCCTCAAATTATAATCACACCTATTCATTGCCACAGTAGTATTACCCTTGTCCGCATTCAAAATAAGTAGGTCCTTATTGCCCTTCAAAAATTTATCAGTCCTATTAACCTTATCCAATAAAAATTTGTCCCTATTTGTCAATCGTTCCCTATTCAAATGATTATCAATCATACCCGTAAATTTATTCCTCGCAATTTCCTGTTCCTCTTTTTCTGTCAGTGTCTGTATAAAATCCTCACCATCTGCAATAACATTCATAATTGGAAAATTATCCCCTTTAACTGGTAGTGCATGTTTCTTTCCTAAAGAAAGAACCCACTGTACATCAGTCGGGATATCAACGTCTGATTTGTCCACAAACCATTTCCTATTTTGTCTAATACCTAGGTCCTTTTCATGTAAATCAATTAAACAAACAAACTTTCTCTTATGTACCTCTTTTATCTGCATACTGAAAATCTTGGCTAACCTATCTTGGTGTACAATGAAATTGTTGAAAGCATCTCTTTCTAAAAAGCATCTTAAATTATTAGTAATTAATTCTAGTTCCTTGGAAACTTGCTTCAATAATTCATGTTTTTGTCATATTGCCAAATTGAGAATCTTGTTTTGTAAAAATTGTATCTGTTTTGAAACTGATCCTTGAATTTCCGGTATTGGATTTTCCTCAAAAAGATTAAAAATATTCTTAGTGGAGTTCTTTATAAATTTCGGAATTATACCTGTGTTGCGGCAACGAATTAAAAAAGTTATAGCTGCCTTAATTTTAACTATTTTGTCCCTAATAGTTTTATACCTATTAACACTTCTTCTAAATTCCTGATTAGATTTAAAATTGTAGTAATGATTGCTGCAGTTCATTTTTGTCTTCTGGTTAATTGGATGTGCTCCCAGTTTTTTAAATATTGTGTAAATTTCTTCGATCTTTTTATATTAATATATTGTTTTTATTTATTCGAGCTTAAGATCACTTTTTTTTTTTTTTTTTTTTTTTTTATATAAAAATTATTTTTTTATTCCGATATTTCGCTACCACATTGGGTAGCTTCTTCAGGGAAAGTTTATACAATTTATAACAATTAACAATTAAAATATTAAAATTGTTCAAAAACAAATTGTTTAAAAAAGGCGGGAAAATTTTTTGTTTACATTTAAAATAACAAACGAAAATTCAAATACATACATATATCATAAAAAATATTTTTGTCAACAATTTTACAATTTTTTCAAAAAAGGCGGGAAAATTATTTTGTCAACATTTAAAATATTGTACAAACAAAAATTTAAATACATACATATAAAATATTACAATTTACAAAACCTTTTCAAATATTATACAAACAAAAAATACAGATATTATACAAACAAAAAATACAGATGCATATAATATAATTATATTAAAACTAACTAACTAAAAAACTAACATAGTTCTAGACCTTATTAACTAATAGCCTATAATTCTGTGCAACATTAGCTGTATCAGTCTTATAATTAATTCTTTGTGTATACGGTACTTTTATAATTTGCAACATTTCCAATATATATCTACGTCTATAGTTATCCTCTGTATTTAAAACTGTTGTGTTTTCAAAATCAGGATAATGATTGGAATTAGTGCAGTGTAATGATAATGCAGTTTTTTGTGCAGTTGTTGTGTTCCTGTTTTTTTGGTCTGACTTATGTCCAGCTAACCTAGTTTTAAGTTTATTTTTCGTTGTACCTACATATACCTTATCACATTTTTCATTATCATTACCACTACATGGTATTCTATAAACTAAATTAGACCTATCGAATTTATCTATTCTATCTTTCGTTTTACTAAATAATCTACCTAATGTGTTATACATTTTATGGGCCATTGTATATTTCCTACTGTCATAAATCTGAGATTTCTCCAGTCTTTCAGATAAAAGAGGAACATAAGTTACTGATTTATGAATTTTAGGTTCAATAATAGTTCCTGCATCTAAATTGTCCTGTCTTTTAAATTGACTTATCAATCTACAAATCAACTGGGTCGGATAATTATTATCAATTAAAATATTCTTAATATTCTCTATATTCTTTCTATGAAATACCTTATCACTTATCTTCAAAATTCTCTCAATTAGATTTCTCGCTGTATTCATGATAATTCTCTTTGGGTGTTTTGAATAATAATTAATGATTCTTCCAGAAGACGTGGGCTTCTGGTACCAATCCATTAATAATTGTTCACCCTTTCTTATTACTAATGTATCTAAATAAGGAATTCTCGAGTTACATTCCTTTTCAATAGTAAATTTTATATTATCATGAAAAGAATTGAAAGTTGTTAATAAATCATCAACAATTTGATTAGGAACAATCAAAAATAAATCATCAACATATTTCGTAATTATTTTTGGTTCCATATCTAATTTTCCAATACAACAGTCTAATAATTTCTCCATAACAATATCTGCTATAATAGGAGAAGCTGGAGATCCCATAGGAAGCCCTTTCTGTTGTATGTATATCCTATTATTATATCTGAAATATCTATTATCGATTATACAAAATTTCAGAATACGTAGAAAGAGATTCCTATCTATCATTGTATATTCCTCTATCAATTCCCATTTCTCGTTTATAATATCTAAAGCTACGTCTATTGGTATACTTGGAAATAAAGATACAACATCAAGTGAAATTAACTTTTCAATATCCTGTATCTTCAAGTTCCGTATTTTCTCTCTAAATTGTAAAGAATTCTTTACATTATATTTAGAGTTTTCAGTTAACTTCTTTAGAATATTTGTAATATATCTACAAAGTTCATAAGATGGTGAGTTAACAAAAGAACATATTGGTCTCAAAGGAAATTGTTCCTTATGAATTTTTGGTACACCATATAATCTAGGAGCTGTAGATACATTAGTTTTCAATTTGTTTCTCTCCGAAGATGTAATAATCTTCAATTTAAAAAGATCCTCAACTAAACTATTATTCATAGTTTGTAACTTTGTTGTTGGATCCTTATCCAATAATCGGTATGTGGTAATATCACCCACAATGTCATTCATCCTCAAATTATAATCACACCTATTCATTGCCACAGTAGTATTACCCTTGTCCGCATTCAAAATAAGTAGGTCCTTATTGCCCTTCAAAAATTTATCAGTCCTATTAACCTTATCCAATAAAAATTTGTCCCTATTTGTCAATCGTTCCCTATTCAAATGATTATCAATCATACCCGTAAATTTATTCCTCGCAATTTCCTGTTCCTCTTTTTCTGTCAGTGTCTGTATAAAATCCTCACCATCTGCAATAACATTCATAATTGGAAAATTATCCCCTTTAACTGGTAGTGCATGTTTCTTTCCTAAAGAAAGAACCCACTGTACATCAGTCGGGATATCAACGTCTGATTTGTCCACAAACCATTTCCTATTTTGTCTAATACCTAGGTCCTTTTCATGTAAATCAATTAAACAAACAAACTTTCTCTTATGTACCTCTTTTATCTGCATACTGAAAATCTTGGCTAACCTATCTTGGTGTACAATGAAATTGTTGAAAGCATCTCTTTTTAAAAAGCATCTTAAATTATTAGTAATTAATTCTAGTTCCTTGGAAACTTGCTTCAATAATTCATGTTTTTGTCTTATTGCCAAATTGAGAATCTTGTTTTGTAAAAATTGTATCTGTTTTGAAACTGATCCTTGAATTTCCGGTATTGGATTTTCCTCAAAAAGATTAAAAATATTCTTAGTGGAGTTCTTTATAAATTTCGGAATTATACCTGTGTTGCGGCAACGAATTAAAAAAGTTATAGCTGCCTTAATTTTAACTATTTTGTCCCTAATAGTTTTATACCTATTAACACTTCTTCTAAATTCCTGATTAGATTTAAAATTGTAGTAATGATTGCTGCAGTTCATTTTTGTCTTCTGGTTAATTGGATGTGCTCCCAGTTTTTTAAATATTGTGTAAATTTCTTCGATCTTTTTATATTAATATATTGTTTTTATTTATTCGAGCTTAAGATCACTTTTTTTTTTTTTTTTTTTTTTTTTTTATATAAAAATTATTTTTTTATTCCGATATTTCGCTACCACATTGGGTAGCTTCTTCAGGGAAAGTTTATACAATTTATAACAATTAACAATTAAAATATTAAAATTGTTCAAAAACAAATTGTTTAAAAAAGGCGGGAAAATTTTTTGTTTACATTTAAAATAACAAACGAAAATTCAAATACATACATATATCATAAAAAATATTTTTGTCAACAATTTTACAATTTTTTCAAAAAAGGCGGGAAAATTATTTTGTCAACATTTAAAATATTGTACAAACAAAAATTTAAATACATACATATAAAATATTACAATTTACAAAACCTTTTCAAATATTATACAAACAAAAAATACAGATATTATACAAACAAAAAATACAGATGCATATAATATAATTATATTAAAACTAACTAACTAAAAAACTAACATAGTTCTAGACCTTATTAACTAATAGCCTATAATTCTGTGCAACATTAGCTGTATCAGTCTTATAATTAATTCTTTGTGTATACGGTACTTTTATAATTTGCAACATTTCCAATATATATCTACGTCTATAGTTATCCTCTGTATTTAAAACTGTTGTGTTTTCAAAATCAGGATAATGATTGGAATTAGTGCAGTGTAATGATAATGCAGTTTTTTGTGCAGTTGTTGTGTTCCTGTTTTTTTGGTCTGACTTATGTCCAGCTAACCTAGTTTTAAGTTTATTTTTCGTTGTACCTACATATACCTTATCACATTTTTCATTATCATTACCACTACATGGTATTCTATAAACTAAATTAGACCTATCGAATTTATCTATTCTATCTTTCGTTTTACTAAATAATCTACCTAATGTGTTATACATTTTATGGGCCATTGTATATTTCCTACTGTCATAAATCTGAGATTTCCCCAGTCCTTCAGATAAAAGAGGAACATAAGTTACTGATTTATGAATTTTAGGTTCAATAATAGTTCCTGCATCTAAATTGTCCTGTCTTTTGAATTGACTTATCAATCTACAAATCAACTGGGTCGGATAATTATTATCAATTAAAATATTCTTAATATTCTCTATATTCCTTCTATGAAATACCTTATCACTTATCTTCAAAATTCTCTCAATTAGATTTCTCGCTGTATTCATGATAATCCTCTTTGGGTGTTTTGAATAATAATTAATGATTCTTCCAGAAGACGTGGGCTTCTGGTACCAATCCATTAATAATTGTTCACCCTTTCTTATTACTAATGTATCTAAATAAGGAATTCTCGAGTTACATTCCTTTTCAATAGTAAATTTTATATTATCATGAAAAGAATTGAAAGTTGTTAATAAATCATCAACAATTTGATTAGGAACAATCAAAAATAAATCATCAACATATTTCGTAATTATTTTTGGTTCCATATCTAATTTTCCAATACAACAGTCTAATAATTTCTCCATAACAATATCTGCTATAATAGGAGAAGCTGGAGAGGAAGCCCTTTCTGTTGTATGTATATCCTATTATTATATCTGAAATATCTATTATCGATCATACAAAATTTCAGAATACGTAGAGAGATTCCTATCTATCATTGTATATTCCTCTATCAATTCCCATTTCCCGTTTATAATATCTAAAGCTACGTCTATTGGTATACTTGGAAATAAAGATACAACATCAAGTGAAATTAACTTTTCACTATCTTGTATCTTCAAGTTCCGTATTTTCTCTCTAAATTGTAAAGAATTCTTTACATTATATTTAGAGTTTTCAGTTAACTTCTTTAGAATATTTGTAATATATCTACAAAGTTCATAAGATGGTGAGTTAACAAAAGAACATATTGGTCTCAAAGGAAATTGTTCCTTATGAATTTTTGGTACACCATATAATCTAGGAGCCGTAGATACATTAGTTTTCAATTTGTTTCCCTCCGAAGATGTAATAATCTTCAATTTAAAAAGATCCTCAACTAAACTATTATTCATAGTTTGTAACTTTGTTGTTGGATCCTTATCCAATAATCGGTATGTGGTAATATCACCCACAATGTCATTCATCCTCAAATTATAATCACACCTATTCATTGCCACAGTAGTATTACCCTTGTCCGCATTCAAAATAAGTAGGTCCTTATTGCCCTTCAAAAATTTATCAGTCCTATTAACCTTATCCAATAAAAATTTGTCCCTATTCGTCAATCGTTCCCTATTCAAATGATTATCAATCATACCCGTAAATTTATTCCTCGCAATTTCCTGTTCCTCTTTTTCCGTCAGTGTCTGTATAAAATCCTCACCATCTGCAATAACATTCATAATTGGAAAATTATCCCCTTTAACTGGTAGTGCATGTTTCTTTCCTAAAGAAAGAACCCACTGTACATCAGTCGGGATACCAACGTCAGATTTGTCCACAAACCATTTCCTATTTTGTCTAATACCTAGGTCCTTTTCATGTAAATCAATTAAACAAACAAACTTTCCCTTATGTACCTCTTTTATCTGCATACTGAAAATCTTGGCTAACCTATCTTGGTGTACAATGAAATTGTTGAAAGCATCTCTTTCTAAAAAGCATCTTAAATTATTAGTAATTAATTCTAGTTCCTTGGAAACTTGCTTCAATAATTCATGTTTCTGTCTCATTGCCAAATTGAGAATCTTGTTTTGTAAAAATTGTATCTGTTTTGAAACTGATCCTTGAATTTCCGGTATTGGATTTTCCTCAAAAAGATTAAAAATATTCTTAGTGGAGTTCTTTATAAATTTCGATTAGATTTAAAATTGTAGTAATGATTGCTGCAGTTCATTTTTGTCTTCTGGTTAATTGGATGTGCTCCCAGTTTTCTAAATATTGTGTAAATTTCCTCGATCTTTCCATATTAATATATTGTCCTTATTTATTCGAGCTTAAGATCACTTTTTTTTTTTTTTTTTTTTTTTTTTTTTATATAAAAATTATTTTTTTATTCCGATATTTCGCTACCACATTGGGTAGCTTCTTCAGGGAAAGTTTATACAATTTATAACAATTAACAATTAAAATATTAAAATTGTTCAAAAACAAATTGTTTAAAAAAGGCGGGAAAATTTTTTGTTTACATTTAAAATAACAAACGAAAATTCAAATACATACATATATCATAAAAAATATTTTTGTCAACAATTTTACAATTTTTTCAAAAAAGGCGGGAAAATTATTTTGTCAACATTTAAAATATTGTACAAACAAAAATTTAAATACATACATATAAAATATTACAATTTACAAAACCTTTTCAAATATTATACAAACAAAAAATACAGATATTATACAAACAAAAAATACAGATGCATATAATATAATTATATTAAAACTAACTAACTAAAAAACTAACATAGTTCTAGACTTTATTAACTAATAGCCTATAATTCTGTGCAACATTAGCTGTATCAGTCTTATAATTAATTCTTTGTGTATACGGTACTTTTATAATTTGCAACATTTCCAATATATATCTACGTCTATAGTTATCCTCTGTATTTAAAACTGTTGTGTTTTCAAAATCAGGATAATGATTGGAATTAGTGCAGTGTAATGATAATGCAGTTTCTCGTGCAGTTGTTGTGTTCCTGTTTTTTTGGTCTGACCTATGTCCAGCTAACCTAGTTTCAAGTTTATTTTTCGTTGTACCTACATATACCTTATCACATTTTTCATTATCATTACCACTACATGGTATTCTATAAACTAAATTAGACCTATCGAATTTATCTATTCTATCTTTCGTTTTACTAAATAATCTACCTAATGTGTTATACATTTTATGGGCCATTGTATATTTCCTACTGTCATAAATCCGAGATCCCCCCAGTCCTTCAGATAAAAGAGGAACATAAGTTACTGATTTATGAATTTCAGGTTCAATAATAGTTCCTGCATCTAAATTGTCCTGTCTTTTAAATTGACTTATCAATCTACAAATCAACTGGGTCGGATAATTATTATCAATTAAAATATTCTTAATATTCTCTATATTCCTTCTATGAAATACCTTATCACTTATCTTCAAAATTCTCTCAATTAGATTTCTCGCTGTATTCATGATAATCCTCTTTGGGTGTTTTGAATAATAATTAATGATTCTTCCAGAAGACGTGGGCTTCTGGTACCAATCCATTAATAATTGTTCACCCTTTCTTATTACTAATGTATCTAAATAAGGAATTCTCGAGTTACATTCCTTTTCAATAGTAAATTTTATATTATCATGAAAAGAATTGAAAGTTGTTAATAAATCATCAACAATTTGATTAGGAACAATCAAAAATAAATCATCAACATATTTCGTAATTATTTTTGGTTCCATATCTAATTTTCCAATACAACAGTCTAATAATTTCTCCATAACAATATCTGCTATAATAGGAGAAGCTGGAGAGGAAGCCCTTTCTGTTGTATGTATATCCTATTATTATATCTGAAATATCTATTATCGATCATACAAAATTTCAGAATACGTAGAAAGAGATTCCTATCTATCATTGTATATTCCTCTATCAATTCCCATTTCCCGTTTATAATATCTAAAGCTACGTCTATTGGTATACTTGGAAATAAAGATACAACATCAAGTGAAATTAACTTTTCACTATCTTGTATCTTCAAGTTCCGTATTTTCTCTCTAAATTGAATTGAATAGGTGTGATTATAATTTGAGGATGAATGACATTGTGGGTGATATTACCACATACCGATTATTGGATAAGGATCCAACAACAAAGTTACAAACTATGAATAATAGTTTAGTTGAGGATCTTTTTAAATTGAAGATTATTACATCTTCGGAGGGAAACAAATTGAAAACTAATGTATCTACGGCTCCTAGATTATATGGTGTACCAAAAATTCATAGGGAACAATTTCCTTTGAGACCAATATGTTCTTTTGTTAACTCACCATCTTATGAACTTTGTAGATATATTACAAATATTCTAAAGAAGTTAACTGAAAACTCTAAATATAATGTAAAGAATTCTTTACAATTTAGAGAGAAAATACGGAACTTGAAGATACAGGATAGTGAAAAGTTAATTTCACTTGATGTTGTATCTTTATTTCCAAGTATACCAATAGACGTAGCTTTAGATATTATAAACGAGAAATGGGAATTGATAGAGGAATATACAATGATAGATAGGAATCTCTTTCTACGTATTCTGAAATTTTGTATAATCGATAATAGATATTTCAGATATAATAATAGGATATACATACAACAGAAAGGGCTTCCTATGGGATCTCCAGCTTCTCCTATTATAGCAGATATTGTTATGGAGAAATTATTAGACTGTTGTATTGGAAAATTAGATATGGAACCAAAAATAATTACGAAATATGTTGATGATTTATTTTTGATTGTTCCTAATCAAATTGTTGATGATTTATTAACAACTTTCAATTCTTTTCATGATAATATAAAATTTACTATTGAAAAGGAATGTAACTCGAGAATTCCTTATTTAGATACATTAGTAATAAGAAAGGGTGAACAATTATTAATGGATTGGTACCAGAAGCCCACGTCTTCTGGAAGAATCATTAATTATTATTCAAAACACCCAAAGAGAATTATCATGAATACAGCGAGAAATCTAATTGAGAGAATTTTGAAGATAAGTGATAAGGTATTTCATAGAAAGAATATAGAGAATATTAAGAATATTTTAATTGATAATAATTATCCGACCCAGTTGATTTGTAGATTGATAAGTCAATTTAAAAGACAGGACAATTTAGATGCAGGAACTATTATTGAACCTAAAATTCATAAATCAGTAACTTATGTTCCTCTTTTATCTGAAAGACTGGAGAAATCTCAGATTTATGACAGTAGGAAATATACAATGGCCCATAAAATGTATAACACATTAGGTAGATTATTTAGTAAAACGAAAGATAGAATAGATAAATTCGATAGGTCTAATTTAGTTTATAGAATACCATGTAGTGGTAATGATAATGAAAAATGTGATAAGGTATATGTAGGTACAACGAAAAATAAACTTAAAACTAGGTTAGCTGGACATAAGTCAGACCAAAAAAACAGGAACACAACAACTGCACAAAAAACTGCATTATCATTACACTGCACTAATTCCAATCATTATCCTGATTTTGAAAACACAACAGTTTTAAATACAGAGGATAACTATAGACGTAGATATATATTGGAAATGTTGCAAATTATAAAAGTACCGTATACACAAAGAATTAATTATAAGACTGATACAGCTAATGTTGCACAGAATTATAGGCTATTAGTTAATAAGGTCTAGAACTATGTTAGTTTTTTAGTTAGTTAGTTTTAATATAATTATATTATATGCATCTGTATTTTTTGTTTGTATAATATCTGTATTTTTTGTTTGTATAATATTTGAAAAGGTTTTGTAAATTGTAATATTTTATATGTATGTATTTAAATTTTTGTTTGTACAATATTTTAAATGTTGACAAAATAATTTTCCCGCCTTTTTTGAAAAAATTGTAAAATTGTTGACAAAAATATTTTTTATGATATATGTATGTATTTGAATTTTCGTTTGTTATTTTAAATGTAAACAAAAAATTTTCCCGCCTTTTTTAAACAATTTGTTTTTGAACAATTTTAATATTTTAATTGTTAATTGTTATAAATTGTATAAACTTTCCCTGAAGAAGCTACCCAATGTGGTAGCGAAATATCGGAATAAAAAAATAATTTTTATATAAAAAAAAAAAAAAAAAAAAAAAAAAAAAAAGTGATCTTAAGCTCGAATAAATAAGGACAATATATTAATATGGAAAGATCGAGGAAATTTACACAATATTTAGAAAACTGGGAGCACATCCAATTAACCAGAAGACAAAAATGAACTGCAGCAATCATTACTACAATTTTAAATCTAATCAGGAATTTAGAGGAAGTGTTAATAGGTATGAAACTATTAGGGACAAAATAGTTAAAATTAAGGCAGCTATAACTTTTTTAATTCGTTGCCGCAACACAGGTATAATTCCGAAATTTATAAAGAACTCCACTAAGAATATTTTTAATCTTTTTGAGGAAAATCCAATACCGGAAATTCAAGGATCAGTTTCAAAACAGATACAATTTTTACAAAACAAGATTCTCAATTTGGCAATGAGACAGAAACATGAATTATTGAAGCAAGTTTCCAAGGAACTAGAATTAATGACTAATAATTTAAGATGCTTTTTAGAAAGAGATGCTTTCAACAATTTCATTGTACACCAAGATAGGTTAGCCAAGATTTTCAGTATGCAGATAAAAGAGGTACATAAGGGAAAGTTTGTTTGTTTAATTGATTTACATGAAAAGGACCTAGGTATTAGACAAAATAGGAAATGGTTTGTGGACAAATCGGACGTTGATATCCCGACTGATGTACAGTGGGTTCTTTCTTTAGGAAAGAAACATGCACTAAAATTATCCCCTTTAATTTTCCAATTATGAATGTTATTGCAGATGGTGAGGATTTTATACAGACACTGACGGAAAAAGAGGAACAGGAAATTGCGAGGAATAAATTTACGGGTATGATTGATAATCATTTGAATAGGGAACGATTGACGAATAGGGACAAATTTTTATTGGATAAGGTTAATAGGACTGATAAATTTTTGAAGGGCAATAAGGACCTACTTATTTTGAATGCGGACAAGGGTAATAAATACTACTGTGGCAATGAATAGGTGTGATTATAATTTGAGGATGAATGACATTGTGGGTGATATTACCACATACCGATTATTGGATAAGGATCCAACAACAAAGTTACAAACTATGAATAATAGTTTAGTTGAGGATCTTTTTAAATTGAAGATTATTACATCTTCGGAGGGAAACAAATTGAAAACTAATGTATCTACGGCTCCTAGATTATATGGTGTACCAAAAATTCATAGGGAACAATTTCCTTTGAGACCAATATGTTCTTTTGTTAACTCACCATCTTATGAACTTTGTAGATATATTACAAATATTCTAAAGAAGTTAACTGAAAACTCTAAATATAATGTAAAGAATTCTTTACAATTTAGAGAGAAAATACGGAACTTGAAGATACAAGATAGTGAAAAGTTAATTTCACTTGATGTTGTATCTTTATTTCCAAGTATACCAATAGACGTAGCTTTAGATATTATAAACGGGAAATGGGAATTGATAGAGGAATATACAATGATAGATAGGAATCTCTTTCTACGTATTCTGAAATTTTGTATGATCGATAATAGATATTTCAGATATAATAATAGGATATACATACAACAGAAAGGGCTTCCTATGGGATCTCCAGCTTCTCCTATTATAGCAGATATTGTTATGGAGAAATTATTAGACTGTTGTATTGGAAAATTAGATATGGAACCAAAAATAATTACGAAATATGTTGATGATTTATTTTTGATTGTTCCTAATCAAATTGTTGATGATTTATTAACAACTTTCAATTCTTTTCATGATAATATAAAATTTACTATTGAAAAGGAATGTAACTCGAGAATTCCTTATTTAGATACATTAGTAATAAGAAAGGGTGAACAATTATTAATGGATTGGTACCAGAAGCCCACGTCTTCTGGAAGAATCATTAATTATTATTCAAAACACCCAAAGAGGATTATCATGAATACAGCGAGAAATCTAATTGAGAGAATTTTGAAGATAAGTGATAAGGTATTTCATAGAAGGAATATAGAGAATATTAAGAATATTTTAATTGATAATAATTATCCGACCCAGTTGATTTGTAGATTGATAAGTCAATTTAAAAGACAGGACAATTTAGATGCAGGAACTATTATTGAACCTGAAATTCATAAATCAGTAACTTATGTTCCTCTTTTATCTGAAGGACTGGGGGGATCTCGGATTTATGACAGTAGAAAATATACAATGGCCCATAAAATGTATAACACATTAGGTAGATTATTTAGTAAAACGAAAGATAGAATAGATAAATTCGATAGGTCTAATTTAGTTTATAGAATACCATGTAGTGGTAATGATAATGAAAAATGTGATAAGGTATATGTAGGTACAACGAAAAATAAACTTGAAACTAGGTTAGCTGGACATAGGTCAGACCAAAAAAACAGGAACACAACAACTGCACGAGAAACTGCATTATCATTACACTGCACTAATTCCAATCATTATCCTGATTTTGAAAACACAACAGTTTTAAATACAGAGGATAACTATAGACGTAGATATATATTGGAAATGTTGCAAATTATAAAAGTACCGTATACACAAAGAATTAATTATAAGACTGATACAGCTAATGTTGCACAGAATTATAGGCTATTAGTTAATAAGGTCTAGAACTATGTTAGTTTTTTAGTTAGTTAGTTTTAATATAATTATATTATATGCATCTGTATTTTTTGTTTGTATAATATCTGTATTTTTTGTTTGTATAATATTTGAAAAGGTTTTGTAAATTGTAATATTTTATATGTATGTATTTAAATTTTTGTTTGTACAATATTTTAAATGTTGACAAAATAATTTTCCCGCCTTTTTTGAAAAAATTGTAAAATTGTTGACAAAAATATTTTTTATGATATATGTATGTATTTGAATTTTCGTTTGTTATTTTAAATGTAAACAAAAAATTTTCCCACCTTTTTTAAACAATTTGTTTTTGAACAATTTTAATATTTTAATTGTTAATTGTTATAAATTGTATAAACTTTCCCTGAAGAAGCTACCCAATGTGGTAGCGAAATATCGGAATAAAAAAATAATTTTTATATAAAAAAAAAAAAAAAAAAAAAAAAAAAAGTGATCTTAAGCTCGAATAAATAAGGACAATATATTAATATGGAAAGATCGAGGAAATTTACACAATATTTAGAAAACTGGGAGCACATCCAATTAACCAGAAGACAAAAATGAACTGCAGCAATCATTACTACAATTTTAAATCTAATCAGGAATTTAGAGGAAGTGTTAATAGGTATGAAACTATTAGGGACAAAATAGTTAAAATTAAGGCAGCTATAACTTTTTTAATTCGTTGCCGCAACACAGGTATAATTCCGAAATTTATAAAGAACTCCACTAAGAATATTTTTAATCTTTTTGAGGAAAATCCAATACCGGAAATTCAAGGATCAGTTTCAAAACAGATACAATTTTTACAAAACAAGATTCTCAATTTGGCAATGAGACAGAAACATGAATTATTGAAGCAAGTTTCCAAGGAACTAGAATTAATTACTAATAATTTAAGATGCTATTTAGAAAGAGATGCTTTCAACAATTTCATTGTACACCAAGATAGGTTAGCCAAGATTTTCAGTATGCAGATAAAAGAGGTACATAAGGGAAAGTTTGTTTGTTTAATTGATTTACATGAAAAGGACCTAGGTATTAGACAAAATAGGAAATGGTTTGTGGACAAATCGGACGTTGATATCCCGACTGATGTACAGTGGGTTCTTTCTTTAGGAAAGAAACATGCACTACCAGTTAAAGGGGATAATTTTCCAATTATGAATGTTATTGCAGATGGTGAGGATTTTATACAGACACTGACGGAAAAAGAGGAACAGGAAATTGCGAGGAATAAATTTACGGGTATGATTGATAATCATTTGAATAGGGAACGATTGACGAATAGGGACAAATTTTTATTGGATAAGGTTAATAGGACTGATAAATTTTTGAAGGGCAATAAGGACCTACTTATTTTGAATGCGGACAAGGGTAATACTACTGTGGCAATGAATAGGTGTGATTATAATTTGAGGATGAATGACATTGTGGGTGATATTACCACATACCGATTATTGGATAAGGATCCAACAACAAAGTTACAAACTATGAATAATAGTTTAGTTGAGGATCTTTTTAAATTGAAGATTATTACATCTTCGGAGGGAAACAAATTGAAAACTAATGTATCTACGGCTCCTAGATTATATGGTGTACCAAAAATTCATAAGGAACAATTTCCTTTGAGACCAATATGTTCTTTTGTTAACTCACCATCTTATGAACTTTGTAGATATATTACAAATATTCTAAAGAAGTTAACTGAAAACTCTAAATATAATGTAAAGAATTCTTTACAATTTAGAGAGAAAATACGGAACTTGAAGATACAAGATAGTGAAAAGTTAATTTCACTTGATGTTGTATCTTTATTTCCAAGTATACCAATAGACGTAGCTTTAGATATTATAAACGGGAAATGGGAATTGATAGAGGAATATACAATGATAGATAGGAATCTCTTTCTACGTATTCTGAAATTTTGTATGATCGATAATAGATATTTCAGATATAATAATAGGATATACATACAACAGAAAGGGCTTCCTATGGGATCTCCAGCTTCTCCTATTATAGCAGATATTGTTATGGAGAAATTATTAGACTGTTGTATTGGAAAATTAGATATGGAACCAAAAATAATTACGAAATATGTTGATGATTTATTTTTGATTGTTCCTAATCAAATTGTTGATGATTTATTAACAACTTTCAATTCTTTTCATGATAATATAAAATTTACTATTGAAAAGGAATGTAACTCGAGAATTCCTTATTTAGATACATTAGTAATAAGAAAGGGTGAACAATTATTAATGGATTGGTACCAGAAGCCCACGTCTTCTGGAAGAATCATTAATTATTATTCAAAACACCCAAAGAGGATTATCATGAATACAGCGAGAAATCTAATTGAGAGAATTTTGAAGATAAGTGATAAGGTATTTCATAGAAGGAATATAGAGAATATTAAGAATATTTTAATTGATAATAATTATCCGACCCAGTTGATTTGTAGATTGATAAGTCAATTTAAAAGACAGGACAATTTAGATGCAGGAACTGTTATTGAACCTAAAATTCATAAATCAGTAACTTATGTTCCTCTTTTATCTGAAGGACTGGGGAAATCTCAGATTTATGACAGTAGGAAATATACAATGGCCCATAAAATGTATAACACATTAGGTAGATTATTTAGTAAAACGAAAGATAGAATAGATAAATTCGATAGGTCTAATTTAGTTTATAGAATACCATGTAGTGGTAATGATAATGAAAAATGTGATAAGGTATATGTAGGTACAACGAAAAATAAACTTAAAACTAGGTTAGCTGGACATAAGTCAGACCAAAAAAACAGGAACACAACAACTGCACAAAAAACTGCATTATCATTACACTGCACTAATTCCAATCATTATCCTGATTTTGAAAACACAACAGTTTTAAATACAGAGGATAACTATAGACGTAGATATATATTGGAAATGTTGCAAATTATAAAAGTACCGTATACACAAAGAATTAATTATAAGACTGATACAGCTAATGTTGCACAGAATTATAGGCTATTAGTTAATAAGGTCTAGAACTATGTTAGTTTTTTAGTTAGTTAGTTTTAATATAATTATATTATATGCATCTGTATTTTTTGTTTGTATAATATCTGTATTTTTTGTTTGTATAATATTTGAAAAGGTTTTGTAAATTGTAATATTTTATATGTATGTATTTAAATTTTTGTTTGTACAATATTTTAAATGTTGACAAAATAATTTTCCCGCCTTTTTTGAAAAAATTGTAAAATTGTTGACAAAAATATTTTTTATGATATATGTATGTATTTGAATTTTCGTTTGTTATTTTAAATGTAA
The DNA here is from genome assembly GCA_941918925.1 of Phyto melanocephala. NCBI lineage: Eukaryota > Metazoa > Arthropoda > Insecta > Diptera > Rhinophoridae > Phyto > Phyto melanocephala. The sequence goes on from OW799237.1 coordinate 51,681,319, forward strand.
ACAAAAAATTTTCCCGCCTTTTTTAAACAATTTGTTTTTGAACAATTTTAATATTTTAATTGTTAATTGTTATAAATTGTATAAACTTTCCCTGAAGAAGCTACCCAATGTGGTAGCGAAATATCGGAATAAAAAAATAATTTTTATATAAAAAAAAAAAAAAAAAAAAAAAAAAGTGATCTTAAGCTCGAATAAATAAAAACAATATATTAATATAAAAAGATCGAAGAAATTTACACAATATTTAAAAAACTGGGAGCACATCCAATTAACCAGAAGACAAAAATGAACTGCAGCAATCATTACTACAATTTTAAATCTAATCAGGAATTTAGAAGAAGTGTTAATAGGTATAAAACTATTAGGGACAAAATAGTTAAAATTAAGGCAGCTATAACTTTTTTAATTCGTTGCCGCAACACAGGTATAATTCCGAAATTTATAAAGAACTCCACTAAGAATATTTTTAATCTTTTTGAGGAAAATCCAATACCGGAAATTCAAGGATCAGTTTCAAAACAGATACAATTTTTACAAAACAAGATTCTCAATTTGGCAATAAGACAAAAACATGAATTATTGAAGCAAGTTTCCAAGGAACTAGAATTAATTACTAATAATTTAAGATGCTTTTTAGAAAGAGATGCTTTCAACAATTTCATTGTACACCAAGATAGGTTAGCCAAGATTTTCAGTATGCAGATAAAAGAGGTACATAAGAGAAAGTTTGTTTGTTTAATTGATTTACATGAAAAGGACCTAGGTATTAGACAAAATAGGAAATGGTTTGTGGACAAATCAGACGTTGATATCCCGACTGATGTACAGTGGGTTCTTTCTTTAGGAAAGAAACATGCACTACCAGTTAAAGGGGATAATTTTCCAATTATGAATGTTATTGCAGATGGTGAGGATTTTATACAGACACTGACAGAAAAAGAGGAACAGGAAATTGCGAGGAATAAATTTACGGGTATGATTGATAATCATTTGAATAGGGAACGATTGACAAATAGGGACAAATTTTTATTGGATAAGGTTAATAGGACTGATAAATTTTTGAAGGGCAATAAGGACCTACTTATTTTGAATGCGGACAAGGGTAATACTACTGTGGCAATGAATAGGTGTGATTATAATTTGAGGATGAATGACATTGTGGGTGATATTACCACATACCGATTATTGGATAAGGATCCAACAACAAAGTTACAAACTATGAATAATAGTTTAGTTGAGGATCTTTTTAAATTGAAGATTATTACATCTTCGGAGAGAAACAAATTGAAAACTAATGTATCTACAGCTCCTAGATTATATGGTGTACCAAAAATTCATAAGGAACAATTTCCTTTGAGACCAATATGTTCTTTTGTTAACTCACCATCTTATGAACTTTGTAGATATATTACAAATATTCTAAAGAAGTTAACTGAAAACTCTAAATATAATGTAAAGAATTCTTTACAATTTAGAGAGAAAATACGGAACTTGAAGATACAAGATAGTGAAAAGTTAATTTCACTTGATGTTGTATCTTTATTTCCAAGTATACCAATAGACGTAGCTTTAGATATTATAAACGAGAAATGGGAATTGATAGAGGAATATACAATGATAGATAGGAATCTCTTTCTACGTATTCTGAAATTTTGTATAATCGATAATAGATATTTCAGATATAATAATAGGATATACATACAACAGAAAGGGCTTCCTATGGGATCTCCAGCTTCTCCTATTATAGCAGATATTGTTATGGAGAAATTATTAGACTGTTGTATTGGAAAATTAGATATGGAACCAAAAATAATTACGAAATATGTTGATGATTTATTTTTGATTGTTCCTAATCAAATTGTTGATGATTTATTAACAACTTTCAATTCTTTTCATGATAATATAAAATTTACTATTGAAAAGGAATGTAACTCGAGAATTCCTTATTTAGATACATTAGTAATAAGAAAGGGTGAACAATTATTAATGGATTGGTACCAGAAGCCCACGTCTTCTGGAAGAATCATTAATTATTATTCAAAACACCCAAAGAGAATTATCATGAATACAGCGAGAAATCTAATTGAGAGAATTTTGAAGATAAGTGATAAGGTATTTCATAGAAAGAATATAGAGAATATTAAGAATATTTTAATTGATAATAATTATCCGACCCAGTTGATTTGTAGATTGATAAGTCAATTTAAAAGACAGGACAATTTAGATGCAGGAACTATTATTGAACCTAAAATTCATAAATCAGTAACTTATGTTCCTCTTTTATCTGAAAGACTGGAGAAATCTCAGATTTATGACAGTAGGAAATATACAATGGCCCATAAAATGTATAACACATTAGGTAGATTATTTAGTAAAACGAAAGATAGAATAGATAAATTCGATAGGTCTAATTTAGTTTATAGAATACCATGTAGTGGTAATGATAATGAAAAATGTGATAAGGTATATGTAGGTACAACGAAAAATAAACTTAAAACTAGGTTAGCTGGACATAAGTCAGACCAAAAAAACAGGAACACAACAACTGCACAAAAAACTGCATTATCATTACACTGCACTAATTCCAATCATTATCCTGATTTTGAAAACACAACAGTTTTAAATACAGAGGATAACTATAGACGTAGATATATATTGGAAATGTTGCAAATTATAAAAGTACCGTATACACAAAGAATTAATTATAAGACTGATACAGCTAATGTTGCACAGAATTATAGGCTATTAGTTAGTTAAGGTCTAGAACTATGTTAGTTTTTTAGTTAGTTAGTTTTAATATAATTATATTATATGCATCTGTATTTTTTGTTTGTATAATATCTGTATTTTTTGTTTGTATAATATTTGAAAAGGTTTTGTAAATTGTAATATTTTATATGTATGTATTTAAATTTTTGTTTGTACAATATTTTAAATGTTGACAAAATAATTTTCCCGCCTTTTTTGAAAAAATTGTAAAATTGTTGACAAAAATATTTTTTATGATATATGTATGTATTTGAATTTTCGTTTGTTATTTTAAATGTAAACAAAAAATTTTCCCGCCTTTTTTAAACAATTTGTTTTTGAACAATTTTAATATTTTAATTGTTAATTGTTATAAATTGTATAAACTTTCCCTGAAGAAGCTACCCAATGTGGTAGCGAAATATCGGAATAAAAAAATAATTTTTATATAAAAAAAAAAAAAAAAAAAAAAAAAAAAGTGATCTTAAGCTCGAATAAATAAAAACAATATATTAATATAAAAAGATCGAAGAAATTTACACAATATTTAAATCATCTATATATATAAAAGAGTAACGTGACTGACTGACTGATTCATCATCGCACAGCCCAAACGCAAAGAGCTAGAGACATGAAATTTGGACAATCGGTTCCTCCTTCAATGTATAGCTCCACTAAGATGGGATTTTTGGAAATTCGTACTTTAAGGGGGTAAAAAAGGGTAAAAACGGGTAAAATCGGTAATCTTATATCGACTAAACTAAAAAAGATACAAATTAAATTGAAAAAGTATTGTAATTTGCACAAAAAATAAGCAGACAAGTGTCTGGTCTATTTTGGAATTTTCAACCCCTTAGGGGAAAAAACGGGTAAAAACTGTAATTTGGTACTTTTTTGGTACTCTATGTAACTTCCAAACGCATAAAGCTCGGCAAAAGATTTAAACTGTATTAAGTAATCCGCAAAAAAATTAATAATAGGAATTCGGCACTTTTTTCAAATTCATATGTATAAGGGGTAAAAATTGTCCCTTTTTTTGGTACTTTTTTTAAAATAAACTTTTCTCATATTATTCAATGGGGCAAAATTTGACAATTATTATTTCCTAATAGAATATGGACAGCTATTTAGGTGAAATTTTTGGAAACTTTTTTGGGACAAAAAAGGTACCAAAAAGGGGAAAGTTCCGGAAAATGTATGTAATTCCTAATTAGACGGCCAATTTTCACAAAATTTTTAATTGAGATTTCACTAGACATAAAAAATTATGTAATTTAGTAAAAATTGAAACACATTCATAATAGGATAGAAAAGGGAAAAATCGGGAAGAGTTTTGTACTTTTTAGATCATAATTACTTTTATTCAAAAAGGAGTAGATTTACTGACATGAAAACATGTTAATTAAAATATTTTGTTACGTAGATATTTGAACATTTTAAACTTGTAATTTGGAACTTGCACCAAAAATGTACTTTTTCGCTTTTCTATGGTACTTTTTTGTATTTTCTACGTTTATAAAGGTAGAATTGTAAAATAAAGGAATATTGATTCCAGGTAAGACTAAAAATGTTATGGGTGACCAAAAAGGTACTTTTTTAAATTTTTGTAGTACTTTTTATATATTCTACGTTTGCGAAGCTAGAATTTTAAAATTGATACAAGGTGAGGCCGAAAATCTTATGGTCGACCAAAAAGGTACTTTTTTGAATTTTTGTGGTACTTTTTGGTATTTTCTACGTTTATGAAGGTAGGATTGTACAATCAAGGACTGTTGATTTCAAGTGAGACCAAAAATGTTATGGGCGACCAAAAAGGTACTTTTTTGAATTTTTATGGTACTTTTTGCATTTTCTACGTTTATAAAGATAGGATTACACAATCAAGGACTATTGATTCAAGATGAGACAAAAAATTTTATAGGCGACGAAAAAGGTACTTTTTTGAATTTTTATGGAACTTTTTGTATTTGCTACGTTTATGAAGGTAGGATTGTACAATCAAGGACTATTGATTCAAGATGAGACAAAAACTGTTATGGGTGACGAAAAGGGTACTTTTTTCAATTTTTATGGAACTTTTTGTATTTCCTACGTTTGTGAAGGTAGGATTGTACAATCAAGGACCATTGATTCAAGATGAGACAAAAAATGTTATGGGCGACGAAAAAGGTACTTTTTTGAATTTTTATGGTACTTTTTGCATTTTCTACGTTTATAAAGATAGGATTACACAATCAAGGACTATTGATTCAAGATGAGACAAAATATTTTATAGGCGACGAAAAAGATACTTTTTTGAATTTTTATGGTACTTTTTGCATTTTCTACGTTTATAAAGACAGGATTACACAATCAAGGACTATTGATTCAAGATAAGACAAAAATTTTATAGGCGACGAAAAAGGTACTTTTTTGAATTTTTATGGTACTTTTTGCATTTTCTACGTTTATAAAGATAGGATTACACAATCAAGGACTATTGATTCAAGATGATACAAAATATTTTATAGGCGACGAAAAAGGTACTTTTTTGAATTTTTATGGAACTTTTTGTATTTGCTACGTTTATGAAGGTAGGATTGTACAATCAAGGACTATTGATTCAAGATGAGACAAAAACTGTTATGGGTGACGAAAAGGGTACTTTTTTCAATTTTTATGGAACTTTTTGTATTTGCTACGTTTGTGAAGGTAGGATTGTACAATCAAGGACTATTGATTCAATATGAGACAAAAAATGTTATAGGCGACGAAAAAGGTACTTTTTTTAATTTTTATGGTACTTTTTGCATTTTCTACGTTTATAAAGATAGGATTACACAATCAAGTACTATTGACTTAAGATGAGACAAAGAATTTTATAGGCGACGAAAAAGGTACTTTTTTGAATTTTTATGGTACTTTTTGCATTTTCTACGTTTATAAAGATAGGATTACACAATCAAGGGCTATTGATTTAAGATCAGACAAAAAATTTTATAGGCGACGAAAAAGGTACTTTTTTGAAATTTTATGGTACTTTTTGCATTTTCTACGTTTATAAAGATAGGATTACACAATCAAGGACTATTGATTCAAGATGAGACAAAAAATTTTATAGGCGACGAAAAAGGTACTTTTTTGAATTTTTATGGAACTTTTTGTATTTGCTACGTTTATGAAGGTAGGATTGTACAATCAAGGACTCTTGATTCAAGGTGAGACAAAAAATTTTATGGGCGACCAAAAAGGTACTTTTTTGAATTTTTATGGTACTTTATGCATTTTTTACATTTATAAAGATAGGATTACACAATCAAGGACTATTGATTCAAGATAAGACAAAAAATTTTATAGGCGACGAAAAAGGTACTTTTTTGAATTTTTATGGAACTTTTTGTATTTGCTACGTTTATGAAGGTAGGATTGTACAATCAAGGACTATTGATTCTAAGTGAGACAAAAAAAGTTATGGGCGACGAAAAAGGTACTTTTTTTGAATTTTTATGGTACTTTTTATATATTCTACGTTTGCGAAGCTAGAATTTTAAAATTAGTGGCTAGTGATACAAGGTGAGACCGAAAATCTTATGGCCGACCAAACAGGTACTTTTTTGAATTTTTATGGTACTTTTTGCATTTTCTACGTTTATAAAGATAGGATTACACAATCAAGGACTATTGATTCAAGATGAGACAAAAAATTTTATAGGCGACGAAAAAGGTACTTTTTTGAATTTTTATGGAACCTTTTGTATTTGCTACGTTTATGAAGGTAGGATTGTACAATCAAGGACTTTTGATTCTAGGTGAGACAAAAAATGTTATGGGCGACCAAAAAGGTAATTTTTTGAATTTTTATGGTACTTTTTGCCAATTCTACGTTTATAAGGATAGGATTACATAACAAGGACTATTGATTCTAGGTGAGACAAAAACTGTTATGGGTGACCAAAAAGGTACTTTTTTGAATTTTTGTGGTACTTTTTATATATTCTACGTTTGCGAAGCTAGAATTTTAAAATTAGTGGCTAGTGATACAAGGTGAGACCGAAAATCTTATGGCCGACCAAACAGGTACTTTTTTGAATTTTTATGGAACGTTTTGTATTTGCTACGTTTATGAAGGTAGGATTGTACAATAAAGGACTATTGATTCAAGATGAGACAAAAAATGTTATGGGCGACGAAAAAGGTACTTTTTTGAATTTTTATGATACTTTTTGCATTTTCTACGTTTATAAAGATAGGATTATACAATCAAAGACTATTGATTCAAGATGAGACAAAAGATGTTATGGGCGACGAAAAAGGTACTTTTTTGAATTTTTATGGTACTTTTTGCATTTTCTACGTTTATAAAGATAAGATTACACAATCAAGGACTATTGATTCAAGATGAGAGAAAAAATTTTATAGGCGACGAAAAAGGTACTTTTTTGAATTTTTATGGAACTTTTTGTATTTGCTACGTTTATGAAGGTAGGATTGTACAATCAAGGACTATTGATTCTAGGTGAGACAAAAAATGTTGTTTACCTCTTGGAAGGCTAATGGTGTTTAGTATCAAAAGGCCACGGATTGTTAAGTTGCTTGGATTGAGCGCCACTGTATAATTTGCACACAAGACACTCTCCTTGGTTGCTGTATGTGTCTTGTCTTTAGATTTATACAACAATTTGGTTTATGTTTTTAATTAATTTTCACTCTTTATTTATTAAAATTACTTTTCCTTTATACAATAAATCACACTTTCTTTATACCCTTCACACAGTGAAAAAGGGTATATATAGGTTTGTCATTCCGTGTGAAATTTCTACAATTTTGATTTCCGACCCCATAAAGTATATATTTTCTGAAAGCTTATGAATAGGGGAGTCGATTAAGCGCTGTCAGTCTGTCCGTCTGACCGTCTGTCTGTGTGTATGTTGAAATCAACTTTTTGAAGCCCCCCGACATCGCTTGGACTCGGGTGAGGTATTAAAATATCAGAAATATTCGGGAGTAGATCGCTATTGAAAATCAGAAACATCGGTACATAAACAACTGAGATATGAGCAAAAACCCACGACCACCTCGATTTTTTTTTCACAAAAGCAACATTACAACAACAACATACATACATACAAACGTGTATACTGGTTAGAGAAAACGTGGCATCGAATCCCAGCTGAGCCAAAAAAAATTTTTTTTTAATTTTTTTTTAAATTTTTTTTTTTATTTTTTTTTTATTTTTTTTTTTTATTTTTTATTTAATATATTATTTATATTTTTATTATTATTTTTTTTTTAATTTTTTTTTTTAATTTTTTTTTAATTTTTTTTAATTTTTTTTTTGTTTTGTATATATTATATACATAATAATTTTTAAAAAAATTTTTTTTTTAAAAATTTTTTTTTTTAAAATTTTTTTTTTTTTAAATTTTTTTTTAAAATTTTTTTTTTTTTTTGTTTTTTTTAACATTCATACGTGAATTTATAATTTTACAATGGGACGTTTTTATATATGTATGTTTTTATATGTATGTACGTATTTCATATGGGATGAATGGTGACACAAACCACTGTTATTGCATGAATTCACGTTGTGAAGGGTATATAAGATTCGGCACGGCCGAATATAGCGCTCTTACTTGTTTTAAAACAAATAGTTTTCTGGTTTGGTGGCGTCTGTCTTTTACGAAAATCACAAAAGTTGTGTTTTCTTGACCGAAAACCAAAGTCAAAGTATCATTTGCCGGCGTTCCTTTAGCGCCGACTCACCCCACTACGTAAGTGTGCATTTACATTGTGCAATTTTGCGTAGTGCGGTTGATATAAACAAAGTTGCATGACAGACACTACCATACTGGCCGCCTTGCAACGATAGTGCAACATAAGTTTGTATTTAAATTGAATATGACATTATTTAATAATAAAATAAAATTCGAATATGTGATGAGTAATTCTAGTATAATTCAGTTATTGTAGTGTATTGAAACGCTTTTGTTGGAGTTCAATCAATAACTAACTTTTATTGTATTCAGTAAAAAAGGTAAAAGTAAATAAATGCTTAACATAAGAAAAGCTTAATTCTAAAAGCTTTATTCTAAAAGAGGTAGAGAAGTGTCTGTAAGAAAGATACATAACACGCCTCCACTTAAATTCGATTTTTAATAAATTTCAAAATATAAATTTTTATCGTATTTACAATAGTAAAATTCAATTATTATGTACAAGTTATACAAATTCATAAATACAAAAGACTATATATAATTTATATATACAATATACATATGTTTTGTTTAATTCAATGAAAGTTGAGTTTTTATACAGGAAATAATAAAAATGAAAATTAAGAAATTTCAATTAAGGATATCTTTTATGAGCTCTTGGTCTTAAAACTCTTGTAGATACATTTTCTTTCTCTCTATTTTGATTTGAATTTGCCAAATTTTCATTATTATTATTTTCTACATTCTCATTAAATTCTGTGTTAGAAGTTAATTCATCTATATTTCTATCATTATTATCATGTGACTTTTCAACAGCTTGACTGGTGGAATTTCTATTTGAGCATGATGGTAAATCTGATAAATCATTTTGATTTTCACGATCATTTTCAATATTTTGATTCTCATTTACTCCTGCCCTAATCTGATCAGTATGCCTTTTTATAATTCTACCTGTTGAAAGAATACATTGATATGAACGTGGACCTGTCTTTACTTTTATAATGGCGGCGGCCCAAGACTTTGAATTAACGTTTGTGTAATCTCGTATGAAAACATTTTGACCTTTTTCAAAAATGACCGATCTCTTACCATTGTAATTTGAAATACTTTTACTTTGTTGTTCAATTATTGTATCTTTAACGAGAGGTCAAATCGAGTTCTAATCGATCTTCCAATAAAAAGTTTTGCTGGGCTTTCATCAGTTGAGCTGTGTTTTGAATTACGGTAATCCATTAGAAAACGATTTAAAATTACGTCAATATTCTCATTCATGTCAGATGATAAATTTGCTTTAATAGATTTCTTTAATGTTTTAACGAAATTTTCAGCCTGGCCATTGGTGGCTGGATGCCCAGGAGCTGTTAGTATATGTTTTATTTTATTATTGGAAATAAAAATTTGAAATTCTTCAGAAACAAATTGTCGGCCGTTGTCACTGACAATGGTATTAGGTATACCAAAACGACAGAAAATTTCTATTAGTTTTGAAATTATGAAATTGGAAGTGATTTCCTTGGTTTTGAAAACTTCTACCCATTTAGAAAATGAGTCTATGACTATAAGAAAATGATAGTTTTTAATGGGACCTGCGAAGTCTATATGGATTCTTTGCCAAACAGAGCTTGTAGGACTCCATGGTATAAGGACACTTTTTTCTGGACTAGCCATGAGCTTTTGACACGGAATACATGATTTGATTAAATGTTCTATGTCGGAATCAAGTTTAGGCCACCATACAAAGGATCTGGCTAGTGCTTTGGTTTTAACAATGTCTAAATGAGATTCATGTAAAATTTGAAGTATTGACTCCCTCAATTTTGCAGGTATTATAACTCTATAACCCCATAGTAAACAATCATGGTCTACTGTAAGTTCGGAATCCTTAAAAACAAATGCCCTAAATTTTTCATCTTGAAGTTCTTTGAGTTTACCCATTTTAACAAATTCACACACTTTTGAAAGTATAGGATCACGCCTAGTTTCCCGAGCTATGTCCTTGAAATTTATATTTAAAGGGTTGTCTTTTCGTATATAATTTACAAATGTAGCACCATCATTGGTATTATCAATGTTATTATTTATTTGTTGAGGCATTCGCGATAAATGATCAGCTTCATTCAACTCACCCTTGACATGTTCAATTCTATAATTGAAACCTGAAAGTATAAAAGCCCACCTTTGGATGCGCGCTGCAGCCATTACTGGTAACCCTTTATTTTCTCCAAATAGAGCAATTAATGGTTTGTGGTCTGTTTTTAACGTAAACACATTTCCAATTAAATATTGTTTTAATTTTGTAACACAAAAAACTATAGCTAAAGCTTCTTTTTAATGGGTGCTGTATTTCTGTTCAGCTTTCGACAAAGCCCTTGAAACAAAAGCAACAGGTTTTAAATCATTATCAATTTTGTGTGAAAGAACACCAGCTATGGCAGAATCTGACGCATCAGTTGTAAGAAAAATTGGTAATTTTGGATTAAAATGAACTAAAATTTTATCAGAAGTAATTTCCTTTTTTATAGTTTGATAGGCTTCTTCACACTGTTTAGGCCATACGAATTTAACATTCTTTTGTAATAATTTATGTAAAGGAGTCATAATTTTTGCGAAATTATCGACAAACTTTGCATAATAGTTTACCATGCCCAAGAATGCTCTTAGTTCAGAAACATTACAAGGGGTGGGAGCATTAGTAACAGATACTATTCTTTCTTTATTTTTCCTTAGACCAAATTTGTCAATGGTAAAACCTAAATAATTAATTTCTTCTTTTAAAAATTCACACTTGGACAAATTTAATTTAAGTCCAGCCATCATTAGCTTACTTAACACATATTTTAAATTTCGAATATGCTCTGTCATATTTTTACCAGACACTGTGATATCATCTTGATATATTACTACAAACGGTATACTTCGCAAAAGATTTTCCATTGTCTTTTGAAATATGGCAGCTGCAGGCTTGATGCCAAAAGGTAAACGTTTCATTTTTAACGTGCCAATATGTGTTGACCAAGTACATAAAAGCTGTGATTTTTTATCAAGAATTAATTGGTTATAAGCGCTAGATAAATCTAATTTTGAAAATAACTGACCACCTTGAAGTGCAGCAAAAATTTCATCAATCAATGGAAGAGGATACTTAAAATCTGTTAAATATTTATTAATAGTAACCTTATAGTCACCACAAATGCGAATTTCGCCATTCGGTTTTAATATTGGTACAAGCGGAGTACCCCAGTCTGAATGATCAACTGGTTCTACAATATCATTTGCTATTAAATCTCTCAAATTCTTTTCCATTTTATCTTTCCATGCTAAATGAACAGAACGTGGCTTACAAAAAATAGGTTTTGCATTTGTGTCCATGGACAAAGAAATCTTACCAAATTTATAAGCTCCAAGACCACTACTGAAAACTTCACGAAATTCATTTTTGATTTCTTCAGTTATAATGGAATATTGATCAGAGTCAATAGAATTCACTTGAACAAGTTCAAAATTAAAATTTCTTAAAAAATTTCTTCCAAATAAAGGAGCGTTATTATTGCTTGTTACTATAAGTTTAACTTTTTTGATCACCCCATTTACTTCAACGTTTTCAATGTATTCTCCTAACAGTTCTATTTTGTTTCCATTGTAATCTACATATGGATCTTTACAAGGCATAAAACTTACATTTTTATTTAATTTCTCAACAAATGTTTTTGATACCAAACTGCATGGAGCACCAGAGTCACACACCACACCAATGGGAATTCCATCTATTTTAATTGAAACCTTATAAAGCTCAGTTGAATTGCCACTACCTTTAACATTATTAATACTGTAAATAGAAAAATCATTAGAATTATTTTCAGTAAAATCTTCACTATCTACATCAGATTCAGATACATAATTTACAGCTTTTTCCTTTAATCTACAAACCGAAGCTAAATGACCAATTTTGCCACAAAAATTACATTTGCTTTGTTTAAATCTGCATTCTGCATTCTGAGTTATGATTTCGCCAACCACAATGAGAACAGGCGTTGTTTGTCTTCTTTTGATTTTGTTGTTTCTTTCCATAATTGCCTCCATTATTATTTGGTTTGGTTGTTTTGTTTTGGTTGTTATAATTTTTGTTTCTGTATTTATCGCCCTTTACGTTTCCAACTTGAACATTGTAATTATCATCATCCTTAGCCACCAACTTCATCTCCATAATAAGAGCTTTTCTAAGTGATTCATTAATTGTTAATTTCTCATCTTCTTCACATAGCCGCTCAAATATTTTGTTATTTACTCCCATGATAAACCGATCCAGAACAAAAGCATTTAAGCTGTCCCCAAGTTTGCAAGAGAGTGCTAGTTTCTTTACTCTGGCATGCCATTCTGTTACAGTTTCGTTTTCATTTTGTATCGCTGTGTGGAAGCTTTTTCGCTCACGATAAACAATAACTGGTGGAGTGTAGTGTGATTTTAATAAGCTGCAAAGATCTTTAAACGTTTTGGAAACTGGTGCATCTGGACTACATAATTTATGTAAAGTTTCATATGCGATTGGCCCTATAGACTTTAATAAAGTAGCCTTCTTTGCGTTCTCTTCAGTACAATTTATTTCGGCAAAATGAATATCCAATTTCTCTTTCCATAAAATCCACGATTCATTGCGGGGAGAAAACTGAGGAATGTTATTTGGATGATAGACCATAACGGTACCACTTTGAACTGTTTCAGGCATGATGAATTCTTCTTTAAAAAAAATCTTTGTGGTTTTGTAGTTCTGTTTTTATACCCTTCACCTGTGGTGCACAAGGGTATATATAGCTTTGTCATTCCGTTTGTAATTTCTACAATTTTCATTTCCGACCCCATAAAGTATATATTTTCTGAAAGCTTATGAATAGAGGAGTCGATTAAGCCCTGACCGTCTGTCCGTCTGTCCGTCTGTCTGTCTGTCCGTGTGTTGGTTGAAATCAACTTTTAGAAGCAACTATATGTTCCTCAGATCTGTATATGGTATCAATCTCTTGGAAATATCCAGGAATGAATCGCTATTGAAATTCAGTACAAAAAAAATTACAAAAAAAAAAAATATTAAAAATAAGAAAAAAATAATAAAAAAAACTGCAAAAAAAAAATTTTAAAAAAATTTAAAAAAAAAATTAAAAAAATTTTTTAAAAATTTTTCTAAAAAAATTTTTTAAAAAAATTTAAAAAAAATATAAAAAAAAAATAATAAAATATAAATAATATATTAAATAAAATAAAATAAAATTTTTTTGGCTCAGCTGGGATTCGATGCCACATTTATTCTAACGTGTACGTATGCACGTATTTTATATGGGATGAATGGTGATACAAACAATTGTTATTGCATGACTACACGTTGTGAAGGGTATATAAGATTCGGCACGGCCGAATATAGCACTGTTACTTGTTTTTACTGCAGGTATGTAGGTATTTCAATTTTTAAATAAATTGAATTTCGTTTTTGTTTTAGATTATTTAAGACGTTTTTATTGTGTTTTTTTTTTTTTTTTTTTTTTTACATCTATAATTATATAAATTGCCTTTTTATAATTTTTTTTAACTGTTCGTTTTATTTACAACTTTTCATAGAAAGAACATAAAATGTTTGTTTTAAATATGTATTTACTTATTTCAGTAAAAACTGTTTTTTTTTTTTTTAATTATTTTTATTGTTTTTTTTTACAGCTATTTATTTTTTTGATTTTATGGTATAATACACCAAATTTCTTAATCAAGAAGAATGAAAAACTCTTCTGTTCTTTTTTTATTTTTAATGTGTAATTACACTTGTTCGTATGTACGAATTATTCTGTTTTGTCCTCGTCGCTAATGTAGTGTATTGAAACGCTTTTGTTGGAGTTCAATAACTAACTTTTATTGTATTCAAAAAAAAAGGTAAAAGTAAATAAATGCTTAACATAAGAAAAGCTTTATTCTAAAAGAGGTAGAGAAGTGTCTGTAAGAAAGATACATAACACTTACGTAAATAGATTTTCATTTGATATGTACACACTGTTGCATTATTTAGCACTTTTTTTATTAATGTTGTCATTTGTTTTTTTAATTAGTGAAAAAATGTATAAATTTAATAGTTTATAGTAAAATATTTTTACATTTTACACATTAAATAATAATTTTGTGACAATATCAATATATTTAGGATATACAGAAGTAAAACAGCTTTTGCAAAAGTACAAATATTTGCAACTTATCATAGTAAGTGTTTAAGTTTAAAAAGTGCAATATATCCACCGACAAGTCTTCAAAAATTTGCTTAAGCATTTTGACATTAGCTTAAGCCAGCAAAACCATATTATAGTTAGGCCTTTAGAGGTATGATTATAAAATTTCGTACTTATAACTTTCTAGTCAATGTTTTGCCAGAAAATAAAGGTGACACGCCCGTTTTGCCGCCTATCTCCCATATAACGCATTATCTTAAATTTATGTAGTTTCTTCTTAAACAGAGATTTGGATTAATAAATGACTCTATATTGAAATATGTAAGTTCAATTTATTATCAGAAACTACTTTGACGCCCACTTCTCACCTAATATACTGTCAATAAAACTTAAAGGTTTATAAAGGCAACAAGATTATGTGATGAATTAAGCATTATAAAATAAGCATGATGAAATTTTGAATAGATATCTTCCTAGTCTAATTGCGGTGACACGCCTATTTTTTTAGTTAAGTTCATTAGCAGAAATTACTTTGATACGCTTACGTTTTACATAATTTACTAATAACAAAACTTAAAAGCTGATAATAGCAACAGAATTAGATGTATGATGATGACATTTCGCAAATATTAATTTCTGGTGAAGGCACAGTCTAATATTAATTCAATAATTTCAAATATATATTAAACTCTATGTTTCAATATTCATTAGTATAAAAGAGCACAATAGTCAGCATTTACTTTTAATCTTTCAATTTACATATTTGGCAAAAATTTTAGCGGAAATTAGTATTATGGAATGTTAATTTTTTATAAAAGCTTGTAATAAATCAATTGCTTT